>WNGS01052365.1:13527164-13539895 GCA_020271785.1 Procambarus virginalis
TTCTTTTGAGCGCAGGCGGGAGAGATACATAATAATTTACACGTGGAAAATAGTAGAGGGGCTGGTCCCAAACCTGCACACTGAAATAACATCACATGAGACCAGAAGGCATGGCAGGATGTGCAGAATACCCCCGTTAAAGAGCAGAGGTGCAACAGGTACTCTGAGAGAGAACTCTATCAGCATCAGAGGCCCGAGACTGTTCAACACGCTTCCACTACACATAAGGGACATAACTGGCAGACCCCTCACAGTGTTCAAGAGAGAACTATCAACATCAGAGGCCCGAGACTGTTCAACACGCTTCCACTACACATAAGGGACATAACTGGCAGACCCCTCACAGTGTTCAAGAGAGAACTATCAACATCAGAGGCCCGAGACTGTTCAACACGCTTCCACTACACATAAGGGACATAACTGGCCGACCCCTCACAGTGTTCAAGAGAGAACTATCAACATCAGAGGCCCGAGACTGTTCAACACGCTTCCACTACACATAAGGGGCATAACTGGCAGACCCCTCACAGTGTTCAAGAGAGAACTATCAACATCAGAGGCCCGAGACTGTTCAACACGCTTCAACTACACATAAGGGACATAACTGGCTGACCCCTCACAGTGTTCAAGAGAGAACTATCAACATCAGAGGCCCGAGACTGTTCAACACGCTTCCACTACACATAAGGGACATAACTGGCCGACCCCTCACAGTGTTCAAGAGAGAACTATCAACATCAGAGGCCCGAGACTGTTCAACACGCTTCCACTACACATAAGGGACATAACTGGCTGACCCCTCACAGTGTTCAAGAGAGAACTATCAACATCAGAGGCCCGAGACTGTACAACACGCTTCCACTACACATAAGGGACATAACTGGCCGACCCCTCACAGTGTTCAAGAGAGAACTATCAACATCAGAGGCCCGAGACTGTTCAACACGCTTCCACTACACATAAGGGGCATAACTGGCTGACCCCTCACAGTGTTCAAGAGAGAACTATCAACATCAGAGGCCCGAGACTGTTCAACACGCTTCCACTACACATAAGGGGCATAACTGGCAGACCCCTCACAGTGTTCAAGAGAGAACTATCAACATCAGAGGCCCGAGACTGTTCAACACGCTTCCACTACACATAAGGGGCATAACTGGCCGACCCCTCACAGTGTTCAAGAGAGAACTATCAACATCAGAGGCCCGAGACTGTTCAACACGCTTCCACTACACATAAGGGGCATAACTGGCTGACCCCTCACAGTGTTCAAGAGAGAACTGTCAACATCAGAGGCCCGAGACTGTACAACACGCTTCCACTACACATAAGGGACATAACTGGCCAACCCCTCACAGTGTTCAAGAGAGAACTTGACAAGCATCTCCAAAGGATACCTGATCAACCAGGCTGTGACTCATACGTCAGGCTGCGAGCAACTGTGTCCAACAGCCTCAAGGTAAGGTAAGGTAACCTCAAGGTAGCCTGGTTGACCAGTCCAGCAACGAGGAGGCCTGGTTGACGACCGGGCCGCGGGGTCGCTGAGCCCCGAAATCACCTCAAGGTAACCTCAATGTAAGGATGGGACGGGGGGGGGGGGAAGGAATGGTGCCCAACCACTTGGACGGTCGGGGATTGAACGCCGACCTGCATGAAGCGAGACCATCACTTTACCATCCAGCCCAAATGGCTGGGCCAAAACTGCGGGAACCCCCTCACCTGAGGTATAGATTTATGTGATGTCTCCATTCCGAGTATTTTGAGCGAGGGGCAGAAGTTCAGATGCTTTACCGATACTTAAACCAGCAATAAAAGTTCTCAAAATATCCTCTAGCTGGGATATTTCACCTGCCTCGATGAGGAATGCTAGCCAGAGGTCACCAGCCGATTGTAGAGTGGACATTTTATTTGTTAAAGTTCTCATAATTCACTTTTATCACTGTTCCCCCTCACCTGGTCTGTTCGATAGAGAAGCCTCGCTTCCTGCAGGTTCTTCCTTCAGTCCCGATGGTTCAAATGGTCGGGCGCTCCTTCCTTCCACGACCAGTGAAGTGAGGGACATCAAGAGGAGCCTCGCCACGGCCCACTGAAGTGAGGGACATCAAGAGGAGCCTCGCCACGGCCCAGTGAAGTGAGGGACATCAAGAGGAGCCTCGCCACGGCCCAGTGAAGTGAGGGACATCAAGAGGAGCCTCGCCACGGCCAGTGAAGTGAGGGACATCAAGAGGAGCCTCGCCACGGCCCAGTGAAGTGAGGGACATCAAGAGGAGCCTCGCCACGGCCAGTGAAGTGAGAGACATCAAGAGGAGCCTCACCACGGCCCAGTGAAGTGAGGGACATCAAGAGGAGCCTCGCCACGGCCCAGTGAAGTGAGGGACATCAAGAGGAGCCTCGCCACGGCCAGTGAAGTGAGGGACATCAAGAGGAGCCTCGCCACGGCCCAGTGAAGTGAGGGACATCAAGAGGAGCCTCGCCACGGCCCAGTGAAGTGAGGGACATCAAGAGGAGCCTCGCCACGGCCAGTGAAGTGAGAGACATCAAGAGGAGCCTCACCACGGCCCAGTGAAGTGAGGGACATCAAGAGGAGCCTCGCCACGGCCAGTGAAGTGAGAGACATCAAGAGGAGCCTCACCACGGCCCAGTGAAGTGAGGGACATCAAGAGGAGCCTCGCCACGGCCCAGTGAAGTGAGGGACATCAAGAGGAGCCTCGCCACGGCCCAGTGAAGTGAGGGACATCAAGAGGAGCCTCGCCATGGCCCAGTGAAGTGAGAGACATCAAGAGGAGCCTCGCCACGGCCAGTGAAGTGAGAGACATCAAGAGGAGCCTCGCCACGGCCCAGTGAAGTGAGGGACATCAAGAGGAGCCTCGCCACGGCCCAGTGAAGTGAGGGACATCAAGAGGAGCCTCGCCATGGCCCAGTGAAGTGAGAGACATCAAGAGGAGCCTCGCCACGGCCCAGTGAAGTGAGGGACATCAATCCCTTCCCTTGCCATCGCCTAGCTATACCCTAGCTATCCAGGGCGCAAAGCCAGGTTGATACGAGAGAGAAGCTGTTACCCATGCAGCAGTGTAACAGTTGTTGAGGTGACTTAAGTAGAGACTTTGGATGGTACCAGACTTACGAGACATTCACAAGGAGGTGAGGTTTCCGTGACCTTACTTCACCTCCCTGTAGTTTCAAAGGCTGGAAGCCTGTCTCTTGCTACCAGATTCAAATCCGTCCATTTAACGAAAAATTGGGGATAGACGAATATAAAAGCTCGCTACCAGAGAAGGAACAAGACGGGAAACATCTCCCGTCACGCAGGGTGCAGTTGCACCTCCACAGATCTCCAGTATCATCTATTGATACTGGTAATGGCTCAAAAGGGCCACCACTTACGGGCTATTCATGCCCGTGCCATCTTTTGGGTGGCTTAATCTTCATCAATCAATCGACCAGCAAAGCACCATTTGGTCACCATTTGGTCCGGGAGACATCTCCCGTCCCGCAGGGTGCAGTCGCACCTCCACAGATCTCCAGTATCATCTATCGATACTGTTAATGGCTCATAAGGGCCACCACATACGGGCTATTCATGCCCGTGCCACCTTTTGGGTGGCTTAATCTTCATCAATCAATCAATCGAAGGAACAAGTTACAGCCCCTCTCCTGTGCCAGGTAAGTCCACTACGGGCTCACCATAGCCCGTGCTACTTGGAACTTTTTGTTCCAAGTAGCGAATCTTAAACAACAACAACAGAGAAGGAAGGGGCCACGGGAGACATCTCCCGTCACGCAGGGTGCAGTCGCACCTCCACAGATCTCCAGTATCAGCTCTTGATACTGGTAATGTCTCAAAAGGGCCACCGCTTAACGGGCTATTCATGCCCGTGCCACCTCTCAGGTGGCTTAATCTTTATCAGCCAATCACTCGAGGGAAGGGACCACCATTTGGTCACCATTTGGTCCGGGAGACATCTCCCGTCACGCAGGGTGCAGTCGCACCTCCACAGATCTCCAGTATCATCTCTTGATACTGGTAATGGTTCATAAGGGCCACCACTTACGGGCTATTCATGCCCGTGCCACCTCTTGGGTGGCTTAATCTTTATCAATCAATCACTCGAGGGAATTACGGGCTATTCATGCCCGTGCCACCTCTTGGGTGGCTTAATCTTTATCAGTCAATCACTCGAGGGAAGGGACAGTTGTGTTGTGTGTGTCAGACGAGCCAGAGTCTGGGGTATAGTGTTGGGCATCACAGGGAGAGGGAGACCGACATCTGGTCTACACACAGAAGCGTTATCACTTCTGTATCTAGAGTGAGTACTGATCTACTGATCCTTTATGTTCTAACATCACAGTGTTGATCTTTCTAATGCCTTGATAGGGAAGATAGATTAGGACTTTTACATTGTGTACTAACTCATCAATATATTATACTAAACTGCCCATCTGGGCCGTGGACATCTTCAAGAGAAAACTGGACTGTTTCTAAGAGAAGTTCCGGACCAGCCGGGCTGTGGTGGGTATGTTGGGCCTGCGGGCCGCTCCAAGCAACAGCCTGGTGGGACCAAACTCTCACAAGTCGAGCCTGGCTCGGGCCGGGCTTGGGAGTAGAAGAACTCCCAGAACCCCATCATCAACCAGGTATATGTGGGCCTGCGGGCCGCTCCAAGCAACAGCCTGGTGGACCAAACTCTCACTAGTCAAGCCTGACCCAGGCCCGGGCTCTGGATGTAAAAGTCCTGAAACCCTGCCAGGTATGTTCCAGGCAAAGAACGCTCTCATCAATATTAATAAGATTATTAATTCTAACACGAATTTTCTCAATATTTTCTTATGTTTCTTTTCACTGTCGATGGTAACTGAAAAATCAATTCTCCAAAATTCATTTTTATTTCTAGTCTTAACACGCTGTTCATCAAAAATAGGAATTTTCTCAAGTATAGTACTTGAGAAAAATATTATTATATATTATCATAGGGTTCATATTTAGGCATGGGTTAGGTTAGGTGTTTAGGTTCTGTTGTGTAATATTTGTAGTAACGTGGGTGAAGCATTTACAGCGTTGTGGTTCGAACAAAAGACGTCAGCGAAGCACTCTTCTAGAAATATTTGAACATGTTGAGTCGTCTATAGTTTTTTTATTCATAAACACGGGGTTTGGCGGCTACATGGAATGGGCTTTGGTTTTTATTGATGAGGACGGGCTGGAACATGAGCGTCATTTGAAGCTGTGACTCGAAACGTTCTTCATTGAAGTTATGAAACGAGACGTGTTTCATTCACTCCCACGTGTTTCATTCACTCCCTGCCTGCTTGATACCTGGGTGATTGGGTTCTGGGAGTCTTCTACTCCCAAGCCCGCCCGAGGCCAGGCTTGACTTGTGAGAGTTGGTCCACCAAGCTGTGCTTGGAGCGGCCCGCAGGCCCACATATACCTGGTTGATGGGGTTTGGGAGTTCTTCTACTGCCCAAGCCCGGCCCGAGGCCAGGCTGACTTGTGAGAGTTTGGTCCACCAGGCTGTTGCTTGGAGCGGCCCGCAGGCCCACATATACCTGGTTGATGGGGTTCTGGGAGTTCTTCTACTGCCCAAGCCCGGCCCGAGGCCAGGCTTGACTTGTGAGAGTTTGGTCCACCAGGCTGTTGCTTGGAGCGGCCCGCAGGCCCACATATACCTGGTTGATGGGGTTCTGGGAGTTCTTCTACTACCCAAGCCCGGCCGAGGCCAGGAATTGACTTGTGAGAGCTTGGTCCACCAGGCTGTTGCTTGGAGCGGCCCACAGCCTACATACCCACCACCGTCCGGCTGGTCCGGAGTGTAAACACTCCCTGAATCCAGCCTGTCCTCACNAGGTACGATAAAAATGAGGACCTTAAACATAACACAGGGTATAAACACAATCAAATCTGCCCATAGTAGGAAAACACCATGTAAAGGATTTGGGAATAATGATGTCTGACGACTTAACGTTTAGGGAGCATAACCAAGTAAATATTGCGTCAGCCAGAAAAATGATAGGATGGATTACGAGAACTTTCAAATCCAGGGATCCCATCACAATAGTTGTACTCTTCAAGTCACTTGTGCTGTCCCGTCTTGAGTACTGCTCAGTACTCACTTCCCCCTTCAGAGCAGGAGAGATTGCTGAAATAGAGGGAGTACAGAGAACATATACGGCACGCATAGACGCGATAAAACATCTAAATTATTGGGATCGTCTCAAAGCTCTCCAAATGTACTGTCTAGAAAGAAGACGAGAGAGATACCAAATAATATACACATGGAAAATACTGGAGGGCCAGGTCCCAAATCTGCACAGTAAAATAACAACGTACTGGAGTGAACGATATGGAAGAAAATGCAGAATAGAACCAGTGAAGAGCAGAGGTGCCATAGGCACAATCAGAGAACACTGTATAAACATCAGAGGTCCGCGGTTGTTCAACGTCCTCCCAGCGAGCATAAGAAATATTGCCGGAACAACCGTGGACATCTTCAAGAGGAAACTAGATAGTTTCCTCCAACGAGTGCCGAACCAACCGGGCTGTGGTGGGTATGTGGGCCTACGGGCCGCTCCAAGCAACAGCCTGGTGGACCAAACTCTCACAAGTCAGTAGTTGTTGTTGGGGAGTAGAACAACTCCCAGAACCCCATCAACCAGGTATCAACCAGGTGAGGCGAGTAATTAACCTTGGATCGGCGTTTTGAGGTTATTTACTTATCTGGGCGATACTGGTCTGTGAACCAACCACAGTGATGACCAGCTTCGTGTCGTCTCCTCCTCCTGCCTCACTAGGCCCTTGGTGGCTGCGGCAGGCAGCCATCAAATAGCGCAGGTGTGGCCTTGATGACTGCCTCAGCTGTGTTACCACACCTGTCCGGATGACAGGTGTGGTGTGGTGAGTGTCCAAGAGTGACATCACCCTAACTGAGATGACTCACTCTTCATTCATCGATTTTACAGCACTGACGACCGGCCGGCCGGACATAAAGGACAGGTGTGGAAACATAATACTATAGGTGTGTAGTGCTCCTAGACAGCAGCAGGTGTGTGTAGTGCTCCTAGAGGCAGCAGCAGGTGTGTGTAGTGCTCCTAGACGTAGCAGCTGGTGTGTAGTGCTCCTAGACGTAGCAGCAGGTGTGTTGGGCGACTAAAGACAGCAGCAGGTGTATGGAGCGATGGACCAGAACGCAAATAGTAATCTACTGTGTACGTATAAAAGAGAACATGTGTTCACAGTAGGTGGCCAGATACTTGCAGGTAGTCTCACCCAACATTGCAAGATGAGACATGGTGGAAGGGGGGTGGGTGTTTGAGTCTCAAAACGGCAGTCAGGGTCGGCCCCAATGCCACTCAAAGAAATATTGGCACCTATTGCGACCCCCTCCTCTTCGGTTTTCATTCAATTTCAAATCGGTGATGTGTTTTCAGTAGAGTATTCAGCATTTTTAGCGCTCTGTTATATTAATTTTTCTGAGCGAGAGAGAGAGAGAGAGAGAGAGAGAGAGAGAGAGAGAGAGAGAGAGAGAGAGAGAGAGGGGGGGGAGAGAAGAAGAGAGGGGGTTACACTACCTTTTCGTCGGTTCCGAGGATCAAAGTTCCTGGTTTATTGCAACCAGACTGACTCATGCGTCAGGCTGCGAGCAGCCGCGTCCAACAGCCTGGTTGACCAGTCCAGCAACGAAGAGGCCTGGTCGACGACCGGGCCGCGGGGTCGCTAAGCCCCGGAATCACCTCAAGGTAAGGTATCCTAGTTGATGGACTGGTCAATCAGGCTATTTGACGCAGCTGCTCGCAGCCTGACGTATGAATCACAGCCTGGGTGATCAGTTATCCTTTGGAACTTGTTGACAGAGTTCTCTCACAGCGTAGCAAATATGTCACAATAGTTTGTGTCCTTGTCTGTGGCCGATATGAGGATGGGAAAGAGTACTAGAACAAGCACAAGACCCAGGAGTACTGTGGAGTATCCGGAATTTACTTAGTTGGGGAGCCGGTCGGCCGAGCGGACAGCACGCTGTACTTGTGATCCTGTGGTCCTGGGTTCGATCCCAGGCGCCGGCGAGAAACAATGGGCAGAGTTTCTTTCACCCTATGCCCCCTGTTACCTAGCAGTAAAATAGGTACCTGGGTGTTAGTCAGCTGTCACGGGCTGCTTCCTGGGGGTGGTGGCCTGGTCCAGGACCGGGCCGCGGGGACACTAAAGCCCCGAAATCATCTCAAGATAAGATGTTGATTATGACACTCCGGGTCCTGTTCGTTAGGAAACTAAAGATCCGTCTTCCTACTTTGGCAGTAATTCATTTTGTGTGCAGTAACACTACTTGTTGAAAGGAGGAGATGGTTGGAGAGGGTAGAAGAGCAGCGCGATGGGGAGGAGGGGGGGGGGATGTTGTTGGAGAGGGAAGGAGAGCAGAAGAGAAAGGTGCGGGAGGAAAGAGACCCGGGCGCAGCCGGCTAACCCATTTAGTAATAAATAAAGCCAAACCTTAATGCCCCACCGTAAAGAGTTCAGTCCCTCCCAGGGTACTGTGCTGGCTCCACTACGTTTTCTCATTCTCGTATCGGACGTAGATAAGGATAGTTGTGTAGATAAGGATGATAGTACCATATCATCCTTTGTAGCTTACACGAGGATTTTCACCAGATTAGACAATATAGAGGACACGCAAACCTCCACACTTGTGTTCATCAGGTCTTTCATTGGGCCGCAGAAAATAATATTATGTGTAAGGAAGATAAGGTCCAGCTCCTGGGCTATGGTAAAGCGAAAATATCAAAACGGAAACCACATTTAAAACGCAGTCATATTATGCTATAGAACGAAAAAGCAATCTAAAGGATCTTGGAGTGTGTGAGAAAATCTTACTATTTAAAGAACACAATAAATCTCACAACTGCAATAAAAAAAAGGTTGGATAACACGAATCTTTTACTTAAAAGATCCCACACCAATGTTGATTCTTTTTTAAGGCACTAATGCTCTCTAGGGTGGAATATTGCTGCGCAATAACAGCCCCATTTAAAGCTGAAGAAACTGCTGACCTGGAGAGGAACTGATCTTCAAGAGGAAACTAGATTTATTCCTCCAAGGAGTGCCGGACCAGCCGGGCTGTGGTGGGTATGTGGGTGGGCCTGCGGGCCGCTCCAAGCAACAGCCTAGTGGACCAAACTCTCACAAGTCAAGCCTGGCCTCGGGCCGGGCTTGGGGAGTAGAAGAACTCCCAGAACCCCATCAACCAGGTATCAACCAGAGCGTGCAGAGACCTTTTACTCTCTAGTAAAACATCTAAATTATTGGGGGCAGCTTACAATCTCTAAATTTGCATTCTCTAACACGCAGCCGAGATAGATACACAATAATTTACACTTGGAAAATATTTGAGGGACTGGCTTCCTCCGGATAACGAGGGCGGGTGTGTATACTCACCTAGTTGTGCTTCCGGGGGTTGAGCTCTGGCTCTTGGGTCCCGGCTCTCAATTGTGTTAGGTTTATATCCCCCGGCTGGTGGTGAGGGGGGGGGAGGGTAGAGGCTGACCCTCCTCCCATCTGTGAGTTCTGGGCGGCTCCAGCTTCCCCTAAGAGATCTTCAGGTGCAGGTTTGGGGCCCCGGGCTCCGCCCTCTATCATGTAGACTGAGTGGCACCATGGCCCTCCCCACCTGGGTGCCAGATCAATACCCTCCACGCAATCGATGCCACTTTGCTGCCTGCCTTTAGTCTGACTGCTCCTAAACCTCTTTCATCTTGTTTCATCTTGTTTCCCCCAAGTATACTTATTGATAACATTAATCCCTTGCTGGAAGGTAAGACGGAGAGACAGATACACAGACAGACACACACAGACAGATACAAAGGGATAGGAACCTCTCCTAGCGTGGGTGTAGCCGCCACTGAAGAAGCACCCGGCGCCTACACTACGATCTCTCATGCTAACAAAGCCGCAAATTACCTTTACCAGACGAAATTGTATTATAACCTGGATTTTTTTTAGGAATTGCTTTCGTTACGTTAACGAGGTGATGTTCGCCGACAAATCACTTTAGTGATGTATCACTTTGCTCATTGTTATTCTAGAGCACAGATTGGCAACACTCCTCTCGCCCTACGCCAGCAGCTTGGTCTGGGTTCGAGTCGTGGCCAGTGAGGATTGACTGGGCGCCAGTACTAAGCTGTTCGCCTCTGTTCACCAAGCAATAATTGGTTACCTGGTTGTTAAACGATTAGCGGGGATTCGTTCAAGACATCCTGGACAAGTTCCAGCAGGAAGTGGCGGACCAGCCGGATTGTAATGAATATTTTGTCAAGTGTACAAAGGCGTACACAAAGTGTACACCACAGCAAAATGCACGCATAAAATAAAGCGCTCAATGTAGCCGAGAGAACAAACAAACCAAATGACTCATTATAAAATATACACCACGTCAACACAGTGTTAAAAATCGTTCAAAAAATGTATTCATGCATCGTAAAAAAAACCATTCATTGCCAGCACGGCTTGTGGTGGGTTACGGAACATTACCCTCGCCCGGGGCGACCCGGGCTCCTAATACGTAGAGTATACGTCGCACTTTGACGTATACTCTACCAAGTTCAAGTTTGTTTATTGAGATAAGCAAGAAATACATCTCAAAGGGATAGAGTAGCTTAGGCTATTTCTACCCCCCTTATACTCTACCTAAGGCCCAAAAACTGACGTACTAGAAAATAGGAGCGGCTCGCGAAATTGCCATACTGTCTCGTTTTGTGTTGGTGGGTCTGCTTGGTTAGGGATAAGGGGCACATTAGTACGACAGTTTCTTGACGTTGGGGACGCTGGCGAGAACGGACCAGCCAGGCTGTGGTGGGTATGTAGGCCTGCGGGCCGCTCCAAGCAACAGCCTGGTGGACCAAACTCTCCGGCTTGGGGAGTAGAAGAACTCCCAGAACCCCATCAACCAGGTATCAAGCAGGCGGTGCCCACGTCTCTCTCTCCCTCCCTCCCTTATCTGTCTTCCTCCCATTTTATCTTTCTCCCATTATTCTCCCCTCTCTCTGTTTATCTTTCTCATTCTCCCCGTGGACAAAACATGCTCGCTTGATGTTGATTCAACATTTATGTCTCCCGTCCTTCTGTTTTGGTAGTACTTAATGAGGACCACCACCATAGTACATATACCGACATACAACGCAATTAGAAAGTAGAAATCGGTACTATTGAGTTGGACAGTTGGACAAACCCGAAAACTATTTTCTACTTATGTTGTGAAGACAAACGAAACTAACCTAACTTCCCTAGGCCTAATACACGATATCTGAGGCCTAATATAGCACATATGTGTGCTATACTAGCCCTTGGAATATTTAACTTTATTAGAGTAATTTTTTTCGACTGAACTGAATCGTACAAAATTGTACTATCGAATGGCTTAGAACGTCAATCTTTGTACTATGGTGCAAATAGTTACAAAAACTACTATCTAAACAGGAGGATGGGTTGCATTATCAACATTCTGGGTTGCACTCTCAACATTTTCGCTGTTGAACCAACATTATCACTGTGAACCAACATTATCACTGTGAACCAACATTATCACTGTTGAACCAACATTATCACTGTGAACCAACATTATCACTGTTGAACCAACATTATGAACGCTTATCGTTAATTCAACGTTGATAACACCCATAAATCTGCTATTAAACACTCCCTGGACACTCAACCCCACATTTCAGACAACAGAACTCGGTTATTGTGGCAATAGGAGACAATCCTACGCAAGGAGGGGCATGGGGTCGATCTCCCACCCCCCTCCTATTTAATAGGTGGGTCAGGTTTTAAAGGTACGATACTGAGGGAGGTGGTCGGGTAGCCTGGCCTGGGCCCCATGACCTTCCTCGACGTTGTCAAGGCCATTTTACCGTATTACAAAGGGTAACTGACCTCAAAGTGAGTGCCACTGTTCAGCTGTTTTCATAAAAGAATGAGCATCAGTTGGCTCTGTATAACGAGCAATTATTGTTTAATGACGTGCAGTTTTATCTGGTGTGTGTGGTGACACAATGTGAGGTGAAAGCCTATAGTTCCGTAAATCAATATACAGGTCTGTATTCATTAGCCCCGTGTTTGAATACGTACGTACGTACGTACGTACGTGTGGTGTGTGTGTGTGTGTGTGTGTGTGTGTGTGGTGTGTGTTGTGTGGTGTGTGTTGTGCTCTGTAAACTGTAGCATTGCAATAAAAATAAAGAAAATAAAAACAAAACATAAAAAAATAATAATAGGGTGGTAGGAGAGAAAGATTAAGTGTTTAGTGAGAATCCACAAGATTTCTCTGAAAGCCATTGTTTTCTTCTTCGAGGATGTGGGTCCCTGCAATTGCACCAGAGGTGGTACCCCATATATACTATATTATATATATATATATATATAATATATATATATATATTATATATATATGTGTGTGTGTGTGTTGTGTGTGTGGTGTGTGTGTGTAAGAGAAGGTTTTATGTAAAGTCTTTGAAAAAGCAGAAATATTGGTTAGCTTTCACGCTTATAAGGTTAGCAGGAATAGCATTACTTATTCTCAAAGAAAAACACTGTCCTCACTATTAGGTAAAGACCAAAATGAATGATGTTATACCATTCAGTATTGAGAAGTGGACGAGGGAGAAAGAGTGAGAAAGGGTGAGTGTGTGGACGAGAAAGAGTGAGAAAGGGTGAGTGTGTGGACGAGAAAGAGTGAGAAAGGGTGAGG
>WNGS01052365.1:13547508-13566010 GCA_020271785.1 Procambarus virginalis
GCATTTCTCGCAAAGTACTCCAAAGAATAATACTCATAAGACTAGCAGTATCTCAGCTATCACGTGTAGGGTGACTGAAATATGAACAAGGTGATTGAAGACCAAGAGCACAGGAGGGAGCCGGTCGGCCGAGCGGACAGCACGCTGGACTTGTGATCCTGTGGTCCTGGGTTCGAACCCAGGCACCGGCGAGAAACAATGGGCAGAGTTTCTTTCACCCTATGCCCCTGTTATATAGCAGTAAAATAGGTACTTGGGAGTTAGTCAGCTGTCACGGGCTGCTTCCTGGGGGTGGAGGCCTGGTCGAGGACCGGGCCGCGGGGACACTAAAGCCCCGAAATCATCTCAAGATAACCTCAAAATAACAATACACCTTGAAGGGGAAACTACCTCTCTGTAACGACTAGTGAACAAGACCAGGGAGTGGCTATCTTCTTGAGGTTATCTTGAGATGATTTCGAGGCTTTAGTGTCCCCGCGGCCCGGTCCTCGACCAGGCCTCCACCCCCAGGAAGCAGCCCGTGACAGCTGACTAACACCCAGGTACCTATTTTACTGCTAGGTAACAGGAGCATAGGGTGAAAGAAACTCTGCCCATTGTTTCTCGCCGGCGCCCGTGATCGAACCAGGGACCACAGGATCATGCGTCCAGTGTTCTGTCCGCTCAGCCACCGGGATCCATATGGTTATAATCCATGCCCCCAAGACACGTACATAACATTAGCAGCGTACTCTACACTGACAAGAGTCAGGAGATCTGAGAATGTTCGGTAATACGTTTATTGTTTGTGATGTGTGTCTATGTGATGTATTTCTAAGAGAAGTTCCGGACCAGCCGGGCTGTGGTGGGTATGTGGGCCTGCGGGCCGCTCCAAGCAACAGCCTGGTGGACCAAGCTCTCACAAGTCAAGCCTGGCCTCGGGCCGGGCTTGGGGAGTAGAAGAACTCCCAGAACCCCATCAACCAGGTATGTATGTATTAACACGATGTACTGAACGGGGTGAGAATAGCTTGAGCTACCTCATCCCTTTGTGTGTATTTTACCTCAATAAACTTATTTCAATTTCAAGAGTTGGGATATCATTAAGGAACCTAAATAGGGTGGTTTAGATCGCTGTGTACGACCTACGTGACACACTTAAGGAAATTAGGAAAAGGTTCAGAAGTTTGCAAAGAGACTCGACCCAGAATTGCCAGGGATGGGGTATGAAGCGAGACTGAAGGAACTAAACCTGACGACGCTATAAAAGAGGAGAGTGGAGACCTGATAATGACGTATAAAATTGTTAGTGGGATTGACAAAGTGGAAATGTTCACAATAAATACCAATAGAACAATAGGGGCATGGATGATAGCTTGAGATTCAGATGAGTCATAGAGATTGAAAGTTTCTTGTAGCAAGCCGGTCGGCCGAGCAGACAGCATGCTGGACTTGTGATCCTGTGGTCCTGGGTTCGAACCCAGGCGCCGGCGAGAAACACTGGGCAGAGTTTCTTTCACCCTATGCCCCTGTTACCTAGCAGTAAAATAGGTACCTGGGTGTTAGTCAGCTGTCACGGGCTGCTTCCTGGGGGGGTGGAGGCCTGGTCGAAGACCGGGCCGCGGGGACACTAAAGCCCCGAAATCATCTCAAGATAACCTCAAGATAGCGTAAGAAGTGGGAAAATAAAATGAACTAAAGGTAGTAGAAGCAAAATCCATTCATAATGTTAAAAGTAGACATGATAGAGAAACAATTCTGGAGCCACTGCAAGGTTGTCATTAGACAACCTGCTTGATGGGGTTCTGGGAGTTCTTCTACTCCCTAAGCCCGGCCCGAGGCCAGGCTTTAGTTGTGAGAGTTTGGTCCACCAGGCTGTTGCTTGGAGCGGCCCGCAGGCCCACATATACCTGGTTGATGGGGTTCTGGGAGTTCTTCTATTCCCTAAGCCCGGCCCGAGGCCAGGCTTTACTTGTGAGAGTCCCTTGTCCCTAGGACTACGAATCCCGAGCACTATCCACTCAGCCACCAGACCCCCCCTGGGGTGAGCCAGCCAGTGTGTGAAAGCGGGAGTAAGATGGACGGTTTCATTCATTCATAACTTCCTTACGTTAATTATCGCTGCAGTTGCTGTGTGTGTGTGGTGTGTGTGTGTGTGTGTGTGTGTGTGTGTGTGTGTGTGTGTGTGTGTGTGTGTGTGTACACCCGTCTGACGACCTTCCCTGTGGCGTGTGGGGAAATACGTCGGGTGGTCCTGCCACCTGAGGCACGTGTACGTGCGGTCGGGTGGTCCTGCCACCTGAGGCACGTGTACGTGCGGTCGGGTGGTCCTGCCACCTGAGGCACGTGTACGTGTCCACTGACGAAACCTATCGATCATGGGGGGCTTAGTTTGTATCCATCAAACAGTTGATGAGCCCTGAAGGTTTAACAAGGCCACACACACCACACACACACACACACACACACACACACACACACACACACACACACACACACACACAACAATAATAACCTTGGGTCGAGAACAACCTCCTAGTGTTTCCAAGCTCGTAAGTTGTTTAATAATATTGTCTGTACATCTTTACTTGAAATCATGGCGACTTTGTTTACATTTTATTAAATTACGAGTTTGGAGACGTTATGACCAGAGGGCATTGTTGTTGTAAACAACCTTCGTGTTTGTCCGGAGCTCATAAAGGGCTTGGTAAGTGTAAACAAAGCCGTCGTGATTGAGGAGAGATGGACAGGTTTCGTAAGGTGGTTGTGGGAATGTTGGACGGTTCCTGGCCCCTAGTGACTGGGGTGCCAGGGATCACATGCACTTGGTTAGTCACTTCTGCGCATCTTATACGGCTCCTAGCCGGATTGGTGTGTTCCAATCCCTCCCCCTGTCCTTGCCTGCCCTCCCCTGCCGTCCCCTGCCGTCCCCTGTCCTCCCCTGCCCTCCCATCCCCTCACCCTGTCCTTCCCTGTCCTTCCCTGCCCTCCCATCCCCTCACCTTCCCTGTCCTCCGCTACCATTCCCTCCCCTGCCCTCCCCTCCCCACATTACGGAGAGGGGTCTCGATCGTGTCCCTGCATGCCTGGGGAGAGATTACCTAGTGCCTACCTGGTGATGGTCTGGGTTATAGCCAGTCACAGCCCCGCTCCTGTGCCGGGTAAGGCCACTACGGGCTCCCCATAGCCCGTGCTACTTGCCCCGCTCCTGTGCCAGGTAAGTCCACTACGGGCTCACCATAGCCCGTGCTACTTGCCCCGCTCCTGTGCCAGGTAAGTCCACTACGGGCTCACCATAGCCCGTGCTACTTGCCCCGCTCCTGTGCCGGGTAAGGCCACTACGGGCTCACCATAGCCCGTGCTACTTGCCCCGCTCCTGTGCCGGGTAAGGCCACTACGGGCTCCCATAGCCCGTGCTACTTGCCCCGCTCCTGTGCCAGGTAAGTCCACTACGGGCTCACCATAGCCCGTGCTACTTGCCCCGCTCCTGTGCCAGGTAAGTCCACTACGGGCTCACCATAGCCCGTGCTACTTGCCCCGGTCCTGTGCCGGGTAAGTCCACTACGGGCTCACCATAGCCCGTGCTACTTGCCCCGCTCCTGTGCTGGGTAAGTCCTCTACGGGCTCACCATAGCCCGTGCTACTTGCCCGCTCCTGTGTCAGGTAAGTCCACTACGGGCTCACCATAGCCCGTGCTACTTGCCCCGCTCCTGTGCCAGGTAAGTCCACTACGGGCTCACCATAGTCCGTGCTACTTGCCCCGCTCCTGTGCCAGGTAAGTCCACTACGGGCTCACCATAGCCCGTGCTACTTGCAACTTTTGGATCCCAGTAGCTGACTCTAAAACAAACAACAACTTAAACTTGTTAGAGCGACCTCTGTGCTTCTGTCGGCCTATTCTCCCCTCCCCCCCCCCCTCAGAGCGGTAGTGGAGTCAGCCTACCCTGTGTTTGTCGTGTGATGGGCCGGGGGTCGATGCTCCCGCGGCTCTGTGAGCGACCAGGCTCTCTGGTTAATGGTTTGGTCCGCTTGCCTCTTGCTGCTTGTGGCTTGCAATCTGACGCAGGCGACCACAATCTGGTTGATCAGGGGTGGGCAGATTCACGAGTTACGCAAGCACTTACGAACGTGTACATCTTTCCTCAATCTTTGACGGCTTTGGTTACATTTATTAAACAGTTTACAAGCATGAAAACTTGCCAATCAAATTTAAATTTTTAAATTTAAATTTTGCCCCGAGGGGCGAGTTTATTGGGCAGCGCCACTCATCTTGTGAGTGGACACACCACCATAGTGACAGTATTGGGCAGCGCCACTCATCTTGTGAGTGGACACACCGCCATAGTGACAGTATTGGGCAGCGCCACTCATCCTGTGAGTGGACACACCGCCATAGTGACAGTATTGAGCAGCGCCACTCATCTTGTGAGTGGACACACCGCCATAGTGACAGTATTGGGCAGCGCCACTCATCCTGTGAGTGGACACACCACCATAGTGACAGTATTGAGCAGCGCCACTCATCTTGTGAGTGGACACACCGCCATAGTGACAGTATTGGGCAGCGCCACTCATCCTGTGAGTGGACACACCGCCATAGTGACAGTATTGGGCAGCGCCACTCATCCTGTGAGTGGACACACCGCCATAGTGACAGTATTGAGCAGCGCCACTCATCCTGTGAGTGGACACACCGCCATAGTGACAGTATTGAGCAGCGCCACTCATCCTGTGAGTGGACACACCGCCATAGTGACAGTATTGAGCAGCGCCACTCATCTTGTGAGTGGACACACCGCCATAGTGACAGTATTGGGCAGCGTCACTCATCCTGTGAGTGGACACACCGCCATAGTGACAGTATTGAGCAGCGCCACTCATCCTGTGAGTGGACACACCGCCATAGTGACAGTATTGGGCAGCGCCACTCATCCTGTGAGTGGACACACCGCCATAGTGACAGTATTGAGCAGCGCCACTCATCCTGTGAGTGGACACACCGCCATAGTGACAGTATTGGGCAGCGCCACTCATCTTGTGAGTGGACACACCGCCATAGCAGCATGTACAACACTCCCCAATAGGAAGAAAACCCGCTGGGTTGTTCATCCTGTCACTTGTACCCAGACACAGCTGGGACTTGCTTAACTGTCTCAAGTGAACAGCTCCTCAAACAAGAAGATTAACATCTATCAACCCTTAAAAGCTTACGTTATCTATCAACTGTTGTTATTGTTATAAACAGCCTCCTGTTGCTTCGAAGCTCATTAACTGTTTAATAATTGTAAACAAAGCCCCCAAAGATTGAGAAAAGATGTACAGGTTCGTAAGTGCTTGCGTAACTGCTTCGTGAATCTGGCCCCTGGTAGGTTCGTAAGTGCTTGCGTAACTGCTTCGTGAATCTGGCCCCAGGTCTAATTGCAGGAAATGTCTTAATTTTTCTCTTGAACACTTCATTGAATAGCCGTGTACCTGTGATGTTGGTACAGTGGTGTCAGTGGCACCTCTCCTCTTCACTCGGGATCAGCGTCCCCGCGGCCCGGTCTCTGACCAGGCCCCCCCACCCCCCTTAGGTTGGTAGTCTAGTCAATCAGGCTGTTCGACTCTGCTGCTCGACTTCTGGTGTAGGAATCATAGCCCGGTTGATCAAATTCTCTCAAACGACGTGAGATGTCGGCTAGTTATGTTCCTTATATGAGTCCATGTGTTTTGTGATCTTAACAACCTTATGTGATTTCTATTTCTTTATTATGCACCCCATACCCTTCCCGTGGGCGGTGGGGTGAAGGATTACAGAGGCACATAATGGGTTCAGGAACTGAACCCTCTAGTTCGTTTAGCTAAGCAAATAATGTTTTCACGCTAGTTACACAATTATTAATGTTATATATACATGTACACATACATACATGTACATATATATATACATATACATATATACATACATATTTAATCACCTACACAAATCCACACACATCAATAATCTTTTGCGTCACAAGTGATCAACAAGAGGCTCACAACAGTCACTATACAAGGCACTTTACATCTATGGTGAGTCACACAGTTACTAGTCTTGCTGCACACCCACCCAACTGGGCGGCAGCTTTACAGTCATGTGCTCCACACCCACCCAACTGGGCGGCAGCTTTACAGTCATGTGCATGCATTACCTACAGTCAGCAAATTTTGGATACTTCGCTCAGATTCCTGGCAGTACATCATTATGAATGATGTACTTACACATTTCTTGGACACTATTGATGGTGTTATCTCTGAATTCCGCTATATTTTTACACATGGCTGCAGGTCATCTGGGAAGGTAAGGGAGGCTGCAGGTCATCTGGGAAGGTAGGGGAGGCTGCAGGTCATCTGGGAAGGTAGGGGAGGCTGCAGGTCATCTGGGAAGGTAGGGGAGGCTGCAGGTCATCTGGGAAGGTAAGGGAGGCTGCAGGTCATCTGGGAAGGTAAGGGAGGCTGGAGGTCATCTGGGAAGGTAGGGGAGGCTGCAGGTCATCTGGGAAGGTAGGGGAGGCTGCAGGTCATCTGGGAAGGTAAGGGAGGCTGGAGGTCATCTGGGAAGGTAGGGGAGGCTGCAGGTCATCTGGGAAGGTAAGGGAGGCTGGAGGTCATCTGGGAAGGTAGGGGAGGCTGCAGGTCATCTGGGAAGGTAGGGGAGGCTGCAGGTCATCTGGGAAGGTAGGGGAGGCTGCAGGACATCTGGGAAGGTAGGGGAGGCTGCAGGACATCTGGGAAGGTAAGGGAGGCTGGAGGTCATCTGGGAAGGTAGGGGAGGCTGCAGGACATCTGGGAAGGTAGGGGAGGCTGGAGGTCATCTGGGAAGGTAGGGGAGGCTGCAGGACATCTGGGAAGGTAGGGGAGGCTGCAGGACATCTGGGAAGGTAAGGGAGGCTGGAGGTCATCTGGGAAGGTAGGGGAGGCTGCAGGACATCTGGGAAGGTAGGGGAGGCTGCAGGACATCTGGGAAGGTAGGGGAGGCTGCAGGTCATCTGGGAAGGTAGGGGAGGCTGGAGGTCATCTGGGAAGGTAGGGGAGGCTGCAGGTCATCTGAGAAGGTAGGGGAGGCTGCAGGTCATCTGAGAAGGTAGGGGAGGCTGCAGGACATCTGAGAAGGTAGGGGAGGCTGCAGGACATCTGGGAAGGTAGGGGAGGCTGCAGGTCATCTGGGAAGGTAGGGGAGGCTGGAGGTCATCTGGGAAGGTAGGGAGGCTGCAGGTCATCTGAGAAGGTAGGGGAGGCTGGAGGTCATCTGGAAAGAGGTCGGAGCGAGAGCCTCGTCTTCTGGTCCTCACAGCTGATGGGAATCAATAGACTCCAGCACCCGTTGGTCTCCTGCTGGTGTCTCCCTATCCAACCCTCTCTCCCCCTCCCTCCTGTCTCCCCTCTACCTTCCCCTCTCCATCCCTCCCTCCGTTCCACTACCTTCCTCTCCTTTCCCTCACCCCCCTATACTAACCTTTTCCTAACACTCATCTCCTTTTCCCCCTCTCAACCTATCTCCCATTTCCCTTCTCCCTCTCTGCCTCCCCACTGCCACCCCTCACCCCCCCCCCTCCCCGCTCATCCCCTCACTCAGACACGCCCTCGACAAGCCTCCCCTCACCCCAGCCCGGAAAGGGACCAGATCCCAAATATACAACACAATAGTAATCAGCTGTAAGGGACAAAACATGGAGAGAAATGCACCATAGACCCATTGAAGAATAGTGTTTAGTGCTACCTTGAGGTGCTTCCGGGGCTTAGCGTCCCCGCGGCCCGGTCGTCGACTAGGCCTCCTCGCTGCTGGACTGGTCAACCAGGCTGTTGGACGTGGCTGCTCGCATCCAGTTTATCTACATATCTATCTAGTGTGAGTTTATGTGCCACAGACGTGGCCAAACATTTATACAACGGTAACCAGCGCGTAGCCAGGTATGTGGGCCTTCGAACCGCTTCAAGCAACCGCCTGTTGGACCAAGCTATCCCAAGTCAAGACTGTGACCCCAGGGCTGGAGTTTGGGGGGGAAGGGAAGTAAAGAACTCTGCGAACCAGCTTCAGGTAAAACCCAGCATAGTCCTCACCCCTCCAGCCTCACCCTAGTTTTCCACCCTTTTCTCATTTCACGCTATTTCTCTTTAATTTCATCAAAAAGATATTGTGCGTTTTGTGAACGAGAAGTTGTGATGGTGTGGTGGTTATTGGTATTAATACTGGTATACTGGTTTCCCTGGTATACTGGTTTCCCTGGTATACTGGTCTCCCTGGTATATTGGTCTCCCGCCTGGTATACGGGTCTCCCGCCTGGTATACTGGTAGCTGGCATCTGTCCAGCGATTAATTCCCCTCGGCACGTGAGGGGAGATGGGCATAATGTGAGTAGGTGCGGTAGGCCTATATGTTGATGGAGGGGGGGGGAGGAGTGTTTTGAACCGTATTGGGTGAGGGGGAGTGTTGGGAGTGAGGGAGGGGAGGACTAGGGGACTCAGGGTGAAGGCACTGTCCTGACAGTGTCCTCTCTGGCACTATTCTGGCAGTGCCCCCTCCCCCTGGCACTGTCCTGGCAGTGCCCCCTCACCCCTGGCACTGTCCTGACAGTGCCCCCTCACCCCTGGCACTGTCCTGGCAGTGCCCCTCACCCCTGGCACTGTCCTGGCAGTGCCCCTCACCCCTGGCACTGTCCTGGCAGTGCCCCTCACCCTGGCACTGTTCTGGCAGTGCCCCTCACCCCTGGCACTGTCCTGGCAGTGCCCCCTCACCCATGGCACTGTCCTGGCAGTGCCCCCTCACCCCTGGCACTGTCCTGGCAGTGCCCCTCACCCCTGGCACTGTCCTGGCAGTGCCCCTCACCCCTGGCACTGTCCTGGCAATGCCCCCTCACCCCTGGCACTGTCCTGGCAGTGCCCCCTCACCCCTGGCACTGTCCTGGCAGTGCCCCTCACCCCTGGCACTGTCCTGGCAGTGCCCCCTCACCCCTGGCACTGTCCTGGCAGTGCCCCTCACCCCTGGCAGTGCCCCCTCACCCCTGGCACTGTCCTGGCAGTGCCCCCTCACCCCTGGCACTGTCTGGCAGTGCCCCTCACCCCTGGCACTGTCCTGGCAGTGCCCCTCACCCCTGGCACTGTCCTGGCAGTGCCCCCTCACCCCTGGCACTGTCCTCACCCCCTCCGGTATTTTCCAGGTCCAAATTCCACCGTCTTGCCACGGGCTGGGGAGTGAACTTCAAGAACGTTTAGGAGCTGTCAGTATTTAAAGTATTGGACTTACTGCACGACGCGCCTAATGCTTTCCAGTCCAACTGTGTCATAGAAAACGGGTTGATGTTATTGCCACGTATTCCCAACTGGTTGTTGGGATACGTCTCTTTAGCCAATCTTTGTGGCTAGTTTGTGCAACTTTACGAAGATCGACGGTATCCAGGAGGCCCGGTCTCCGACCAGGCCTGCTGGTAGGTGGACTGGTCAATCAGGCTGTTTGTAAACTGGTCTTCTCACCTGGTTGATACCTGGTTGATGGGGTTCTGGGGAGTTCTGCTACTCGCCAAGCCCGGCCCGAAGCCAGGCTTGACTTGTGAGAGTTTGGTCCACCAGGCTGTTGCTTGGAGCGGCCCGCAGGCCCACATACCCACCACAGCCGGTTGGTCGGCACTCCTTGGAGGAAACTATCTAGTGTTCTCTTGAAGATATCCACGGTTGTTATATATTTAAGGCCTGCGGTCCGCGCCAAGCAACAGTCTGTTGGACCAAGTTACCACACAAGCCTGGCCAAGCCTGGGGAATAGAACTCATGGAAACATCCATTCTACTCCGTACCTGGAACATACCTGGAGAGGGTTGCCAGAGTTCTTCTACTCCCCAACAGATAACTTTACGACTAATAAACTCTGTTGACACTTCACATCAGATAAAATGGCGCCTGTAACGTTCAGCAGTCATCAGATGTCTCCAAGAACATATTGAACATCCACAGATGATTTTAAGATAAATTAGATTCTTGCTTTCAGTTATGTAGATACGTTGGGAGAGTGTACTCACCTAATTGTGCTTGCGGGGGTCGAGCTTTGGCTCTTTGGTCCCGCCTCTCAACTGTCAATCAACAGGTGTACAGATTCCTGAGCCTACTGGGCTCTATCATATCTACACTTGAAACTGTGTATGGAGTCAGCCTCCACCACATCGCTTCCTAGTGCATTCCATTTGTCAACCACTCTGACACTAAAAAGTTCTTCTTCTTGGTGTGTGTTGTGTGTGTGTGTGTGTTGTGTGTGTGTTGTGTGTGTGTGTGTGTGTGGTGTGTGTGTGTGTAAGGAAGGCGGTACTAGTGACCATGGCAGCTGCAGTAATTACAGGCCAGGTCCTGTAATGGGCTCAGAGATTGTGATGAGCATCGGCTGCTGTAATGAGCATGTGATGGTGAGGAGGATGGTGGTGGTGGTGGTTGTGATGGTGTCTTTAGTGCTTCGGGTTGTGGATGGTGGTGGGGGGAGAGGGGGGCGGGGGGGAGGGGGAGTTAGGGGGCATTTGTTTCCTATGGTTGGCTTGTATGGTCGAGGTGTGTGGTGGTGATTGTCATGTTTATGATTGTGGTGATTGTAATGTTTATAAGTGTGTTACAATGCCTTATCAGTTTACCTAGTGGTTGTGGTGGTTCCGGGGTTGAAGGTCCCCTCGGCCCGGTCTCTGGCCAGACCTCAGAGGTGTGACAGAGGCCTCATATGGTATGTGATAAAGGTGTGTCACACCATACACAAGGTGTGACAGCTGTGAGGAGCACCTTACCTTAGGACTTACCATAAGCCAGCAAGATGGGAGTCAAATAATAATATTATAATAATTATAATTATAATAATAATAACGTTGGCAAGAGAAATTCAGCCATTTTTGTTGCTCGTGTTTTCAATGTTGTTTACTTTGGTCTTTGAGGTAATATTGAGCCAAGCTCCCTGCTGAGACAATTACGACCTGGTTGTGCTGGCGGGGGTTGAGCTCTGGCTCTTATGTCCCGCCTCTCACCGTCAATCCACTCTTTACTGGGGAGAGCTTGGAGACGCCCGTGTCTGGGAGGGGAGAGAGAGAGAGATGGTTAGACAAACTGTGAAACAGTCAGAAACCCACACACACACACACACACACCACACACACACACACACACACACACACACACAACACACACACACACCACAGCAAGCAAAGGAGCTGAACAAAAGGGCATGGAGGAACTTCCGTAATAACAGAACACCAGAAAGTAGAGAGAGATACCAGAGAACCAGGAACGAGTATGTCAGTGTGAGAAGAGCAGCTGAGAAAAGGTATGAAAATGATATAGCTAACAAAGCCAAGACTGAACCAAAGCTACTACACAGTCACATCAGGAGGAAGACAACAGTGAAGGAACAGGTGATTAAACTTAGGGTGGGCGAGGACAGGTACACAGAGAATGACAAAGAGGTGTGTGAAGAACTCAACAAAAGGTTCCAGGAGGTCTTTACAATAGAACAGGGAGATATCACGGCGCTGGGAGAGGTGGCAGCAAACCGTGACCTTGGATAGGTTCGAAATTACAAGAGATGAGGTCAAAAGCACCTATTGGAGCTGGATGTGAGAAAAGCTGTTGGGCCGGATGGAATCTCGCCATGGGTATTGAAAGAGTGTGCAGGAGCACTTTGCTTACCACTCTCCATAGTGTATAGTAAGTCACTGGAAACGGGGACCTACCAGAAATATGGAAGACTGCTAATGTAGTACCAATATACAAGGGTGACAGACAAGAGGCACTGAACTACAGGCCAGTGTCCTTAACTTGTATACCATGCAAGGTGATGGAGAAGATTGTGAGAAAAAACCTAGTAACACATCTGGAGAGAAGAGACTTCGTGACAACCCATCAACATGGGTTCAGGAGGGTAAATCTTGCCTTACAGGCTTGATAGAATTCTACGATCAGGTGACAAGAATTAAGCAAGAAAGAGAAGGGTGGGCGGACTGCATTTTTTTGGACTGTCGGAAAGCCTTTGACACAGTACCCCATAAAAGGTTGATGCATAAGCTGGAGAAACAGGCAAGAGTAACAGGTAGGGCGCTCCAGTGGATAAGGGAGTACCTAAGCAATAGGAAGCAGAGAGTTACAGTGAGGGGTGAGACCTCAGACTGGCGTGAAGTCACCAGTGGAGTCCCACAGGGCTCTGTACTTGGACCTATCCTGTTCTGATATACGTAAATGATCTCCCNTCCAGGTGATACGTAGTCGTAATAGCTTGGTGCTTTCCCTTGATAATTTCCTCCTTTCTCTCTCCTTTCCTTCGGCGGACTTCACGAATCTCCGCCAGAAGAAACAGAACAGGACCCAGATTCACGAAGCAGTTACGCAAGCACTTACGAACCTACCAGGGTCCAGATTCACGAAGCAGTTACGCAAGCACTTACGAACCTGTCCATCTTTTCTCAATCTTTGGCGGCTTTGTTTACAATTATTAAACAGGTAATGAGCTCCGAAGCACCAGGAGGCTGTTTATAACAACAACAACAGTTGATTGGCAAGTTTTCATGCTTGTAAACTGTTTAATAAATGTAACCAAAGCCGTCAAAGATTGAGGAAAGATGTACACGTTGGTAAGTGCTTGCGCAACTGCTTTCGTGAATCTGGCCCCTGCCTATTTCTTGGGAGATATGAATGCCAAAGACTTAAAACACAAGAAACAGGAGGAGGAGCCATACGCAGTATGACAAACAGAAATGTAACGCATGTCACCCGACCTAAACAATGTCAAACAAGGCCACAGTAGCAAACCACATATATATGTAACAGTGGGTGATATATATATATATATATATATATATATATATATATATATATATATATATATATATATGTAAGACTCGCACTCAGTAATACCGAGTTGATCATTGGACCCCAATACAAAAATCCTCACATTCAAGACTCGAAGAAAAACTGGGAGTCATTCAAGACCTGCTCAGAGGAGCTTAGTCTCTCTCTGGGACGGGGGAACATCCTGCCTGAACACGGGTTCACCATAGCCCGTGCTGCTTGGAACTTTTTATTCGGGGTAGCGAATCTTGAACAACATCCTGCCTGAACACTGAGCTGAACAAAGACGTGAACACTAGCAACATGCATGATGGAACACTTCCTTGTAGTTCACTGCATGACGCTACGGTGGGCTATCCTGGACTTGTGATCCTGTGGTCCTGGGTTCGATCCCAGGCGCCGGCGAGAAACAATGGGCAGAGTTTCTTTCACCCAATGCCCCCTGTTACCTAGCAGTAAAATAGGTACCTGGGTGTTAGTCAGCTGTCACGGGCTGCTTCCTGGGGGTGGAGGCCTGGTCGAGGACCGGGCCGCGGGGACACAAAAAAAAGCCCCGAAATCATCTCAAGATAACTTCCAGATAAGATAGTGTCCCGCGTGACCTAATAGGGGACCTCACAGCTGAGTGGACAGCGCTTCGGGTTCGTAGTCCTGAGGTTCCGGGTTCGATCCCCGGTGGAGGCAGAAACAATTGGGCAGAGTTTCTTTCACCCTGATGTTTCTGTTGACCTAGCTGTAAATATGTACCTGGGAGTTAGTCAGCTGTCACGGGCTGCTTCCTGGGCGGATGTGTAACAAAAAAGGAGATCTGGTCGAGGACCGGGCCGCGGGGACGCTAAGCCCTGAAATCATCTCACGATAACCACCATTGGAACACCTCACAGGAATATGCTGGGAGAAGAACAGCGAAGAAAGTGTTTGATCAAGTTGCCTATTGTGTTTGCCGACTTGTTCTGTGTTGTGCCTGGTTTTGTGAACACAGTTTATGGGGAGCGAGGCTGTCTAGAGCCCAACAATCGCTAAACTGTTTGGCATCAACCTCTGTGGAGGAATTCGTCAAGCAGGTGTGTTTCACTGTGCTGTTGTTGTTGTTGTTATAGATTCAGCTACTCGGAACAAGTTTCAAGTAGCACGGGCTATGGTGAGCCCGTAACTTACCTGGCACAGGAGCGGGGCAAGAAGCACGGGCTATGGTGAGCCCGTAACTTACCTGGCACAGGAGCGGGGCAAGTAGCACGGGCTATGGTGAACCCGTAACTTACCTGGCACAGGAGCGGGGCAAGTAGTACGGGCTATGGTGAGCCCGTAACTTACTTGGCACAGGAGCGGGGCAAGTAGCACGGGCTATGGTAAGCCCGTAACTTACTTGGCACAGGAGCGGGGCAAGTAGCACGGGCTATGGTGAGCCCGTAGTTTCACTGTAAGATGTGGAGGTTGTACTCCATAAGTGTTGTGGTTTCTGCGTTAAACTACTAGCTACATGCACCAACAGGCTACCTTTTACCTTGAGATGGTTTCGGGGCTTAGCGTTCCCGCGGCCCGGTCCTCGACCAGGGGGCCAGATTCACGAAGCAGTTACGCAAGCACCTACGAACCTGGCCATCTTTTCTCAATCTTTGCTGGCTTTGTTTACAATTATTAAACAGTTAATGAGCTCCGAAGCACCAGGAGGCTGTTTATAACAATAACAACAGTTGATTGGCAAGTTTTCATGCTTGTAAACTGTTTAATAAATGTAACCAAAGCCGCGAAAGATTGAGAAAAGATGTACAGGTTCATAAGTGCTTGCGGAACTGCTTCGTGAATCTGGCCACAGGCCTCCACGTTGCTGGACTCGTTCCCAGGTTGGTTGATGAAGCCTCCATGCAGGAGGAGGAGACTTGGGCAGGCGTGAGGCCAAAGGGGAAGAGCAGTGACTGGGGGGAACCACCACAACAAGGCACTCAGAGCAACCTGAAATACTGGCTGTGTATAGCGTTGTAATAAACTGGGATCCGAACTTGGTGGTTATGTAATGGCTGAGAAGATGAGAAAAGTGGGGTGGGGGCCTCGACCAGAGGGCACGTTTGAGAGCACAATGGTGACTTGTCATAAGTCACCATTGTGACTTATGACAAGTCACCATTGTGACTTGTGACTTATGACACCATTGTGACTTATAAGTCACCATTGTGACTTATGACAAGTCACCATTGTGACTTATTAACAGCATGGATAGAGATTGTTTATCCACTTGAAACTATTGTGATTGGTCCCCCACAGTCGACTGTTGGTTTGTTTTAGTCGACAAGTATCTTATCTGGAGCATACCTGGATAGGGTTTCGGAAGTGCTTCTACTCCCGAGCAAGGCCTAAAATCAGGCTCGACTTGTGATAACTTGGTCCAACAGGCTGTTGCTTGTAGCGGCCTGCAATATCTTAAGGAGAGAACAAGTCAGTCTTGACGGGGCTTCAACCTATTGTGTATGTCGGTGTGGGAGAAGTACTCAAAATAATATATATAATGAATCATTTACTACATTTTAGACCTGTCCCCTGAAGCCCATATCAAGAGGATAACATCAGCGGCATATGCGAGTGTGGGAGAAGTACTCAAATAATATATATATGAATCATTTACTACATTTTAGACCTGTCCCCTGAAGCCCATATCAAGAGGATAACATCAGCGGCATATGCGAGGTATACTCCTGTGATTAAAACACTCCTCTCTCTCCCATAAATTTGTATCACCAGATAATAAATTTATCTGTTATTATGCATCTAGCTGGTTATATTATCAATTGTTCTTGTTGCAATATTTTACATAAGTCAGTAAGCTCCCCCTTGCTTTAAGCTTTAATATAGCAAATCAATAAACAGTGGTTGTATTAGGGAAGCAGTAAGGTGACACGACTGGATCAAACCAACGTCTTTGGACTCTGAGTACCTTTCTTGAGTAAGTTGATCTTGAGAAGTTATTCCTACTTGCACCAGATATTCAGGCGTCAATATACTCTTGATGATTCCTGTGGGCGGCTTCCAAATTGATCTCTCTTTGTGTCTGAATCGCCCAGAGTGAATGTCAGGGCAGGTCTAGCTGGGTCGTCATTACCTCTCAGACGTGTGGGTCACCCTCACTGAGGTTATCTTGAGGTTATCATGAGGTTTGACTGTTGAACTCGAAAGGTTTCTTGCTGCTACGCCCAATAGTTCTTTGTTCTCTTATTCTTTGTTCTCCCAGTCTATCTTTCTGTGGTTGAAATTTTCCATGATTAGAAGTCAGGATCTATTTTTACAGGCGACAGAGGCGGCCATTTCTATTAGAGTAATAATTGCCATGCTCTTTCTTGTCGTACTCGTGTCTGGGTCCCCTGACATGTAATAGAGGGTTATATATCACTACTGTGACTATCTTTTGACCTCCCGTTCTCACACACAAGTCTAATAGGCTCAGGAATCTGTGCACCTGTTGATTGACTGTTGAGAACTGGGGACCAAAGAGCTGAAGCTCAACCCCCTACAAGCATAACTAGGTGAGCACACACACACACACACACACACACACACACACACACACACACACACACACACACACACACACACAGTTCATTGTCAGGAACCTGTACACCTGTTGATTGACGGTCGAGAGGCGGGACCAAAGAGCCAGAGCTCAACCCCCGCAAGCACAACTAGGTGAGTACAAACACACAATTACCGTGAATGTTAAAAGAAATGGGACAGGCCCTCAGCGTACCTCTAGCATCGATCTTTAATGAGTCAATTCCCAAAGGGAGAATTGGAAGAGGTAAATGTTGTACCAATTTTTAAGACAGGAGATATAAAAAGAGCCAATTAACTATCGACCAGTATCACTGACAAGCATTTCCCTGCAAAGTACTCCAAAGAATAATACTCATAAGACTAGCAGTATCTCAGCTATCACGTGTAGGGTGACTGAAATATGAACATGTGATCCTGTGGTCCTGGGTTCGAACCCAGGCACCGGCGAGAAACAATGGGCAGAGTTTCTTTCATCCTATGCCCCTGTTATATAGCAGTAAATAGGTACTTGGGAGTTAGTCAGCTGTCACGGGCTGCTTCCTGGGGGTGGAGGCCTGGTCGAGGACCGGGCCGCGGGGACACTAAAGCCCCGAAATCATCTCAAGATAACCTCAAGATAACAATACACCTTGAAGGGAAACTACCTCCCTGTAACGACTAGTGAACAAGACCAGGGAGTGGCTATCTTCTTGAGGTTATCTTGAGATGATTTCGAGGCTTTAGTGTCCCCGCGGCCCGGTCCTCGACCAGGCCTCCACCCCCAAGCAGCCCGTGACAGCTGACTAACACCCAGGTACCTATTTTACTGCTAGGTAACAGGAGCATAGGGTGAAAGAAACTCTGCCCATTGTTTCTCGCCGGCGCCCGTGATCGAACCAGGGACCACAGGATCATGCGTCCAGTGTTCTGTCCGCTCAGCCACCGGGATCCATATGGTTATAATCCATGCCCCAAAAACACATAACGTTAGCAGCGTACTCTACACTGACAAGAGTCAGTATATCTGAGAATGTTCGGTAATATGTTTATTGTTTGTGACGTGTGTGTATGTATGTATTTCTAAGAGAAGTTCCGAACCAGCCGGGCTGTGGTGGGTCTGCGGGCCGCTCCAAGCAACAGCATGGTGGACCAAACTCTCACAAGTCAAGCCTGGCCTCGGGCCGGGCTTGGGGAGTAGAAGAACTCCCAGAACCCCATCAACCAGGTATATGTGGGTCTGCGGGCCGCTCCAAGCAACAGCCTAGTGGACCAAACTCTCACAAGTCAAGCCTGGCCTCGGGCCGGGCTTGGGGAGTAGAAGAACTCCCAGAACCCCATCAACCAGGTATATGTGGGCCTGCGGACCGCTCCAAGCAACAGCCTAGTGGACCAAACTCTCACAAGTCAAGCCTGGCCTCGGGCCGGGCTTGGGGAGTAGAAGAACTCCCAGAACCCCATCAAGCAGGTATATGTGGGCCTGCGGACCGCTCCAAGCAACAGCCTAGTGGACCAAACTCTCACAAGTCAAGCCTGGCCTCGGGCCGGGCTTGGGGAGTAGAAGAACTCCCAGAACCCCATCAACCAGGTATATGTGGGCCTGCGGACCGCTCCAAGCAACAGCCTAGTGGACCAAACTCTCACAAGTCAAGCCTGGCCTCGGGCCGGGCTTGGGGAGTAGAAGAACTCCCAGAACCCCATCAACCAGGTATCAACCAGGTATGTATGTATTAACACGATGTACTGAACGGGGTGAGAATAGCTTGAGCTACCTCATCTCTTTGTGTGTATTTTACCTCAATAAACTTATTTCAATTTCAAGAGTTGGGATATCATTAAGGAACCTAAATAGGGTGGTTTAGATCGCTGTGTACGACCTACGTGGCACACTTAAGGAAATTAGGAAAAGGTTCAGAAGTTTGCAAAGAGACTCGACCCAGAATTGCCAGGGATGGGGTATGAAGCGAGACTGAAGGAACTAAACCTGACGACGCTATAAAAGAGGAGAGTGGAGACCTGATAATGACGTATAAAATTGTTAGTGGGATTGACAAAGTGGAAATGTTCACAATAAATACCAATAGAACAATAGGGGCATGGATGCCCCTTCAGAGCGGGAGAGCTTGTTGAGGTAGAGGGAACATATACACATACATATACGACGATAAAGCATCTTAAATATTG
>WNGS01052365.1:13578580-13583580 GCA_020271785.1 Procambarus virginalis
TCGGTTATAGGCCGAGAACGTAGACTACTGTGTCACTACAGTAGGTGACTCTAGGTTGTGATGAGTGGTAATACAGTAGTGATATACTGGAGTGCGTGTTTAAGTGGCACTTATTGACAAGAGGCACTTGAGTGTATTAAAGTGTGGGTCAGAGGGGTGGTAAGTGGAGATGGGAGATGGTGGCACTCGCTGGCAGGCACCCTGGCACTCTGGAAGACACCCTGGCACTCTGGAAGGCACCTTGGCACTCTGGCAGGCACCCTGGCACTCTGGAAGGCACCTTGGCACTCTGGCAGGCACCTTGGCACTCTGGCAGGCACCCTGGCACTCTGGCAGGCACCTTGGCACTCTGGCAGGCACCTTGGCACTCTGGCAGGCACCCTGGCACTCTGGCAGGCACCTTGGCACTCTGGCAGGCACCTTGGCACTCTGGCAGGCATCGTGGTACTCTGGCAGTCACCCTGGCACTCTGGAAGACACCCTGGCACTCTGGAAGGCACCTTGGCACTCTGGCAGGCACCCTGGCACTCTGGAAGGCACCTTGGCACTCTGGCAGGCACCTTGGCACTCTGGCAGGCACCCTGGCACTCTGGCAGGCACCTTGGCACTCTGGCAGGCACCTTGGCACTCTGGCAGGCATCGTGGTACTCTGGCAGTCACCCTGGCACTCTGGAAGACACCCTGGCACTCTGGAAGGCACCCTGGCACTCTGGAAGGCACCTTGGCACTCTGGAAGGCACCTTGGCACTCTGGCAGGCACCTTGGCACTCTGGCAGGCACCTTGGCACTCTGGCAGGCACCTTGGCACTCTGGAAGGCACCTTGGCACTCTGGCAGGCACCCTGGCACTCTGGAAGGCACCTTGGCACTCTGGCAGGCACCTTGGCACTCTGGCAGGCACCTTGGCACTCTGGCAGGCACCTTGGCACTCTGGCAGGCACCTTGGCACTCTGGCAGGCATCGTGGTACTCTGGTAGGCACCTTGGCACTCTGGCAGGCATCGTGGTACTCTGGCAGGCACCTTGGCACTCTGGCAGTCACCCTGGCACTCTGGAAGACACCCTGGCACTCTGGCAGGCACCTTGGCACTCTGGCAGGCACCTTGGCACTCTGGCAGGCACCCTGGCACTCTGACAGGCACCCTGGCACTCTGACAGGCACCCTGGCACTCTGGTAGGCACCTTGGCACTCTGGCAGGCACCTTGGCACTCTGGCAGGCACCTTGGCACTCTGGCAGGCACCTTGGCACTCTGGCAGGCACCTTGGCACTCTGGCAGGCACCTTGGCACTCTGGCAGGCACCTTGGCACTCTGGCAGGCACCTTGGCACTCTGGCAGGCACCTTGGCACTCTGGCAGGCACCTTGGCACTCTGGCAGGCACCCTGGCTCTCTGGCAGGCACCCTGGCTCTCTGGCAGGCACCTTGGCACTCTGGCAGGCACCTTGGCACTCTGGCAGGCACCCTGGCACTCTGGCGGGCACCTTGGCACTGGCAGTCACCCTGGCACTCTGGAAGACACCCTGGCACTCTGGCAGGCACCTTGGCACTCTGGCAGGCACCTTGGCACTCTGGCAGGCACCCTGGCACTCTGGCAGGCACCCTGGCACTCTGGCAGGCACCCTGGTACTCTGGCAGGCACCTTGGCACTCTGGCAGGCACCCTGGCACTCTGGCAGGCACCCTGGCACTCTGGCACTCTGGCAGGCACCCCTGGCACTGGCAGACACCCTGGCACTCTGGCAGGCACCCCTGGCACTCTGGCAGGCACCCCTGGCACTCTCTAACAGGCGGAAGTTGTAAATAAAAACACATCAATAAGGAAGTACTGGACCAGTCGGGTTGTAATTGACATGTGTGCCTGCGGGCGGCGTGATCAACAACCTAACTGATCAAGTTATTACGGCCTTGCGCCAGGCTTGCGTAGCATACCTCCCGTAAGCAACTATAACCAGCAACATGTGCTGGTTATACCACTATAGGGCGATATAGCTCGGTCGATAGTACTTGGACCTCACACGCCGGGGTCCAGAGTTCGAGTCTCCAAGAGCCCAGGGAATGGCATCACTTGTTGTTAAAGATTTGCTACCTGGAACATAGTTCCAAGTAGCACGGGCTATGGTGAGCCCGCAGTGCCATAGCTTTGGCATCACTGGTGTCGTCTGTGGGGGAACTAAACTAAAGAGACAGTAACTCAAGACGTGTCTTCAACTTCACATATATTTACACAATTACTTCATTTTTCTCGTTTTCTTTCGCGATGTTAGAAGTGGTATAGGATGTACTCACCTAATTCTGCTTGCGATTCGAAGTTTCAGCTGTTTGGTCTCGACTTTCAACCTTCAGTCAACTAGTCTATAGGATTCCTAGTGGGTTGTATCATATGTACATTAGAAACTGTGTATGGTGTGTACTTCTGCTGGGAAAACACTATGCCACATGTGAGACTGATGGCCCGTGGGGAATGTCAGGGTGTGACAGGTCCCCACTACTGAATGCTATTGTGTCTCATTGTCGCCCTTTTAACCTACGTGTGCTGACTCCTCGAGAGCCACTTGAGTTGTTAAGGGTGTTTAGACCACTGCAATCTAAGCTTACCCACCTTCTTAATAACACTTGAATCACGCCTTTACGGTAGAGCCACAGAGGCGCCATGTTGCCTTTGAGACAAGTTGAGGGACCTGGATAATCTCAGGTCACTGGTGTGTAGTGACCTGGGGCCAGATTCACGAAGCAGTTACGCAAGAACTTACGAACGTGTACATCTTTCCTCAATCTTTGACGGCTTTGGTTACATTTATTAAAACAGTTATAAGCATGAAAACTTGCCATTCAGCTGTTATTATTGTTATAAACAGCCTCCTGGTGCTTCGGAGCTCATTAATGTTTAATAATTGTAAACAAGCCGCCAAAGATTGAGAAAAGATGTACAGGTTCGTAAGTGTTTGCGTAAGTTTCGTGAATCTGGCCCAGGGAGTAATCGTATCGGAAGAGTTACTTTTAAGGAACACAATAAAGTAGCTGTCACGACTGCAAGGAAATTACATCTGAGATAAAGAACCTTTTAATCAAGGCCAGACTAATATGATACGTTTAAGACTATAGTGCTCTCTAGGGTGGACTATTGTTGGACACTAACATCACCATTCCAAGCTGGAGGACGTTGCTGACCTGGAGAACGTGTAGCGATCTTGTATGCCAGAATCATTCAATCTAAATTTTAGGCTTCTCTGAAAAAATCTCTCAAACTGTCTACTCCTTGGAAAGCATGTGGACCTGACGGCTGGGTGGACAGCGCTCGGGTTCGTAGTCTCGAGGTTCCGGGATCGATCCCCNAAGTCCCTGGGATTGAAATCCTGTTTAATTGTGAATTGTTGACAGAGACCCTGCATAGATAGACCATGCGGTAGATAGACCGTAGACCAAAGCGATAGATCATGGGGGACATATTGCCTATTTTTCAGCGTGTCGATCTAATCCATGTTTTGAACGCAGGTGCAGCACCTCCACAGATCTCCAGTATCAGCTCTTGATACTGGTAATGGCTCAAAAGGGCTACCACTTACGGGCTATTCATGCCGTGCTACATTTTGGGTGGCTTAATCTTTATCAGTCAATCTTAATCAGTTGTCTACTCACATCCTGTGAGTGGACACACCGCCATAGCAGCATGTACAACACTCCCCAATAGGAAGAAAACCCGCTGGGTTGTTCATCCTGTCACTTATACCCAGACACAGCTGGGACTTGCTTAACTGTCTCAAGTGAACAACTTCTTGCTGCCATGTCCAGTAATATCAGACATGTAACACGGGACCAAAGAGCCAGAGCTCAACCCCCGCAAGCACAATTAGGTGAGTACAGTGGTGCCCAACATCCGGCCTGCTGGTAATGGTTTCCCACAGGATGCCTGTTAGGCTTATTGATGTTCTCCAGGCCAACGACTGACTCGGGATTCAACCAGTCTACAAGAGTAGCCTAACTAGTGGATACCTAGTTACTGGTAGGTGAACAGAGGCATCAGGTGAAAAGACACGTTTCCAAGTGTCTCCAGTCCTGTCTGGGAATCGAATCCCAGACCTTTCAGTTGTGGACCAAATGCGCTGACCGCTGCCGACCAGCTAGGAACCAGATATGCTATTAAGGGAGGGGTGTTGTTGTTGTTGTTATAGATTCAGCTACTCGGAACAAGTTCCAAGTAGCACGGGCTATGGTGAGCCCGTAGTGGACTTACCCGGCACAGGAGTGGGGCAAGTAGCACGGGCTATGGTGAGCCCGTAGTGGACTTACCTGGCACAGGAGCGGGGCAAGTAGCACGGGCTATGGTGAGCCCGTAGTGGACTTACCTGGCACAGGAGTGGGGCAAGTAGCACGGGCTATGGTGAGCCCGTAGTGGACTTACCTGGCACAGGAGCGGGGCAAGTAGCACGGGCTATGGTGAGCCCGTAGTGGACTTACCTGACACAGGAGCGGTGCAAGTAGCACGGGCTATGGTGAGCCCGTAGTGGACTTACCCGGCACAGGAGCGGGGCAAGTAGCACGGGCTATGGTGAGCCCGTAGTGGACTTACCTGGCACAGGAGCGGGGCTGTCTTAAGGGAGTGTTACCTTTTAACTTTTATACTTTTCGGGCTCGAGGAGTAGAAGAACTCTGGAAACCTCCCAGGTATACTCCAGGTAACAGCCTGGCGTTCACAACTCCTACCTGGAATGAATATACGGAATTTTTTCAAAGCCAATACAATAGTCGCATGGCAGTACCATCGAAGGTGTATTTGGTTACACACAGAGATCACACTAACGTGATGCATCAAATGAACAAATCCACAGGGGCCGTGACGAGGATTCGAACCTGCGTCCGGGAGCATCTCAGACACGGCCCTTGTAAGCCTGGCCGAGTCGAACGCAAATAATATAAACAATTATAAAATCTCTAAAACATCCTAATTTTAACGTTTGGTTGTCCAATGACTGGTGCACCGAAATAGTCATATGCAGGCGATGAG
>WNGS01052365.1:13588580-13605272 GCA_020271785.1 Procambarus virginalis
GGACCAGCCTGGCTGTGGTGGGTATGTGGGCCTGCGGGCCGCTCCAAGCAACAGCCTGGTGGACCAAACTCTCACAAGTCAAGCCTGGCCTCGGGCCGGGCTTGGGGAGTAGAAGAACTCCCAGAACCCCATCAACCAGGTATATGTGGGCCTACGGGCCGCTCCAAGCAACAGCCTGGTGGACCAAACTCTCACAAGTCAAGCCTGGCCTCGGGCCGAGCTTGGGGAGTAGAAGAACTCCCAGAACCCCATCAACCAGGTATATGTGGGCCTACGGGCCGCTCCAAGCAACAGCCTGGTGGACCAAACTCTCACAAGTCAAGCCTGGCCTCGGGCCGGGCTTGGGGAGTAGAAGAACTCCCAGAACCCCATCAACCAGGTATATGTGGGCCTGCGGGCCGCTCCAAGCAACAGCCTGGTGGACCAAACTCTCACAAGTCAAGCCTGGCCTCGGGCCGGGCTTGGGGAGTAGAAGAACTCCCAGAACCCCATCAACCAGGTATATGTGGGCCTGCAGACCGCTCCAAGCAACAGCCTGGTGGACCAAACTCTCACAAGTCAAGCCTGGCCTCGGGCCGGGCTTGGGGAGTAGAAGAACTCCCAGAACCCCATCAACCAGGTATATGTGGGCCTGCGGGCCGCTCCAAGCAACAGCCTGGTGGACCAAACTCTCACAAGTCAAGCCTGGCCTCGGGCCGGGCTTGGGGAGTAGAAGAACTCCCAGAACTCCATCAACCAGGTATATGTGGGCCTGCGGGCCGCTCCAAGCAACAGCCTGGTGGACCAAACTCTCACAAGTCAAGCCTGGCCTCGGGCCGGGCTTGGGGAGTAGAAGAACTCCCAGAACCCCATCAACCAGGTATATGTGGGCCTGCGGACCGCTCCAAGCAACAGCCTGGTGGACCAAACTCTCACACGTCAAGCCTGGCCTCGGGCCGGGCTTGGGGAGTAGAAGAACTCCCAGAACCCCATCAACCAAGTATCAACCAGGACTATGTCTGTGTATGCTGGTCTCCTGCAGGACCAGGAGAGTCCGCTCCTGTGATCACCCCCCCCCCCCTTCTACTTGTTCCTTTTCCGTAGCGTCTGGCCACCTTGGTAATGGGACACCACAGCATGACTTACGAGGTGAGGCGGCGGGATGAGTGGAGGCTCCGCGGCCGCATCGTCGCTACCCTTTCCATTCCCTGGCTTGTTGCTCTCCACGACAATGTAACATCTCTTTAGTTTGGAGTGCGAAAAGATACGTGAATTTAGAGACAATTCTATAACCAATGTTCCAGCGATGTGTAAATATTTCATTCAAAATGATCTGCTACCAGAAATTTTAGCCAAATATCCCCAGTTTGCTAACTGTAGGTAGTAACTGAGTGATTGTAACCTATCCACCGCTGCCCACTGGATGGGGGGCGGTGTGCAGGACAAACAAATAAATTGTGACACTAGCTCTCCACATATGTCAGTTGCTTAATTTAGAACCTGTACTTGAGGTCGATCTCGAACCCATTGTTGATGTGACGACTTATATTGAATTTTGTAACTAGCTCATCAAGATTGTAACTTGCTTAGCTAAATGAATTGTGGGGTTCAGTCCCTGAGCCCATTATGTGCCTCTGTAACCCTTTCCACTACCGCCCACAAGATGGGTATGGGGTGCATAATAAATGAACTAACTAACTAACTGTATTAACGTGGGGACATCCGCATGTATGCAGCTGCAGGCAGTAGGTCTGTATAGCCTAACTTGGCTGACTATTTGTTCCCCAGCCCACACGTCTGAAAATCATCTTGAGGTTATCTTGAGATGATTTGGGGGCTTTAGTGTCCCCGCGGCCCGGTCCTCGACCAGGCCTCCACCTCCAGGAAGCAGCCCGTGACAGCTGACTAACACCCAGGTACCTATTTTACTGCTAGGTAACAGGTGCATAGTGTGAAAGAAACTCTGCCCATTGTTTCTCTCGCCGGCGCCTGGGATCGAACCCAGGATCACAGAATAAAATCCATGGAGTACCTGAGAGTTGAGGCTAGTGCTTGCATTGTGATACGTTATCGCATCGTCGCCATTAAAGTCTGAACAATTGAACTTGTAATCACAGTTCAACGACACGCTTTATCTACGTTGTTGTTGTTTAAGATTCGCTACCTGGAACAAAACGTTCTAGGTAGCACGGGCTATGGTGAGCCCGTAGTGGACTGACTGCTTTATCTACGAGTTTTTGTATACTTAATTTGGAGGGTAGAAATAGCCTAAGTTACTCTCCATCTTTGAGATGTATTTTCTTGTCTCAGGAAACATACTTGAACCTGTATACTGAATTTGTTAGATGATGACGCTATGAATAATGAACATTTGTGTGAAACTCTGTAAATTACTTTTTGTGTTTACACTGTGGAGGCGAAAGATACAATAGGCTTGGCGCTAATCTTAACTATTAATTGACATATTTCCTCACATACCTGCCGTTCAGATAACTAGTGTCAACAGCTTATCACTTGAGGTTGACGATGATGTGCTTGTGAAATAAATATTATCAAATAATCTTGATGTTACGGCATGTTGGGTGATAAGTGGTTTTAATAATTGCGATATTGCAAATTGAAACTTTCATTAAATTTTCGGTACATTCATCAGTTGGTAGTCCCGCGTGTTATAACGTTATATATGTATGGAATCGCTGGATTGTTTCAAGCGTAGGTTAGACATGTAGGTTGTGAATGAGTTTGGGTGGATGTAAATAGGTGTATTGTATGGCCCTATAGGCCTTCTGCAGGCTAGATTTCAACAACGAAGGAATGTTGGTCCATACGAGGCAGCTCCTACATATACCCATCCAAACTCCTTCATAGATATGTCTCACCAACGCTTGAAACAATCAAGCGATCCCTCGTCCATTAACATGCGAACACCAGCAGAGTTATACTAGTGAGTTATAGCACTAGCAGCAACTCACACCAGACTGCGAGCGTCCCACAACAGCCTGGCTGACCACACCAACACCACCACCCTCTCCTTCCCTCGTGAAAATACCGTCTTCTTAAGGCTTAAGGATTGTGTCCTCCGACGACCTGGAGGGCGGGCAGGCGACGATGGCTGGTGAACACAGCACATTCAGCACCGCTCCTGTGCCAGGTAAGTCCACTACGGGATCACCATAGCCCGTGCTACTGGCCGAAGTAGAGGAGACACACGAAGAGAGTTCCATTCTCTAGGGATGAACCCTGTGATCCTCCTGAGCCAGAGGTTTCACTACTGTGGGGGAGTAGAATTCACGTTTTATATTCTTATATATAAATTTATATGTGTGTGTAAATCACGAAAATTAACACGTGATGAAAAATGTGACAGTGTCAGACCACGAAGGAAGAACTGAAACAGGAATTTCCTTAAGTACTTTCGTATATCAATACATCTTCAGAAGAAATTTCGTATATTAATACATCTTCTGACGGAATTTTGTATAATACATCTTCAGAAGGAATTTTGTATATTTAATATATCTTCATTCCTTCTGAAGATGTATTAATGTACGAAAGTACTTAAGGAAATTCCTGTTTCAATACTTTCTCCATGGTCTGACATTGTCATAAATTTATATTTATCATATACGATGTCATTTACCTCATTTAGCTGTGATAGAGGAATTAGTTGCTAAACTTCCAAAAGCCAAATCAGCGAAATTTAAGTTCAACAGTTTCGAAAGGCATTGATTTTATATACCCAAAATTGGCTACCTTGCGATGGTCCCGTGGATCAATGTCCTGGCGGCCTGGTCTCTCACCAGCGCTGCTGACTAGTGGTCTGATCAACCAGGCTGTTAGACCCCATAATAACGAACTCGACGGCGTTGTGTAGGCAGGGTTCGATGTTTGCTTTATTACCATCTCACCATATTTAATACTTCCCATCTTGTTTAATATTTTCCCACCGTGTTTAATACTTTCCTATGTTGTTTGGCTAATACTTTCCCACCGTGTTTAATACTTTCCTATGTTGTTTGGTTAATACTTTCCCACCTTGTTTGTGAAATACTTTCCCGCCGCCGTATTAAGAGGTCTTGGGTTTAATTAAATAACCAGATATTTGTGTTTTGAGGTTTAAGTTCACTTTATTGCACAGATTATTAAATCTGTATGTTAATATCTGGTAATATTTGAATGCCAGGTGGAGTGTGTGTATACTAAACTGTTGTGGAAGGTATTGTGTTATCTTGTATATTAAACTTACAACACAGTCTGTTATCTTGTATGTTGGGCTGCTCTCGGGGACAGGTGGCCTGGGTGTATACATGTGTATGACTGTAGAGGACAGGTGACCTGGGTGTATACACGTGTATGACTAGAGGACAGGTGGCCCTGGGTGTATACATGTGTATGACTAGAGGACAGATGGCCCTGGGTGTATACATGTGTATGACTAGTGGACAGGTGGCCCTGGGTGTATACACGTGTATGACTAGTGGACAGGTGGCCCTGGGTGTATACATGTGTATGACTGTAGTGGACAGGTGGCCCTGAGTGTATACATGTGTATGACTGTAGTGGACAGGTAGCCCTGGGTGTATACACGTGTATGACTGTAGTGGACAGGTGGCCCTGGGTGTATACATGTGTATGACTGTAGTGGACAGGTAGCCCTGGGTGTATACATGTGCATGACTAGAGGACAGGTGGCCCTGGGTGTATACATGTGCATGACTAGAGGACAGGTGGCCCTGGGTGTATACACGTGTATGACTAGAGGACAGGTGGCCCTGGGTGTATACACGTGTATGACTAGAGGACAGGTGACCCTGGGTGTATACATGTGCATGACTAGAGGACAGGTGGCCCTGGGTGTATACACGTGTATGACTAGAGGACAGGTGGCCCTGGGTGTATACACGTGTATGACTAGAGGACAGGTGGCCCTGGGTGTATACACGTGTATGACTGTAGTGGACAGGTGGCCCTGGGTGTATACATGTGTATGACTGTAGTGGACAGGTGGCCCTGGGTGTATACATGTGTATGACTAGAGGACAGGTGGGCCTGGGTGTATACACCTCGTAAACAAATCCTATTGTTTCCGTTTGTTTGTTGTCCTGTCAGCTTTCCCTACTGTGTCATTCCCACTGGGAGCCCTCGTCCTCCCTAGGCCTATATTGTCAGCCCAACAGCCTTCCCCAATCTGATTAGGCTTCTAATTTATATTTATCACCCTAATTTATATTAGCGTGATCAATTGCATCTGTGTTTATTTCGCAAATATTTCAGTAATTTGTGTTTTGAAATCATTTCTGTTGACGGGGACTTGAAAGCCGTATTTAGGTTCATTCAGGTTCCCCCCAGGGGTCTAGGTCAGGTCCCCCAGGGGTCTAGGTCAGGTTCCCCCCAGGGGTCTAGGTCAGGTTCCCCCCAGGGGTCTAGGTCAGGTTCCCCCAGGGGTCTAGGTCAGGTTCCCCCAGGGGTCTAGGTCAGGTTCCCCCAGGGGTCTAGGTCAGGTTCCCCCAGGGGTCTAGGTCAGGTTCCCCCAGGGGTCTAGGTCAGGTTCCCCAGGGGTCAAGGTCAGGTTCCCCCCAGGGGTCTAGGTCAGGTTCCCCAGGGGTCTAGGTCAGGTTCCCCCAGGGGTCTAGGTCAGGTTCCCCCAGGGGTCTAGGTCAGGTTCCCCCAGGGGTCTAGGTCAGGTTCCCCCAGGGGTCTAGGTCAGGTTCCCCCCAGGGGTCTAGGTCAGGTTCCCCCAGGGGTCTAGGTCAGGTCCCCCAGGGGTCTAGGTCAGGTTCCCCCAGGGGTCTAGGCCAGGTCCCCCCAGGGGTCTAGGTCAGGTTCCCCCCAGGGGTCTAGGCCAGGTTCCCCCCAGGGGTCTAGGCCAGGTCCCCCAGGGGTCTAGGTCAGGTTCCCCCAGGGGTCTAGGCCAGGTTCCCCCCAGGGGTCTAGGCCAGGTTCCCCCAGGGGTCTAGGTCAGGTTCCCCCAGGGGTCTAGGTCAGGTTCCCCCAGGGGTCTAGGCCAGGTTCCCCCAGGGGTCTAGGTCAGGTCCCCCTGGGGTCTAGGTCAGGTTCCCCAGGGGTCTAGGTCAGGTTCCCCTGGGGTCTAGGTCAGGTTCCCCCAGGGGTCTAGGTCAGGTTCCCCTGGGGTCTAGGTCAGGTCCCCCAGGGGTCTAGGTCAGGTTCCCCCGGGGTCTAGGTCAGGTTCCCCCAGGGGTCTAGGCCAGGTCCCCCCAGGGGTCTAGGCCAGGTCCCCCAGGGGTCTAGGCCAGGTTCCCCCCAGGGGTCTAGGTCAGGGTCCCCCCAGGGGTCTAGGTCAGGTCCCCCCAGGGGGTCTAGGCCAGGTCCCCCAGGGGTCTAGGCCAGGTTCCCCCCAGGGGTCTAGGCCAGGTTCCCCAGGGTACTGAACTTCCCCAGGATGCAACACACAAGAGTTACTTCACTCCCAGGTACCTAGTTTACTGCTGGGTGAACAGAGGCATTAGGTGAAAGGAAAGGTGTCCCCATCCGTTTCTGACCTGGCCGGGGGGATTGAGCTCGGGTCCCTCGGTTGTAGGCCGAGAACGTAGACTACTGTGCTACAGTAGGTGACTCTAGGGTGTGATGAGTGGTAATACAGTAGTGATATACTGGCGTGCGTGTTTAAGTGGCACTTATTGACAAGAGGCACTTGAGTGTATTAAAGTGTGGGTCACAGGGGTGGTAAGTGGAGATGGGAGATGGTGGCACTCGCTGGCAGGCATCGTGGCACTCTGGCAGGCATCGTGGTACTCTCTGGCAGGCATCGTGGTACTCTCTGGCAGGCATCGTGGCACTCTGGCAGGCATCGTGGTACTCTCTGGCAGGCATCGTGGTACTCTCTGGCAGGCATCGTGGCACTCTGGCAGGCATCGTGGCACTCTGGCAGGCATCGTGGTACTCTCTGGCAGGCATCGTGGCACTCTGGCAGGCATCGTTGCACTGGCAGGCATCGTGGTACTCTCTGGCAGGCATCGTGGTACTCTCTGGCAGGCATCGTGGCACTCTGGCAGGCATCGTGGTACTCTGGCAGGCATCGTGGTACTCTGGCAGGCATCGTGGTACTCTCTTGCAGGCATCGTGGTACTCTCTGGCAGGCATCGTGGCACTCTGGCAGGCATCGTGGCACTGGCAGGCATCGTGGTACTCTGGCAGGCATCGTGGTACTCTCTGGCAGGCATCGTGGTACTCTCTGGCAGGCATCGTGGCACTCTGGCAGGCATCGTGGCACTCTGGCAGGCACCCTGGCACTCTGGAAGGCACCGTGGCACTCTGGCAGGCACCCTGGCACACGCTGACAGGCACCTGGCGCACGCTGGCAGGCATCGTGGCACTCTGGCAGGCATCGTGGCACTCTGGCAGGCACCCCTGACACTGGCAGGCACCCTGGCACTCTGACAGGGACCCTGGCACTCTGGCAGGCACCCCCTGACACTGGCAGGCACCCTGGCACTCTGGCAGCCACCCTGACACTGGCAGTCACCCTGGCACTCTGGCAGCCACCCTGGCACTCTGGCAGTCACCCTGACACTCTGGCAGCCACCCTGGCACTCTGGCAGCCACCCTGACACTCTGGCAGTCACCCTGACACTCTGGCAGCCACCCTGACACTCTGGCAGCCACCCTGACACTCTGGCAGCCACCCTGGCACTCTGGCAGTCACCCTGACACTCTGGCAGCCACCCTGACACTCTGGCAGCCACCCTGGCACTCTGGCAGTCACCCTGGCACTCTGGCAGCCACCCTGACACTCTGGCAGCCACCCTGGCACTCTGGCAGTCACCCTGGCACTCTGGCAGCACCCTGACACTCTGGCAGGCACCCTGGCACTCTGGCAGTCACCCTGGCACTCTGGCAGCCACCCTGGCACTCTGGCAGTCACCCTGACACTCTGGCAGCCACCCTGGCACTCTGGCAGTCACCCTGGCACTCTGGCAGCCACCCTGACACTCTGGCAGCCACCCTGGCACTCTGGCAGTCACCCTGGCACTCTGGCAGCCACCCTGACACTCTGGCAGGCACCCTGGCACTGGCAGACACCCTGGCACTCTGGCAGGCACCCCTGGCACTCTGGCAGCCACCTGGCACTCTGGCAGTCACCCTGGCACACTGGCAGACACCCTGGCACTGGCAGACACCCTGGCACTCTGGCAGGCACCCCTGGCACTCTCTAACAGGCGGAAGTTGTAAATAAAAACACATCAATAAGGAAGTACTGGACCAGTCGGGTTGTAATTGACATGTGTGCCTGCGGGTGGCGTGATCAACAACCTAACCGATCAAGTTATTACGGCCTTGTGCCAGGCTTGCGTAGCACACCTCCCGTAAGCAACTATAACCAGCAACATATGCTGGTTATACCACTATAGGGCGATATACCTCGGTCGATAGTACTTGGACCTCACACGCCGGGGTCCAGAGTTCGAGTCTCCAAGAGCCCAGGGGAATGGCATCACTTGTTGTTAAAGATTCGCTACCTGGAACATAGTTCCAAGTAGCACGGGCTATGGTGAGCCCGCAGTGCCATAGCTTTGGCATCACTGGTCTCGTCTGTGGGGGGAACTAAACTAAAGAGACAGTAACTCAAGACGTGTCTTCAACTTCACATATATTTACACAATTACTTCATTTTTCTCGTTTCTTTCGCGATGTTAGAAGTGGTATAGGATGTACTCACCTAATTCTGCTTGCGATTCGAAGTTTCAGCTGTTTGGTCTCGACTTTCAACCATCAGTCAACTAGTCTATAGGGTTCCTAGTGGGTTGTATCATATGTACATTAGAAACTGTGTATGGTGTGTACTTCTGCTGGGAAAACACTATGCCACATGTGAGATGATGGCCCGTGGGGAATGTCAGGGTGTGACAGGTCCCCACTACTGAATCCTATTGTGTCTCATTGTCGCCCCTTTAACCTACGTGTGCTGACTCCTCGAGAGCCACTTGAGTTGTTAAGGGTGTTTAGACCACTGCAATCTAAGCTTACCCACCTTCTTAATAACACTTGAATCACGCCTTTACGGTAGAGCCACAGAGGCGCCATGTTGCCTTTGAGACAACAAGTTGAGGGACCTGGATAATCTCAGGTCACTGGTGTGTAGTGACCTGGGGCCAGATTCACGAAGCAGTTACGCAAGCACTTACGAACGTGTACATCTTTCCTCAATCTTTGACGGCTTTGGTTACATTTATTAAACAGTTCATAAGCATGAAACTTGCCATTCAGCTGTTATTATTGTTATAAACAGCCTCCTGGTGCTTCGGAGCTCATTAACTGTTTAATAATTGTAAACAAAGCCGCCAAAGATTGAGAAAAGATGTACAGGTTCGTAAGTGTTTGCGTAAGTTTCGTGAATCTGGCCCAGGGAGTAATCGTATCGGAAGACGTTACTTTTAAGGAACACAATAAAGTAGCTGTCACGACTGCAAGGAAATTACATCTGAGATAACAAGAACCTTTTAATCAAGGCCAGACTAATAATGATACGTTTTTAAGACTCTATAGTGCTCTCTAGGGTGGACTATTGTGGGACACTAACATCACCATTCCAAGCTGGAGGACGTTGCTGACCTGGAGAACGTGTAGCGATCTTGTACTGCCAGAATCTATTCAATCTAAATTTTAGGCTTCTCTGAAAAATCTCTCAAACTGTCCTACTCCTTGGAAAGCATGTGGACCTGACGGCTGGGTGGACAGCGCTCGGCGTTCGTAGTCTCGAGGTTCCGGGATCGATCCCCCAGCGGAGGAGGAAACAAATGGGCAGTTTTATTTCACTCGGATGCCCCTGTTCACCTAGCTGTAAATAGGTACCTGGGAGTAGACAGCTGCTACGGGCTGCTTCCTGGGGGGGGGGGTGTAACAAAAAGGAGGCCTGGTCGAGGACCGGGCCGCGGGGACGCTAAGCCCCGAAATCATCTTAAGATAACACCATAATTACGAGGAACTGTTTCCAAAATTGGACTCTTAAAACCACCCTCTTAGGAGACCAGCGAGCCAGACCTGGCTGCTACCTGTTGATGATACCGAGGATCAGCGTCCTCACGGCCCGGTCTCTTATCAGTCCTCCTGGTTGGTGGTCTGGTCAACTAAGCTGTTAGACGCGGCTCAGCGCAGCCTGACGTATGACCAAATGTGTAAAATAGAACCAATGAAAAATAAGATGTGCAGTAGGTACTTGAAGAGATAACATGGTAGCAGAGTGGGGGGTATGTAAGGTTATCATGGTGGCAAGGAATGGGAGGTTATCATGGTGGCTGGAGAGAGTGGGAGACCAGATTGGCTGAGGGGTCAGGATGGGTCATGATGGCTGGTGCTGTGGGGGAGAGACGCATGATGTCATAACATAACTGGTTCAGTTCCCTCACATGAACCAGGGGCATGGGGGAGGGGCAGTTCGAGCCACACACACACACACCCCCACACACACATTCGTGATAATTGTACTTAGCGTACATGTACAAAAAGTGGGTGATTAGCGTGGGCCTGCGTGAGGCGTGTAACTGAGCGTTCGCGACCCTATGCGTAGAGAGGTCAGCTGGGGAGTGTGTGGGTAGGGTGTGTGGGGGGTGAGAAAGGTCAGCCATGCCTCCTGCCTCTCGTGGGGTGAGGTTGGTGGGTCGTGGTCCTTGCCCGGGTCGCCTAGTACTTGTTATTCATGCCCAGCATCCGTCATTCATGCCCAGCACCCCGTTATTCACTGGTGGTGTACCATTCCTCCCTATGTCCAATGATACCCATGCTGTATGAAGCTAATTCCTGTACACCCAATCCTGTACACTTGTGTACACAGGGTATTGAGCTCGTATCTGTACACCTGACCCTCTCCTGTGATGTACTCGGGCTGTATTGAGTTAATTCCTGAACAACTAGTTGAACTATAATGCCTCATTGTTAGTTTGAACTCGCACTGTTGTCGTTAATTTTGTTAATTTTGCCCCGAGGGGCGAGTTTATTGGGCAGCGCCACTCATCCTGTGAGTGGACACACCGCCATAGTGACAGTATTGGGCAGCGCCACTCATCCTGTGAGTGGACACACCACCATAGTGACAGTATTGGGCAGCGCCACTCATCCTGTGAGTGGACACACCGCCATAGTGACAGTATTGGGCAGCGCCACTCATCTTGTGAGTGGACACACCGCCATAGTGACAGTATTGGGCAGCGCCACTCATCCTGTGAGTGGACACACCGCCACAGTGACAGTATTGGGCAGCGCCACTCATCCTGTGAGTGGACACACCGCCATAGTGACAGTATTGGGCAGCGCCACTCATCCTGTGAGTGGACACACCGCCATAGTGACAGTATTGGGCAGCGCCACTCATCCTGTGAGTGGACACACCGCCACAGTGACAGTATTGGGCAGCGCCACTCATCCTGTGAGTGGACACACCGCCATAGTGACAGCATTGGACAGCGTCACTCATCCTGTGAGTGGACACACCGCCATAGTGACAGTATTGGGCACCGCCACTCATCCTGTGAGTGGACACACCACCATAGTGACAGTATTGGGCAGCGCCACTCATCTTGTGAGTGGACACACCGCCATAGTGACAGTATTGGGCAGCGTCACTCATCCTGTGAGTGGACACACCACCATAGTGACAGTATTGGGCAGCGCCACTCATCCTGTGAGTGGACACACCACCATAGTGACAGTATTGGGCAGCGCCACTCATCCTGTGAGTGGACACACCGCCCACAGTATGAGTGGACACCGCCCACAGGACACACCGGATTATATACACATATACATACAAGTAGCAGGAGCCTAAAAGCCCCCTTGACATTTGACTTTCTCTCCTGTTGTGTGCTGCAGCTTGCCTGGTCCACCCGTCAAGCGGAACAACATGGGGGAGGCTAGGGTTAAAGTCACGAGTTAATAAACTAGACATTTTAAAGGTAAATGTGCTCCCTCGACAGTTTAAAGCCCGTGGTGTGTGATGTATATTATAATGTATTGTTGAAAGGTGATGAATTGTGTGTGCTCCGTATTGAAGCCAGAGCGAAAAAATATTCTAGACTCAAGGTTTTTGTTTAGATTCCATTGAGCATCGTGTAAGATTGGGGGGATATTTGATGAACTCATAGGTAGGTCTTGACCTATGTTCTGTAATCCTTCGTGTTGAGTAGGGTACGCGGGACTTTTGATCCTGTGGTTCTGGGTTCGATCCCAGGCGCCGGCGAGAAACAATGGGCAGAGTTTCTTTCACCCTATGCCCCTGTTACCTAGCAGTAAAATAGGTACCTGGGTGTTAGTCAGCTGTCACGGGCTGCTTCCTGGGGGTGGAGGCCTGGTCGAGGACCGGGCCGCGGGGACACTAAAAAGCCCCGAAATCATCTGAAGATAACTTCAAGATTTACATAGAGGATATACCTTGAACATACCTATAGTGAGAGTTCTACTGCCCCAAGCCCGGCCTGGGACAAGGCGTATCTTGTGATAAGTTGATCTAGAAGGCTGTTGCTTGTAGCGGCCCGCATTACAACCCCATGAAAGAGAAGGGCCCAGTAAGATGGGCTTAAGAAGATTAAGATTGAATATTTACTGTGTAGGTGACTGTGAACTGGGGAGGGAAGGGTTGGGACGGGTGGTGGAGTGGGCGTGATGGTGTGGGTGGTGGAGCGGGCGTGATGGTGTGGGTGGTGGTGGGGATTGTGAGGGGGATTGTGGGGGGGGGGGATTATATAGTATCTTCTCCCCACACGCCTGGCTCTCGTCCTCTGAACATGACTACCAACATGACTACTACTACTACTTGCATCACCAACACCACCATTATCACCACTACCACCACCATCACCACTACCACCACCATCACCACTACCGCCACCACCATCACCACTACCGCCACCACCATCACCACTACCGCCACCACCATCACCACTACCACCACCACCACCACTACCATCACCACTACCACCACCATCACCACTACCACCACCATCACCACTACCACCACCATCACCACTACCACCACCATCACCACTACCACCACCATCACCACTACCACCACCATCACCACTACCATCACCACTACCACCACCATCACCATCACCACCACCAAGTTTTAGAGAGATTGAGTTGGAGTCATATAGTTGTTTGTGGACAATGAACTTCACAACCTAGGTTTCAACTTTACCACCACATCTTTAGAGTGGGAAGATCCTGCGTTCCCAATTATTTACCCACTATGCCAGACTCATGATCCACTACAAGGTCAACCAAAATGCATATTTAATATACATAAACTTTGCGAAGTCATTTGATGAATGTGACCATGAATAACAGGTCATAAAATAAGGTCCTCATGTATTACTGGGAAAGTAGGAAGATGGATACTTAATTTTCTGTCAGATTGCAAAGAGTGACAGTCAGTCAAAGTTCTCCAAATGTACTCACTAGAAAGAGACGAAGAGATATCAAATAATATACACATGGAAGATACTGGAGGGCCAAGTACCAAATCTACACAGTAAAATAACAACATACTGGAGTGAACGACATGGAAAAAATACAGAATAGAACCAGTGAAGAGCAGAGGTGCCATAGGCACAATCAGAGAAACTGTATAAACATCAGAGGTCCGCGGTTGTTCACGTCCTCCCAGCAAGCATAAGAAATATTGTCGGAACAACCTTGGATCTTTCAAGAGGAAACTAGATTTATTCCTCCAAGGAGTGCCGGACCAACCGGGCTGTGGTGGGTATGTGGGCCTGCGGGCCGCTCCAAGCAACAGCCTGGTGGAAAACCAACTCTCACAAGTCAAGCCTGGCCTCGGGCCGGGCTTGGGAAGTAGAAGAACTCCCCAAACCCCATCAACCAGGTATCAAACAGTATCAGTCGAAGAAAATCAAGTCGAAGGGTAGTGGAATGCTTTGTACCTTACCTTGAGGTGCTTCCGGGCTTAGCGTCCCCGCGGCCCGGTCGTCGACCTGAAGTTACAGTGAGTGACCAGACCACACACTAGAAGTGAAGGGACGACGACGTTTCGGTCCGTCCTGGACCATTCTCAAGTCGATTGAGAATGGTTCGAATCGACTTGAAATGGTCCAGGACTGACCAAAACGTCGTCGTCCTTCACCTTCTAGTGTGTGGTCTGGTCACTCGAGGTAACGCTATGGCAAGAAATTCTGAAGTGACACAGTGAAGAGCACAGGTGCCATAGGCACAAGCACTGTGTGAACATTAGATGTTCATTTGTGTTCAATATTCTCGTAACAAGTCTAGGAATATTGCCGGAACAAAGGTGGACGTGTGCCCAAGAAACAGACATTCCTGCAAGATTTTCCGAACCAGTTGGGTTGATATGGATGTAGGCGGCTCAAAAACCAGCCTGTTAGACCAAGTTACCAAGTTATAAAATTTTTATAACAAAAAAAAGTCTGATAGAGTGGTGAAGGCGTGAACCCCACGCCTCACAGGCGTGGGGTTCACGGTTCGAGTCTTTCAGAGCCAGGTTAATGGAAGGTTTGATGATGATATCACCACAGACCAGGACCAACACACACACACACACACACACACACACACCACACACACACACACACCACACACACCACACACAACCACACACACACACACACGAAAATCTTTCTTATACACTGGTAGCCCTGCGATTAATTTACTAATTAATAAACACAGAATCTATCACGGATTACCGTCATATATATATTAATATTATATATATATATATAAATATATATATATATATATAACTCAGAAAGATATATTTCCATTAAATATGTCAAAAGAAGAGCGGGGGAAGATTAAACATTCAGAGAGCACAGAGGTGTTTGTCAAGAGCACACAGGTGTTTGTCAAGAGCACACAGGTGGTGGAGGTCCCGCGTCACCAGGGAGGGAACAAAAGCAGCCTCCCCCCCTCAGAGGGGGCGCACACCCCACAAAAAATCAACAGCACAGGCAATAGAAATGAAAGAGTGCTTAGAAGGTAGCGTGTAAAAGTCGAGGAATGATAATATTACCATTTTCGTGAGTATAGCTTTAGACGAGAGGTGGTCTGACTCCTGCCGCTTGCTGGACCACTGTAGTATACGGACTCACTACGGGCTCACCATAGCCCGTGCTACTTGGAACTTTTTGTTCCAGGTAGCGAATCTTAAAGAACATGGACCACTGTCGCAGCTTCTGGGGCCAAATTCACGAAAGCAGTTACGCAAGCACTTACGAACCTGTACATCTGTTCTCAATCTTTGGCGGCTTTGTTTACAATTATTAAACAGTTAATGAGCTCCGAAGCACCAGGAGGCTGTTTATAACAATAACAACAGTTGATTGGCAAGTTTCATGCTTGTAAACTGTTTAATAAATGTAACCAAAGCCGTCAAAGATTGAGGAAATATGTACACGTTCGTAAGTACTTGCGTAACTGCTTCGTGAATCTGGCCCCTGGTTGCTGGTGAGGTCAACTAGGCCGTCAAACAATCCGTCCAATTAAAAATTACGTCGCTTTTCGCTCGTATGCGCGCCATGGGCCAAAATGGACGTAATTTGATATGAAATCGGCTCTCGAAAGTGCTGTACTGTCCCGTTTTCTGTTTTGAGTCGTCCGGCTTTCTCGGTTAGGTTAGAAGAGGAAACTTTCAATAACAGTTTTCATGACGTTTTGACCTTTGGAGAACTTCTTGCACTTTTAACCTACCAGAGGACCCTTAACTTGCTCTTTTTGGAAAAAAAAAATCCAAAATTTATTTCAAGGGAACAGATTGGCTGCTTGCAGCCTGACATCATATCACAGATTTCCACGTGCAGATTTGGAACCAGTCCCTCTAATTTTTCCAAGTGTTAATTATTATGCATCTCTCGGCTGTGTTCTATAGAATCTAGATTGAGAAAATATTATTTTCCCAATAATTAAAATGGCTTATTTAATGGCTCCAGGCCGCAAGAGGTCTCCAGGTTAGCAGCTTCTCCAGGTTGGAATAGGTTGTTAGTGTACAGTAATTACCACAAGACTGGCCCAGTTAGAGGCACCCTCTTGGGGGGTAACTAACTGTAAGTTATTTGTTGTCAGTTACCAACAGTCTGTTGTTACTTACCAGTAGTTTGTGGTACGAGTTTCACCTCTGCCAATGTAAAAGTGGTGATCCACGTGACTGTAAACTGGTGATCCTGGTGAGTTGAGCGTGACTGTGTCGAGTGACTGGTGCTCCTGGTGAGGCGAGTGTGACTGTCACTGAGCCTGTGGGTGATGGACAGAAGTGGTGGTCAGTGCACAGTTACAATAGTTAAGTGGTAATTCCACCATATTCCTTCCTGTCCCTCCCTTCATACCAACCACTTGGATTGGACGGTAGAGCGACGGTCTCGCTTCTTGCAGGTCGGCGTTCAATCCCCGACCGTCCACAAGTGTTTGGGGCACCATTCCTTTCCCCCCGTCCCATCCTAAATCCTTATCCTGATCCCTTCCCAGTGCTATATAGTCGTAATGCTCGGCGCTTTCCCCTGATAATTCATTCATTCCCTCCCTTCATAGCATTTTTGGTGGGGGGGGGGGATGTAATTGTTTATACAGAACAGGTTTTTGCTCCTTAAGCTTGTCCAGGCGTTGACGGCACCCTGCCTCGTGTATGGCAAATTATATTCATGTTTACATGGCAACTTGTCCTAATATTTACATGGCAACTCGTCCTAATATTTACATGGCAACTCGTCCTAATTTTACATGGCAACTCGTCCTAATATT
>WNGS01052365.1:13607886-13625868 GCA_020271785.1 Procambarus virginalis
TACATGGCAACTCATATTAAATACAGCAGTGTAATTCTTCCTACACCATTGCCATGGGCTGTGCTGTATGGAAGTGAAATTAACATTGAATTACTGGACGGTAAAATCACAAGGATATTGTGTACATGTGGGAAGGGACGCAGGTTCGATCCCATTGTATTGCTTCAGTAATTTTACGTTCAATTATTATTACTAAGTTGGTTAGGTAGGTGAACTTTGATGTTAATATGGGAGATGGAGGTTAATGTTTGTCACACCGTGTGTGTGTGAGAACCCGGTGTGTGAGAGTGTGACCCGGGTGTGAGGCCACCCGGTGTGAGTGACCCGGTGTGTGAGTGACCCGGTGTGAGTGCGTAGTGCCACCGTGGAGTCGTGCCACCTACGTGAGTGCCACCGTGCGTGAGAGCCTCTTAGAGGCACTCCTCTCAGCAACCATGGGGGTCACTCGTCAATTGTGCTATTAAGCCAGTCTTATAATACCTTAGTATGTAATGGTCCTTGTGTCAGGCTTGTGGGTGGTGGCTTGGTCTCTGGCTTGTGGGTGGTGGCTTAGGCTGGCGGCTTGTCAAGCCAGGTATTGATCTTGGTGTGTATGTATGCGTCATCTAGAAATATGATAGGATGGATTATGAGACCTTCAACTCTAGGGATCCCATCACAATGGTTGTACTATTCAAATCACTTGTACTGTCGTCTTGAGTACTGCTCAGGGCCAGATTCAGAAGCACTAACGCAAGTACTTACGAACCTGTACATCTTTTCTTCATTTTTGGCGGCTTTGTTTACAATTATTAAACAGTTAATGAGCTCCGAAGCACCAGGAGGCTGTTTATAACAATAACAACAGTTGATTGGAGGTTTTCATGCTTGTAAACTGTTTAATAATTGTAACCAAAGCCGTCAAAGATTGAGGAAAGATGTACACGTTGTAAGTACTTGCGTAACTGCTTCGTGAATCTGGGCCCCAGGTTCGTAAGTACTTGCGTAACTGCTTCGTGAATCTGGCCCCAGTTCTCATCTTCCCCCTTCAGAGCGGGAGAGCTTGTTGAAATAGAGGGAACATATACGACATACATAGACGCGATAAAGCATCTTAAATATTGGAGTTGTCTTAAGTCTCTCCAAATGTACTCTCCTGGAAGGAGTAGAGATGTATCACATAATGTATACATGATATGTATACCGGGAGGTTAGGGCCTATATTTGCACATAAAACATTGGATCAAACGATATGGGAGGACATGTAGAATATGGTCAGTGAGTCAGGAGACGAGAGAGATACCAAATAATATACACGTGGAAAATACTGGAGGGCCAGGTCCCAAATCTCCACAGTAAAATACAACGTACTGGAGTGAACGATACGGAAGAAAATGCAAGATTGATCCAGTGAAGGGAGAGGTGCCATAGGCACAGTCAGAGAACACTGTATAAACATCAGAGGTCCGCGGTTGTTCAACGTCCTCCCAGCGACTATAAGAAATATTGCCGGAACAACCGTGGACATCTTCAAGAGAAAACTGGACTGTTTTCTAAGAGAAGTTCCGGACCAGCCGGGTGGGTATGTGGGCCTGCGGGCCACTCCAAGCAACAGCCTGTGGACCAAACTCTCACAAGTCAGCCTGGCCTCGGGCCGGGCTGGGGAGTAGAAGAACTCCCAGAACCCCATCAACCAGGTATATGTGGGCCTGGGGGCCGCTCCAAGCAACAGCCTGGTGGACCAAACTCTCACAAGTCAAGTCAAGTCTGGCCTCGGGCCGGGCTTGGGGAGTAGAACTCCCAGAACCCCATCAACCAGGTATGGTCAGTGAAGAGTATTGGTACAATGAACGCTCAACATTACAGGTTCACATCTGTTCAATATCCTCCCAACAAGCATACACAAGCAGGCGATGAGTCACAATAACGTGGCTGAAGTATGTTGACCAGACCACACACTAGAAGGTGAAGGTGAGAATAGGACAAATTTTGAGTCCTTCAAGCAAGGACATTACAATAAGATATTCCAAGAGTGCGCCTTAACCAAACTAGAAATGCTCTACAAATCAAGGGACTCAGAATATGGAATGACCTTCCCAATCATGTCAAAGGCTGTACCTCTCTCAACCAGTTTAAGAAGAAAAAGAAGTACTACCTAATAAACTCTTATGTTTTTTTTTTTTTTTGTTTTTTGTTTTTTGCAGGGATATTCCTGGGTGGGCCCTAAGCCTCTGGCTGGCCCACTAAGCGTTGCTTCTTTCTGTTTTACTTGGGCGGAGTATGAGTATTTATGACTCGTATGGGCGCTTCAGTAAGATTTTGTCCCATGTGTTTAACAACTTCTGCTCTGTTGAATCTAAGTTGAAATCTTAATGGGTTTGTAACTGTGCACTGTGTTAGATAATGTTCCAGTGGTCTGTCGGGCATTTCTCCACAGTGCTAACATTTCCTCTCATCTTCCGGAACCTGTAAGCCTATTTCCCATGCACATGGGTATCCAAGCCTGATGCGATGCAAGTGTACTTCTGTTGCTCTACTGCTCCATGTAACCTACCTATCCCCCCGTAAATGTCAGCCCATGTCTTGCTATTTTCAAACAATACTGTTTGTTGACCAACTTGTATAATTGCTGATCTTTGCCCTGTTCCTCCCCTTTTTTTTATTCCCTTTTCAACACAATTTATACTTTAATCTCAATTAGTATTAAGTTTTAGGCTAAGTGTTTTTTCTCCCCCTCACCTTGCCCGAAACGCTGTGGGTACTAGTGGCTTTAGGTATTGTATGTACTAGCTCTATCTATAAGTCATCTTCTATGTATGTACTGTTACCTGAATAAACATTTGAATTTGAAGCTGCCTTTATTGAGTTCTGACACATTATTTACCTGAATTTTACCTGAGGGCCATACATACTAGCGGCATCGACGAGGACAGGAAGCCGGCGGCTTGTCAAATGTCCCCCTCATTTGCCCCTGAATGATCTTTTCCAGATGAATTTTAAAACCCAGCAGAGTTTTGGCGTTTAGGGTTTCGGCGGGTAGGCGGTTCCACGGGGTTTATAACCCCTATGGATGAAAAATCATCTCCTGTTTTCTGCCCTCTTTATATATACTTTACCTGAATTTACCTGAGGGGCAAAGATCTCTAGTAGCCTCGACGAGGACAGGAAGCCGGTGGCTTGTCAAAGGTCCCCACGTTGTTGGGTTAGATCAGGCAACACACACAGTGAGGGGAGGACACATTACAGCAGGCAACATACTACAAGGGCAGGCAGCCCCAGGCCCCACAGAGCGCTCCAGATATATGTAAATGATCTTCCAGTGAGAGATATTATACGCCCCTCTGGGAGTTAGACCTGAGACCGGGCACTAGAACCGGTTTGGTTATTCTGCGTCATGCGTGTCTGTACCTGGTTGTGCTTGCGGAGGTTGAGCTTCGGCTCTTTGGTCCCGCCTCTCAACTGTCAATCAACTGGTGTACAGATTCCTGAGCCTACTGAGCTCTGTCATATCTACATTTGAAACTGTGCATGGAGTCAGCCTCCACCACATCACTGCCTAATGCATTCCATCCGTTAACTACTCTGACACTGAAAAAGTTCTTTCTAATGTCTCTGGCTCATTTGGGTACTAAGTTTCCACCTGTGTCCCCTTGTTCGTGTTCCACCCGTGCTGAAGAGTTTGTCTTCAAGTTCAAGTTCAAGTATGTTTATTGAGATAAGCAAGAAATACATCTCAAAGGGATAGAGTAGCTTAGGCTATTTCTACCCCCCTTGTGAGTTTGTCTTTGTTCACCCTGCCAATTCCCCTGAGAATTTTGTAGTGGTTTTGTATGTTGTACATGCGTATATGTGTGTTGTATACATGTTGTATATGTAAGTGTAATTTGTTCTTGTCATATGAGTGTTGTATGTGTGTACGTTTGTATGCGATGTGCCTTCGTGGTCAAGTGTTGCCTGAGCAGAGCTGAAGCATCTAAAAGATGCTTTTACAAGCTCAGGTTATATAGTTACGTCCCATACATTGTATAAGTATTGCATTCTTGGGTACAAGTCCAATGTATCATCAGGTGTTCCAGTATTCATGGACTCTTTACAGAGTTCAGCATTTCAAGTTCAGAGTTCAGGCGAGGTGACTGTCCGCTCAGTCATTTATCTCCACTCGTCCAGGACGAGTTCTTGACACATCAAGATGCATCCAAACCAGTTGCCAGAAGTGCTTCCTTCCCCTCGGGGAGTATCCTGAGGCCTTCCCTCCCATCCTGGGGGGGATCAGTCCCCTCCCACCAATGAGGGAGAAGCCATCACTGCCCCTCCCACCAGCGGGGGAGCCGTCCCCCACGAGGGTCGCCCAGGGTGGGGGAGAGACTCCCAGTGGCCCCAACACTCCCACCATCCACCAAGTAACAAACTAACTTCTTAATCTCAACCACCCAAGCTTGTCCACAAGCAGTCGATTTAGAAATTAGAAAGGCCATATTATAAAACGCATTTTGAAAGCCTAAATTACGGGTAAAGATAATTGCTAGCCACGGGAAAATGAAGGGAATGAAAGCCGTAGAGCGCCCGAAGGCGGGCGGAGCAGATCTCTCTCTCACTCTCCCCGAGAGAATTATTGGAACCCTCAGTACACAATGTTATGGCGGTGCGCTGACATGTACCAATGTCTCTTGTGTGACAATGTAGACCCATTGTGCTTTCTCACGAGTTACCGAGGATAATTAACTGGCGTGGACTGTCGTGGTGACCAGTGCTGCACCTCCACCATGGCGTCGGAAAGGTAAGGTGGCCTCCCCTGCTGGCCGCTACTCTGCCCTCCCGTACCAGTTGTGTGTTTGTGTTGTGGAGGAGAGGCAGTGAGAGGCACCGTCAACACTGGCGGCTCTTGGCACTGTCTCCACCCTCTACACCCACTGGCTCTACACCCACTGGCTCTACACCCACTGGCTCTACACCCACTGGCTTACACTTCACCCATACCAGGAGAGGCGGTGTTTTTCTGACCGTCAGATACAAGCGGCTGTTGGCACTGTCACCACCCTCTTACACCCACTGGTTCTACACCCACTGGTTCTACACCCACTGGCTCTACACCCACTGGCTCTACACCCACTGGCTCTACACCCACTGGCTCTACACCCACTGGCTTACACCTTCACCCATACCAGGAGAGGCGGTGTTTCTCTGACCGTCAGATACAAGCAGCACTGTTGTTACTAGCCTCTACACCCAGTGCTTGTGTCTACACCCACAGCTTACACCACACACACACACTCTCTCTCTACACTCACCGTCTACACCCACTTTCAAGCCAGTGGGTAACTGCGCACCCACAACCAGTACTCCCACACTCCGTACACCCACACCCAGTACACTCACACTCCGTACACCCACACTCCGTACACCCACACTCAGTACACCCACACTCAGTACACCCACACCACACCAGTACACTCACACTCCGTACACCCACACTCAGTACACCCATACTCAGTACACCCACACCAAACCCAGCACACCCACACCACACCCAGCACACCCACACCCAGTACACCCACACCACACCCACACCCAGTACACCCACACTCAGCACACCCACACCACATCCAGCACACCCACACCACACCCAGTACACCCACACTCAGTACACCAACACCACACCCAGCACACCCACACTCAGTACACCCACACCCAGCACACCCACACCCAGCACACCCACACTCAGCACACCCACACCACACCCCAGCACACCCACACTCAGCACACCCACACTCAGCACACCCACACCACACCCAGCACCCCCCACACCACACTCAGCACACCCACACCACACCCAGCACACCCACACCACACCCAGTACATCATAGGGTGATGTAGTGATGTCCAGTCCCACCATAGGGTGATGTAGCGATGTTCAGCCCCATCATAGGGTGATGTAGCGATGTTCAGCCCCACCATAGGGTGATGTAGTGATGTTCAGCCCCACCATAGGGTGATGTAGTGATGTTCAGTCCCACCATAGGGTGATGTAGTGATGTTCAGCCCCACCATAGGGTGATGTAGTGATGTTCAGCCCCACCATAGGGTGATGTAGTGATGTCCAGTCCCACCATAGGGTGATGTAGTGATGTCTTTTGCCTCACAATGGTCGGGGGCAGGATTCCTGCCACACTGGTGCTAACAAGATTCCCAAGCAGGTAAAGCCGAGGACGAGGCTGTCCGCGCGGTCACCCAACCATTTACTGGCCAGAACCAACAGGTTTTTAAGAACTCTGCCCCACCCCAGTATTTTTGTAGCTATGCCTACCGTAGATATATTAAACCAATGATCGCACCAATGACGATCATTGGTGCGGTGGTCACGGTACTGTGTACGTTTAGGGGTGATCCTGGACGGCATGGGTTCGAATCCTGGCCGGGTCAAAGAGTTCTTAGTGATATTATGTATATATATATATATATATATATATATATATATATATATATATATATATATATATATATATGGGTCTAGATAAACGAGTATAGGCTGTTCTTAGGAAGAGCCTCTCTTCTTAGGGGTCTATGTAAACTAGTGTAAACTAAACAGATCTCTTCGTTGACTCTTGGTAAACCATCCAGATCACTTGGTAGAGTCTAGGTAAACAAATATACTAGGCTAGTTCCCTTATATTTCTTAGCTGGTTCATCATGTGCTCTATGATAGATATTGGGTAGATGTAGGGTACTTGTGGAACTGTCATGAAGGGGGTTTACACAGGGGGGCAACCCTGTGTAAACCCCAAGGTTCAGGACCACAGTCTGTGTGTAATTACCTAAGTGTAGTTACAGGATGAGAGCTACGCTCGTGGTGTCCCGTCTTCCCAGCACTCTTTGTCATATAACGCTTTGAAACTACTGACGGTCTTGGCCTCCACCACCTTCTCACCTAACCTGGTTGATACCTGGTTGATGGGGTTCTGGGAGTTCTACTCCCCAAGCCCGGCCCGAGGCCAGGCTCGACTTGTGAGCGTTTGGTCCACCAGGCTGTTGCTTGGAGTGGCCCGCAGGCCCACATACCCACCCGGCTGGTCCGGAACTTCTCTTAGAAAACAGTCCAGTTTTCTCTTGAAGATGTCCATGGTTGTTCCGGCAATATTTCTTATAGTCGCGTAACTTGTTCCAACCGTCTACCACTCTGTTTGCGAAAGTGAATTTTCTTGTATTTTCGTGTGTGTGTATTCACTTAGTTGTATTCACTTAGTTGTATTTTACGGGGGTTGAGCTTTGCTCTTTCGGCCCGCCTCTCAACTGTCAATCAACTGTTTTACTAACTACTTTTTTTTTTTTTTTTTTTTTGTGTGTGTGTGTGTGTGTGTGTGTGTGTGTGTGTGTGTGTGTGTGTGTGTGTGTGTGTGTGTGTGTGTGTGTGTGTGTTTGTGTTTTCCTCTCATGTACGTCACTTGCTTCATGGGTGACGAAGAACCCCCCCCCCAGTTTGTTCGTCACCCCCACCTTCGCCTCCACCTTGCCAAACAATTTGGGCACAATATATATATATATATATATATATATATATATATATATATATATATATATATATATATACAAAAATAATGAGATTGCGAAGGGAATTAGTAGACATTACTGTTGTGTTTAATTGTGGCTCATGGGATTATTAAAGGTTTATTTGTGGTTCGTGGGATTACAGTGGGTATAGGCTAATTTGTAAGTCCCTTGGGATTGAAATCCTGTTTAATTGTGAATTGTTGACAGAGACCCTGCATAGATAGACCATGCGGTAGATAGACCGTAGACCAAAGCGATAGATCATGGGGGACATTTGCCTATTTTTCAGCGTGTCGATCTAATCCATTGTTTTGAACGCAGGGTGCAGCACCTCCACAGATCTCCAGTATCAGCTCTTGATACTGGTAATGGCTCAAAAGGGCTACCACTTACGGGCTATTCATGCCCGTGCTACCTTTTGGGTGGCTTAATCTTTATCAGTCAATCTTAATCAGTTGTCTACTCACATCCTGTGAGTAGACACACCGCCATAGCAGCATGTACAACACTCCCCAATAGGAAGAAAACCCGCTGGGTTGTTCATCCTGTCACTTGCACCCAGACACAGCTGGGACTTGCTTAACTGTCTCAAGTGAACAACTTCTTGCTGCCATGTCCAGTAATATCAGACATGTAACACGGGACCAAAGAGCCAGAGCTCAACCCCCGCAAGCACAATTAGGTGAGTACAGTGGTGCCCAACATCCGGCCTGCTGGTAATGGTTTCCCACAGGATGCCTGTTAGGCTTATTGATGTTCTCCAGGCCAACGACTGACTCGGGATTCAACCAGTCTACAAGAGTAGCCTAACTAGTGGATACCTAGTTACTGGTAGGTGAACAGAGGCATCAGGTGAAAAGACACGTTTCCAAGTGTCTCCAGTCCTGTTGGGAATCGAATCCCAGACCTTTCAGTTGTGGGACCAAATGCGCTGACCGCTGCCGACCATCTAGGAACCAGCACGGGCTATGGTGAGCCCGTAGTGGACTTACCTGGCACAGGAGTGGGGCAAGTAGCACGGGCTATGGTGAGCCCGTAGTGGACTTACCTGGCACAGGAGCGGGGCAAGTAGCACGGGCTATGGTGAGCCCGTAGTGGACTTACCCGGCACAGGAGCGGGGCAAGTAGCACGGGCTATGGTGAGCCCGTAGTGGACTTACCTGGCACAGGAGCGGGGCTGTCTTAAGGGAGTGTTACCTTTTAACTTTTATACTTTTCGGGCTCGAGGAGTAGAAGAACTCTGGAAACCTCCCCAGGTATACTCCAGGTAACAGCCTGGCGTTCACAACTCCTACCTGGAATGAATATACGGAATTTTTTCAAAGCCAATACAATAGTCGCATGGCAGTACCATCGAAGGTGTATTTGGTTACGCACAGAGATCACACTAACGTGATGCATCAAATGAACAAATCCACACGGGCCGTGACGAGGATTCGAACCTGCGTCCGGGAGCATCCCAGACACGGCCCTCGTAGATTTGTTCTTTCGTGTATTTGGTCTCATAATTTATTAACACACAGCCTGACCGAGTCGAACGCAAATAATATAAACAATTATAAAATCTCTAAAACATTCTAATTTTAACGTTTGGTTGTCCAATGACTGGTGCACCGAAATAGTCATATGCAGGCGATGAGTCACAATAACGTGGCTAAAGTATGTTGACCAGACCACACACTAGAAGGTGAAGGGACGACGACGACGTTTTGGTCCGTCCTGGACCATTCTCATGTCAACAATCGACTTGAGAATGGTCCAGGACGGACCGAAACGTCGTCGTCGTCCCTTCACCTTCTAGTGTGTGGTGTAGTCAAAATAGTCATAGTTTCCGTTGGTGGAGAATGAACGCTTGGAGACTCCTCAGTGTGTAGGCCAGTAGGACTTAACCCACCTTGGCTAACCAGTCCTAGGAGTTACTAGGGCTGGTTATAGTATATCTTTACTATGTGTATATCTACACTAGTATATCTTTACTATGTGTATATCTAGACTAGTATATCTTTACTATGTGTATATCTAGACTAGTATATCTTTACTATGTGGGTATCTAGACTAGTATATCTTTACTATGTGGATATCTACACTAGTATATCTTTACTATGTGGATATCTAGACTAGTATATCTTTACTATGTGGGTATCTAGACTAGTATATCTTTACTATGTGTATATCTAGACTAGTATATCTTTACTATGTGTATATCTAGACTAGTATATCTTTACTATGTGTATATCTAGACTAGTATATCTTTACTATGTGTATATCTAGACTAGTATATCTTTACTATGTGGGTATCTACACTAGTATATCTTTACTATGTGGATATCTAGACTAGTATATCTTTACTATGTGGATATCTAGACTAGTATATCTTTACTATGTGTATATCTAGACTAGTATATCTTTACTATGTGTATATCTAGACTAGTATATCTTTACTATGTGGGTATCTACACTAGTATATCTTTACTATGTGGGTATCTAGACTAGTATATCTTTACTATGTGTATTGCATGGTCCTCTAAATGCATGGTCCGCGAGAGCCTTTAAAAGCAAATCATACTTAAGGCTACGCGCTTGTCTCCTCAAATCGCGCTTGTATTGCAAGCATCCTGTTGAAAGTTTGCTCCCGAGCAGTAAAATAGGTACTTGGGTGTTAGTCAGCTGTCACGGGCTGCTTCCTGGGGGGTGGAGGCCTGGTCGAGGACCGGGCCGCGGGGACACTAAAAGCCCCGAAAGCATCTTAAGATAACCTCTCAAGAAGTATCGCGGGATATCCCAGTGGAGAAACAACAGCTCCTATGAATGTGCTAAAGACAATTCCTTCACAAACAATTGTGTACTAATAGGTGGTCCAACCACTTGGGCTGGACGGTAGAGCGACGGTCTACCTTCATGCAGGTCGGTGTTCAATCCCCGACCGTCCACAAGTGGTTGGGCACCATTCCTTCTCCCCCCGTCCCGTCTGAAATCCTTATCCTGACCCCATCCAAGTGCTGTATAGTCGTAATGGCTTGGCACTTTCTCCTGATAAGTCCACCCTGTTCTGATGCCTATTCGTTGTGTATGGAAGTTGGCCTAGTTAGTTGCTATGGTTACACACAGAAATCACAATAGCCTGATGTATCAAATGAACAAAAATCACAAGGGCCGTGACGAGGATTCGAACTTAAGTCCGAGAGCATCCCAGACGCTGCCTTAATCGACTGAGTTACGACATGGTAAAAAGAGTTGAAACCAGATGTTGTACCTACTTTGATGAAGATAGATTGATTGATTGATAAAGATTAAGCCACCCAAGAGGTGGCACGGGTATGAATAGCCCGTAAGATGAAGATAGCTCTAGGAGTGGTATATATAGTTCTGTTGCATTAGGATGTATTCATGCATCCTAATCCTTCATTACGGGCTATTCATGCCCGTGCCACCTCTTGGGTGGCTTAATCTTCATCAGTCTCGGGTTGCATGTGGTAATTGTCATGGTTTAGTGAGGGTGTCCTTACCTTATCACCTATGCGTCACTATCAGACGTGTTAGTAATGAGCATATATATATATATANCCCTCCAGGTGGTAACTGTTCATCTAGAGCAGTAATATATGATATGCCACCGTGACCTTTCTCTAGTGCTCCAATTTCTCGATATATAATAGGAGTTGGTTGACAAACTTCGAACATAATCCTGCTTGGAAGCAAACCTTTGGTTGTGGCACCCTCTGGACCCTTTTCTTCCCACTGAGCATTGATATGCAGGTAAATCATTTTCCATAGATTTTATTGCATTTATAGAAAGAACATGAACATGTAACTGAAAATGCGGACAAATATAGAGTTGAATGTATTGATATGCCCTTTCTGAGCACCACCTCAGTAACTCCAGGGAACATATGGAAATGGTATGCTTAAGGTATACTAGATATCCAGTTTCCTGTGGCGCCTCTGGCCACCGAGTACATTTTTGTTTTAAATGTAGTCTTGGCCCTTCCTAAGGGTGGCGGTAAGCCACAAAACATTTGACCTCCCTTTGAGCAATGTTTGGCAACACTTGAATAACAAATGCTCTGGAAAGACATAAGATTCTAAAATGCCTCCCACCATTGCCACCAGTTGACAACCAAAAACCTCGGAGCCCCACAGGCACATTCCCTCCTTACGTCTCTCATGTTCACTCGTTTCCTGATGACATTGACCTAGTTTGCACTCTTGGTTTTCCAATGTTGGGGACAGGAAGTGGGGAGTTCAGCTTAACGTGGTCCCTCGTGGATAACTACTGACCTTTCCCTGGATGCAACCCACAATGGTTGTCGAAGTAGTGGGCTGGGGGTTGCTGCATTCCTATTCCATGTATAAATATGATGTCCTGACTGTACTAACCATATGGTAATATTATGTCTTGGCTGCAATAACACTGTTTTTATGATATTACTGTCTTAACTGCAATAATCACAATCTCAAAGACACATGGAAATTATCAATATTGAGTACTGTACAGTGTATAATATTACCACTCTACATTTACCTCCTGACAGTCACATAAATCAAGAAATTATTAAACCATTATAAAAGTTCATTATTTTGACCTATAAAGGATTATATAAAAGTTCATTACCGTCACCAATAAGAGTGCAAACTTGGCTGAATACGTGGGATATAGGATTGTACCTCATCATTATTGAGATGTTCCTGCCACACCGTTCTTAAGGCTTCGTATTCCTTGGTTTTCTGTTTCATGTAGTCCAGTCTCTCTCTCCCTGTTAGGCCCTCAGGATATACATTTAGTAAATGCTTCCATACCACTTTTCTGTGAAAGAAGAATGTAGGAATTTAGATGACGACTGAAATCTGTTCAAGGAATCAGAATTTACCCGATTTACCCGAGGGCCATAATCTCTAAGTGACCTGGACAGGAACAGGAAGTAGGTGGCTTTGTAAAGGGTCTCCCTTTCTGCAACATGTTTGCAACCAGCAATAGTAGAGAACTCAATGACATCTTTTTTTCATGCTTTCTACTGCACACTACTCAACCCAAGAAGGTGGAAAGCTGTAATTTTATGTAAACTTTCCCAATTATAAATGTACAACCATTTATGGATAAAGTTCTTATTTGATTTGATTTATCCGATTTCAATATAAAAACATCCGAAACACCACTATTTCTCATTCAAGGCGTTCATTAAGATGTATATTTAAAAATCTTCTGTACACTGAATACAGAATTACCGAGAAAAAATAATATATAAATTTCTATTGCAAAAATTTCATCCAAAGCTTACCTGAGAGATGGCTCAAGACCTCCTAAGTAAACACACAGACGTAATTCTTTTGGGTGGGCCAACTGCCCCACACGATTTAGCATCTGTTGAAACTCTGAGTCAGTGAGAGGGGGTCTTGTTGGGCGAAAAGATGCTTCGTCTCCTTCTTCATTCCAATTTAAGGCCTTCTGGACAATTGACAACGTTTTCTCCATCTGTTGGAATAATTTTCATTATATTTTTTATCTCACAACAAATGCTTACACAGCTAAACCTATCAATATTTACTGTCAGACATTTATTAGCTCTTCTTATTTCTCATTTTAGCTACATTAGTCTTTGTGCATTACAGTGCCTAGGTAAGATATAATTACCTGTACATACAGGTAATTATATTGTATGTAATTAGTTGTGTATGTGTAATTATACCCCCCAAACACACACACACGGTGTGTGGACAATTGGAACAAGTTAAGTAAGAAGATGGTGGAGGCTAAAACCGTCAGTAGTTTCAAAGCGTTATATGACAGAGTGCTGGGAAAACAGGACACCACAAACATAGCTCTCATCCTGTAACTACACTTAGGTAATTTCACACACGCACAGATTGGCAAAAAGTCCTAAACACTACTTGAGCCGAGTCAAATCTTATCAAACTGATGTGTCAACGCAAAGGAAAACATCAACAAAGTAGTTAAATTCTAAAGGCACACACACTCATGTTTAGGAAACACGCTCATGATACTTAATAAGCATGCCCAGATTACATGAGCAAGCCCCAAGAGAAAAGCCATCCACTTATCTATTACAGAATACCTGTACTGTATTCAGGTCTCGGGCAGAAGTCAGTGTTGGGAAAGAAGCACCAGGTGAGCGAGTGAAAGGATTAGCTAGCAGGGATCCTGGGTGACCTCCGCTGTTACTTTATGGCAACCAGGGAAAGTTGGGGTTGGTGTAGTTTATCTAATCCTTATCCAATTACTTTATCTAATCCTTATCTAATCCAAAATTATCTAATTTTGGTTCTTTACCTTTCCTAATATGTTCTCACACATTTCTTGTGATAATTTTTGTTTTCTTGGGCAGTTCACCTCAAGAGGGTTTATTACTGATACATGCAAATTTAACTGCACCTTGGTGCTTGCTCTTGGTAAGCCAACAACTCTTCAGAGCACATACTTGGAAGTGGCTCTGAGGCAACATTACTACCGAGGACACCAGCCCACAAGTTTAAACAAGAAAAGTTAAATTAAAGTGTTGCAAGTGACCTAAGACCCAAGACTTAATTAATATTTAATAACTATAATACAACTTGTACCTTTTCTTTGAAGATTCCAGGGAGTTTAGCAGAATAGTTGTTTCTTGGGAGATCAGGCAGAGAAAGTTTAGGAATATCTATGTTGGTGACAGCATCCCAAGTGCCATTAGATGATAGCAGTTCCACTTTCACTAACAGGTATGGGTCGGCAGATCTTTAAAAAAAAAAAAGTTAAGTTTAATTTTATATATTAAATATAGTTCTTTATACAATAACTTGAAAGAATCCACAGGTAAGGGGCCAACTCATATTTTTTTATATTCTTTTCAATACTAATTTTTATTGTCATTATAATGCCTAGGTTATTATCAACATTTTGAGTTCTATTGAAAAGAATCAATCAGTTCCATTTTATTTTTATGTTTTAAATCAAACAAATTTGGCAATACTGTAATGGCAAGTTGCCAATTAGTGTATCTGTTGGAAAAGGGAGGGGTTATGAAAACAATCAGATTAAACACTTTGGCAGCCTGGTCTCTCTGCGCATTGCTGACGACAAACTTTCTGGGCTCCTTGGGGTCCTGGTCAGCAATTTATAAAGTTTACAATCAATTTACAAAGTTTATAATCTTTTTGCATTTTCCAAGTTATTTGTTGGATTATAACTCAAATGTGAGTGTCAAAATGTTTGCAAATTAATTCTCTAGAGTATAGATGCAAAACAAAAAACAAAAATGTATACATATTTATAATAGACTACACATGACAGTGAAGAATATACAAATGTTTATGTCACAAGTGAGACCTCTTGGGTGAGCAGGAAGCTCTCTTGTTGGTCCACTCTTGCTCAAGATATGCTTTGTCCACTTAGTTACAGCAGTTCTCACAAGTTTTCAGTCTGGTTGATGTGAATAGAAACTGAAACTCTCAGACTGAAACTGAAACAAAAGCTCAGAAACTGTAAATAACAAATTTAGCAGTCAGATGACTCATTTTAGCATCGTCGGAACATTTACTGTTGGAGAATGGATGACATGTTTTAGTCTCATGAAAACACAAAAGTGATAAATTATTAAATACAAATCATTAGAAAGTACTGTATATACAAAGTTATCCAAGTAAAAGGGATAGTGTTAAGGATTTGTGATTCATTTTTGGCAGGTAAATTAAAAAAAAACTGTGTCCAGGAGGGCTAATACTTATCTGAAAAGCCATAATTTGAAGAGAGGTGTGATGGGAATGAAAAGTGTAACTGCATCAGTGCATCACACCGGGCTGAACCACTGAGGCTGTCTTGTTAACAGATCAACCAGCTAGGTGCACAGCCACTTGGCAGCGCGCAGGGGTAATTAACGAGCCAATTATTTTACAAACAAGTGCTACCTCGGTCTGGACCTCATTTTCTATACAGTATTTAGTTTTTCTTGCCGATAGTCTGTTTTGACTCACCCACCTCTCTGGTAACCTTTTCTTGGTTAGAGCTATTTAGGTCGATAGCAACAAAGCCACCTTAGGAGTCCTCCCAGAAAAATATAAACAATTCGATTAACAAACTATTTAATATTTTCCTTAATCCAATCTATAGAACTTTGTCAAGTCCTTCCAATGGTACCAAAGAAATGACTTAGAAGTAGTGTGTGTTTACTTTGTTATGAAAAATGTAAACTAACCATAGTAAGCAATATTTACTCACTTCACAAAAGCCATCTCTAGATCAAAATCAGAGAGCATTGGGAGCCAACAAGCTTCAGGGAAGCGATCATCACGTGCTAAGTAACAAGTCTGAAACTCTCTGCAGAAAAAACAACATTTAGTGATTAGTTTCAGCATATACGTAGTATAATGAGGTTATAAATGTGTCTTTTCTTGTCATGGGAAATTAACAAAATATTTTATGATCACGAAGTAAGATTCAGTCTATTTGTACAAGGATTACAGCACTTAATCAGTACTGTACTGTATTACAAAATTATTATTTACAAAATTTTATTACGTACTATACACATACATTAGCAAACCCCAACTCCCATTTTCATGGTACAGTAGTATACAAAAAAGGTTATAGATATTAAATAACATTATAAATATTACTACTAGTTATCTTGAGGTTATCTTGAGATGATTTCGGGGCTTTTTTAGTGTCCCCGCGGCCCGGTCCTCGACCAGGCCTCCACCCCCCAGGAAGCAGCCCGTGACAGCTGACTAACACCCAGGTACCTATTTTACTGCTAGGTAACAGGGACATAGGGTGAAAGAAACTCTGCCCAATGTTTCTTGCCGGCGCCTGGGATCGAACCTAGGACCACAGGATCACAAGTCCAGCGTGCTGTCCGCTCGGCCAACTTTTTCCCTTGGTGCAATCAGCCCCTCAACCCCTATGTTATGGGGGTGGCATAGGATGTGACGTCGCCATTGTCCATAACGTAGTAGTACAAATACAATAGCCTCAATACTAATGCAGTACTGTATGGGGGTAGGGGGGGGATTATGCTGAGGACTCATCTTCCCAAATTTCTTCCCATTAAAGGTTAACAAAAGTTAACAAAATTAAGTAAAATAAAATAAAATAAAAAAATTGCAGCAGTCTTTCTTACCCTTTCAGATCAAAAGCCCTGGCGATCAAATTCCGCAGCACACCTCGTAGCCAGTCAGCTCGGGTCCACACTAAGCGACAGCACTGCGAATCTACCTCACACTGGCTTGCTGTTGATAGAAACAGTTTGATTAATTACACATCATGCTTTCCCTACAAAGTAATATTTAAAGTAAACCGACATATTAAAAAAATTAAATAAGAAGAGCTTCTAGAAATAGAAAATGTGTTACCACAAATATGCTATTGAATTTGTGTATGTTTTGCTGGGGATAAACACATTAAAATGAGAATATTCTTGGTAATCACTTAACTGAAACATCAAATGACATGAAGACACCATAACATGGAGAAGAAGGGAACAGTGCAAAGATAGTGACAGTGATGGACAACACAAGGACAGGGTAAGGCTGTGCCACTACAGGCCTGTCCTTGCTGACCATCTTTATTGACTTAATTTATTCTAGATAATAGTGTAGTGACTAGGAAGTAAGTGAAATGACGGACTACTGCAATTCGATGGGTCTGCCTACCAACAAGCTGTGCATTTCCTTTTACACCATAGCAACTTACAAACACCAGAGGGTATGAATGAATGAATTATCAGGGGGAAAGTGCCAAGCCATTACGACTATATAGCACTTTGAAAGGGTCAGGATGAGGATTTGGGATGGGACGGGGAAAGGAATGGCGCCCAACCACTTGGACGGTCGGGGATTGAACGCCGACCTGCATGAAGCGAGACCGTCGTTCTACCGTCCAGCCAAGTGGTTGGACACACTTGTCATATGGTTTTCTAACCACCTGATTCATTTACTGGCCAAGCAAGGCAAATGATTTCTCAAATGATTCTGAGGTACCTAAACCTTAAGAGATTTACCAGTAATTTTGCTCACATCCACAATAATAATTTTCCAATCAATATGAGCTATACTCACATTTTAATCATTATTTATCAATTCATTTTGTACATTAAATATTCAAATTTACCAAACATAATTTGGAAGAGGTCACAGCTTCTGCATAACTTATTTCCCTAGTATATGTGGAGAGCTGAAAAATGAATATATTCCAACAATATATACATAAATATATACTGTAAATATATAGATATATATATTCACACACTGTCAGCTAGCAAGCGTCAGCCGAGGAAAGTGACGATGGAACATCAGAACACAAGAACGAATTCATATGAGAGTTGCCCTAAGAGTCTTGTTAAAGAGGTCTGGCCTGCTGCCTCTGCCCTCTGCTCAACTGGATCACCTTGATCCTCACTGCATCCCTCGACGGGGTCGCTGTCGTTATGGCAGATGCATCTCTTCAATTAATCGATATGAAGGCGAGCAGCC
>WNGS01052365.1:13625953-13643685 GCA_020271785.1 Procambarus virginalis
GTGGTGCCCCATAACAGCTGACAGCATCCACCTGACAGCTGCTCCGTCGTCCAAACATTCAGCTCACTCCACACACCTATAATATTCAATATGAATTATTAATTACATCAATTAGAACTGAAATATATAGAATAACTTGTTAGATATTTTTCAACTTTAACGTTATTAAAGGTTTTAAATGGAATGTTTTAATTATTTATGAAATATACTCATAAATTGAATTGCTAAGATACTTGACGCAACAGCAACCGCAAGAGGTCGCGAGCTATATACTTTTTTCAATATTATTATTATTTCTGTTAATGATTAATATCGTTTTTCATATAAAACCTACACAGAAAATATGCGCCTGACGATAAACAAAATATAAACAGATTAAGCAGAGATTATTATATGATATTGAGTCATTCACATAAACTGTTTTAATTAATTTTTAAGTATTAATTTGTAATCTGGCTCAAGAAGTTTATTTTGTTTTGATTCCCCTCTATGTCCTCCTCAACTTTGCTATTCTGTTCCTTTCTCTAATGAAAATATTTTCTCAGGGTTAGTATGGCGTTTCGTTTTTACTTTTGTGCCAGTAATTCCAAAGTTTATCAATGTGTAAAGGTTTGTGCTCTGTGTCCAACAGTGGTAGTTATTGTGAATGGGGGAAGGAAGCAAATGGTGTGGGTTGGCAGGAGGCATATGTATGGGGGCAAATGTAATTACCTAATTGTAGTTACAGGATGAGAGCTATGCTCATGATGTCCCATCTTCCCAGTACTCTTTGTCGTACAGTATAACGCTTTGAAACTACTGATGGTTTTAGCCTCCACCACCTTCTCACTTAACTTGTTCCAACCATCTACCACTCTGTTTGCAAAAGAAAACTTTGATATTTTTTTGGCACCTTTGTTTCCTTAGCTTGAATCCATGTCCTCTTGTTCTTGAAGATGCTAGTTTCAGGAATTCCTCTGTCAATTTGGTCAATTCCCGTTTTATTTGATAAGTGGTGATCATATCGCCTCTTTTTTTTTCTTCTATCTTCTAGCTTTGGCATATTTTCCACCTCTAACCTCTCCTCCTAGCTCTTGTTTTCGAGTTCTGGAAGCCCTTTTGTAGCATGCCGTTGCACCTTTTCCAGACTTTTATGCGATTCTTGAAAATTGGGCACAATACAACTGCCGCATATTCCAGTTTTGGTCTCACAAAAGTCATGAACAGTTTCTTTAGTATTTCACTATCCACGTAATTAAAAGCAAGTTTGAAGTTGGAAAGCGACACGGCTCCTCACACAATGTTCTTTGTGTGTTCCTCTGGTGAGAGTTTACTATCCAAAACCACCCCTAGATCTCTCTATTATTGTTTTTTAATTCCTTTTACATAATTTATAAGTTGTGTGTAGTCTTTTTTTCTCTAATTCTACATTCCATAACATGACATTTATTCATATTGAATTCCAGTTGCCACATGTGTGTATGTGTTGAGGGTGGGGGGGGGGGGACAAAAGAGTGGGGATGGAGTGTCGGGCAAAGATGGGGTGTCAGCAGGCAAGGATAGGGTGTCGGTGGGCAAGGATGGGGTGTCGGCGGGCAAGGATGGGGTGTCGGCGGGCAAGGACGGGCTGTCGGCGGGCAAGGATGGGCTGTCGGCGGGCAAGGAAGGGGATGTCGGCGGGCAAGGAAGGGGATGTCGGCGGGCAAGGAAGGGGATGTCGGTGGGCAAGGAGGGTGCCGGCAGGCAAGGAGGTGGTGCCGGCAGGCAAGGATGGGGTGACGGCGGGCAAGGATGAGGTGTCGGCGGGCAAGGATGAGGTGTCGGCGGGCAAGGATGAGGTGTCGGCGGGCAAGGATGAGGTGTCGGCGGGCAAGGAGGGGGGTGCCGGCGGGCAAGGAGGGGGTGCCGGCAGGCAAGGATGGGGTGTCGGCGGGCAAGGATGAGGTGTCGGCGGGCAAGGATGGGGTGTCGGCGGGCAAGGAGGGGGTGCCGGCGGGCAAGGAGGGGGTGCCGGCAGGCAAGGAGGGGGTGCCGGCAGGCAAGGATGGGATGTCGGCGGGCAAGGATGAGGTGTCGGCGGGCAAGGATGGGGTGTCGGCGGGCAAGGAGGGGGTGCCGGCGGGCAAGGAGGGGGTGCCGGCAGGCAAGGATGGGGTGTCGGCGGGCAAGGATGAGGTGTCGGCGGGCAAGGATGAGGTGTCGGCGGGCAAGGAGGGGGTGCCGGCGGGCAAGGATGGGGTGACGGCGGGCAAGGATGGGGTGTGGGTGATGTCCAAGGATAGAGGGAGGGGAATTATTTTTCAAATTTTAATAATTGCAAATATAAGCACAAAGCCTAGTTTTATGAACACACATAAGTACTGTAGATTTTAAGCCTATACGATTCACCAATCATAAGATATCCTATACAAAACTTTTTTTTTTTTCAAAACAATATTATGGTCAATCTGGTTCAGGTAACTGCCTACTCAGGAAATAGCTTGAACAGCTTGCTGTGAAATCTGAAGAAATACAGGTTAACTATCCAAGTAATTCATTATAATAATGTAGTCTTACTTGTCTATTCTCAAGACTTGTATGAAAAACTGGTAAGAGATTCCAAGTAACTTTACTGTGATTAACCCCCTGAAGTCCCACAGTAACATTGCAAAGACAAAATGATCATATTACAATAATATCCAACAAGGAAGACCTAAGGAAATGATATGAGCATCACTTACAAGACTATGGACAGTGAAATTATGATGGATATTACACGATTATTTTGTATGTAAAGCAAAGTGAAAAAAAATAAAATAGTCTTTATGAATACAACTGAATGAATAGTGTTACAAATGCATATAAAACACAAAAATAGGTATTGGAAAAATACAATCTTCAAAGAAAGATAAAACCGTAAATATCGTTTTCTTTCATTTGTTCAAGTGTGAATTCCAAAATCCAAGCACCAAGCCACACTTCATTATGATGCCAAACAGCATGGTAGAGGTTTGCTCGTCTCATTCATTACTGTCGAGGCTTATCAAGGCCTTGCTCATACTTTTCCCTTGCACTATAAGAATCACTCAATATTTGCAACATTGGTTACTAAACTTCCAAATTTGCCAAGAAAGTTTGAAGATCATGAACGTAAAAAAAAAAAGGTAATTTTTTCATTATTTCTACAAACCAAGGACACAAATAAATAACCATTAGTAGCTCTTGCTGTCAATAATTGGTAACATCACAAAGGAATAAAGGCATGTCAAAAAGAATAAAAATTGTGAAGATACTGTGCTTAGCTCCTATACATAAGCATATAAGGCAGATAATGGTACCTTTGTTCATCTTTAAATGTACGAAGGTACAATGTTTTAATAAACCCACTTCCGCTGAATACTTGTGTTTCCAAAATAATAATTCCTGTTGAAACATGGACCATAAACAACATCATCAATACCCTGTTTCCCATTTTCATGGGATTTGGAGGCACCCTAACTATGTTATTTGAAAATTTAGTAGAGTACTAAACAACTATGGTTCAAAAATACAACAATATTTCAAGAGCTTTATGTACTTTAACAAGACTGATCAATTGCAGAACTAGGAGGAGTATTTTTGGAACGTGCCTTAGAGAAGTCTAGTTTTAGATAAGCCTCAAACATACGTCGGGCCTGAGCCAATACCTTATTTACGTTGTGTTGCCGAACCATCTTGTCAAAGTGCATGGCTAGCTCGTTGTGATCCATTTTATTCTGCATTATGTGTTGACGGTGTTGTAAGAGAAGAGTGAGGCACAGAAACATGAGAAACGGATTACCCCCACCAAACTCTTCTGGAGGAGGCATAGTGTGAACCTGTGGAGATCCACTAGCACTCATAGCAACTTGCCAGCCGGTAACTTCTGTTACTTCTTCACACGAATTAACACTAGCTGTCATGGTAGTCTCACCCTCACCATCCATTTCTGACTGCTGATGCTGACCGTTGACTTTTGGTGCGAGTTGCTGAATTGTGGTAGGTTGCTCTTCTTGGCAAACAATTTGCAAGTGCTGGTCAGTCTCTGGTGAGAGTGTAGCAACAGGATTCTGCCAGACATCTACCTCCCCACCATCAGAATACACAGGAACACCAACATCTGCATCAGAGTCAGAAAAACATCTTCGAGATTTGTTGCTTTTATTTTCACAAGAAACTGGTAAATGCTTAGAATTCTCCTCCTTTTTTCTATTGGATGAAGTCATTTTGTCTCTGCTTGGAGAGGATGGAATACTCTCACTATCAGATTCTTTATTTTTAGTCAAAAGCTGAAACTCTCTTAGATTTCTTATTTTTCTGATATTCCTAGTTGGGCTGTCCTCTGGCGAGGCACTTTCTTCTCGTATCCTATCAACATTTATAGCAGTTTCCCCACTTGGTACTCGCACTCTCACACGAGAAGTGTCAATGGGCTGGGACCATGTACGACTTAGTTTCTTTCCTCCTGCACCAGCTTCAAGCCCATCACAGTCCACACTGGCTGCTCTTCTACTGAGGATGGCTGCAAGGCACTCGGCACTTCTGTTTGATACGCATGACCTCTGCCGTCTCAAAGCACAGACATTATCATAGTGACTTTGCCGTGGTGTTGGCGGTGGTATAGGAGTCTTCTCCTCTTGAACTGGATTAAACGGTACCTGAAATATAAACCTTAACGATATTATAAACTCTGGAAAGTGTAAGTACCATAGTATTACAGACAAAAATACAGAACATAATGACAAAGAAAGGAAATTACTATTTGCACTGTATGAGCTTATTGCTTTGGTGGCACTAAACAGGTACCTGTTAGCTTGACAACTGAGTATGTCTAAGTTTGATAAATTAAGTTACAAATTTAGACAATCCTCAGGACTGCATCCTGAGGATTGTGTGTGCAAGGGAAACATATATAGTATTGGTTGAAAGTCAGTACATTTGACAACCAACAGTTAGAAAGGCAGGTCTGAGAGCTAACAACTCAATTCTGCAGGCACAAACAATAATACACACACATGGCGCCCCCTGCCCTTACACTCACATGGTGCTCCCTCCTACCTCACACATATGGCGCTCCCTCCCACTTACACTCATATGGCGCTCCCTCCCACTTACACTCATATGGCGTTCCCTCCCACTTACACTCACATGGTGTTCCCTCCCACCTACACTCACATGGTACTCCCTCCCACTTACACTCATATGGCGCTCCCTCCCACTACACTCATATGGCGCTCCCTCCCACTTACACTCACATGGTGTTCCCTCCCACCTACACTCACATGGTACTCCCTCCCACCTACACTCATATGGTGCTCCCTCCCACTTACACTCATATGGCGCTCCCTCCCACTTACACTCACATGGTGTTCCCCCTCCCACCTACACTCACTGGTACTCCCTCCCACTTACACTCATATGGCGCTCCCTCCCACTTACACTCATATGGCGCTCCCTCCCACTTACACTCACATGGTACTCCCTCCCACTTACACTCATATGGCGCTCCCTCCCACCTACACTCACATGGTGTTCCCTCCCACTTACACTCACATGGTACTCCTCCCACTTACACTCATATGGCGCTCCCTCCCACTTACCACTCACATGGTGCTCCCTCCCACTTACACTCACATGGCGCTCCCTCCCACTTACACTCACATGGTGCTCCCTCCCACCTACACTCACATGGTGCTCCCTCCCACCTACACTCACACATGGTGCTCCCTCCCACCTACACTCACATGGTGCTCCCTCCCACCTACACTCACATGGTACTCCCTCCCACTTACACTCACATGGTTACTCCCTCTACCTACACCACATGGTGCTCCCTCCCACCTACACTCACATGGTGCTCCCTCCCACCTACACTCACATGGTGCTCCCTCCCACTTACACACACACATGGTGCTCCCTGGCACCTACACTCACACATGGTGCTCCCTGCCACCTACACTCACACAGGTGCTCCCTGCCACCTACACTCACACATGGTGCTCCCTCCCACCTACACTCACATGGTGCTCCCTGCCACCTACACTCACATGGTGCTCCCTGCCACCTACACACACACATGGTGCTCCCTCCCACCTACACTCACATGGTGCTCCCTGCCACCTACACACACACATGGTGCTCCCTCCCACCTACACTCACATGGTGCTCCCTCCCACTTACACACACATGGTGCTCCCTCCCACCTACACTCACATGGTGCTCTCCTCCCACCTACACTCACATGGTGCTCCCTCCCACTTACACTCACATGGTGTTCCCTCCCACCTACACTCACATGGCGCTCCCTCCCACTTACACTCACATGGTGCTCCCTCCCACTTACACTCACATGGTGTTCCCTCCCACTTACACTCACATGGTGCTCCCTGCCACCTACACTCACATGGTGCTCCCTCCCACTTACACTCACATGGTGTTCCCTCCCACCTACACTCACATGGCGCTCCCTCCCACTTACACACACATGGTGCTCCCTCCCACCTACACTCACATGGCGCTCCCTCCCACTTACACACACATGGTGCTCCCTCCCACTTACACTCACATGGTGTTCCCTCCCACCTACACTCACATGGTGCTCCCTGCCACCTACACTCACATGGTGCTCCCTCCCACTTACACTCACATGGTGTTCCCTCCCACCTACACTCATATGGCACTCCCTCCCACTTACACACACATGGTGCTCCCTCCCACCTACACTCACATGTGCTCCCTGCCACCTACACACACACATGGTGCTCCCTGCATCGTACAACTTCTGTCTCTACCACTCTATACAACTGGTCAGAAGATCCAACAGAGAAATAAGTTAAGAGCTTAAGTCAGTGGATTTTGTGGTGATGTTATGTCACTACCTTTGACCACCTGGTAGTGGTCAAGGTAAGTGACCTGGTGGGCCATTCAATAAAGTAGTTTGGAATGCAGCTGCTTGGTGGTCCTCGTAATACCAATAAGCACTTGAAAGGCTTTGAGCATTGTAGGAATGCACTTTCTGGCTACATTCTGGCTGCATTGAGTATCCTCCAGTGTCTAAAATGACTTGTTGGGGGGAACAAAATTTTCAGGTGTGCTGGTGCAGACTGTCAACTTGCTCTAATGCGAGATCATAACCAGGGATCAGTAGGATCTTGCCTTAGGATGGAACTAATGTCTTCCTAGTACTTGCATGACCTGTCGGGAACAGTTTCGAGAAGTTCCTTTGTGCTGGTTCAGAATGTCAACATGCCTTGACTTTGTAAGATACCAACCAGGGTTCAGTAGGATAGTGCTATAGGAAAGGACAGTGTGGGGTATCTTGGATATAAAGCATATCACTAGATGCAATACCTGGCGCACAATTTATTAGGTTACAGAAGAATAAATAATTATATCAAACCTCAAACAACGGCAAAGATTCTTCAGGTGGATTTGGTGGAAGAAGCTCCACAGAACTTCTAACATGTACAGGGCATCTTCAAAGGCAAACTCTCGTTTTAACTCTAATAACAACCACCGGTAGCAGAAGAGAAGGTCATCATCCTGCAAAGAATTAATTGTAAACAACATTGAACATAAATATAGAGGGAACTGCAAAACACCTACTGAACCTATCGGAATTGGTTCCAAGTTATACTCGCCCAAACTCATCATGCATGACGACGACCAAACCACACATGAGAAGATGAAGAAATTACAATGTTTTGGTCAAGACATACAATTTGATAATGATCCAGGTCAACTGAAATGGAATGCCACCTACACACACACACACACAATGGCACTCCCTGCCTCCTACACACACACACATGGCACTCCCTGCCACCTACACACACACACATGGCACTCCCTGCCACCTACACACACACACACATGGCACTCCCTGCCACCTACACACACACACATGTGGCACTCCCTTTTCTTCATCTTCTGGCATGTGGTTTGGTCATCGTATCTTCAGCCACGTTATTGTGACTCATCGTTCTCACTCATATACACAGTGGGGCCATGCTCAAATGAATTTATGTGAATTAAAATTCTTAGTGAGCCAAAGAAACCTGGATAATGGGCAAAATATTGGTGAACCAGAATGTGGTGTCATCTCCACCTCATATTCCAACTTCGGTCTCACAAAGGTTGTGAACAATTTCTGTAATATTTCGCTATCTGTATTTGTGGTGGTGTGTGTACTCACCTAATTGTGCTTGCGGGGGTTGAGCTCTGGCTCTTTGGTCCCGCTCTCAACCGTCAATCAACAGGTGTACAGTTCCTGAGCCTATTGGGCTCTATCATATCTACACTTGAAACTTTGTATGGAGTCAGCCTCCACCACATTACTTCCTAATGCATTTCATTTTTCAACCACTCTGACACTAAAAAAGTTCTTTCTAATATCTCTGTGGCTCATTTGGGCACTCAGTTTCCACCTGTGTCCCCTAGTGCGTGTGCCCCTTGTGTTAAATAGCCTGTCTTTATCAACCCTGTCGATTCCCTTGAGCATCTTGAATGTGGTGATCATGTCCCCCCTAACTCTTCTGTCTTCCAACGAAGTGAGGTTTAATTCCCGTAGTCTCTCCTCGTAGCTCATACCTCTCAGCTCGGGTACTAGTCTGGTGGCAAACCTTTGAACCTTTTCCAGTTTAGTCTTATGCTTGACTAGATATGGACTCCATGCTGGAGCCGCATACTCCAGGATTGGTCTGACATATGTGGTATATAATGTTCTGAAAGATTCCTTACACAAGTTTCTAAAGGCCGTTCTTATGTTAGCCAACCTGGCATATGCTGCTGATGTTATCCTCTTGATATGAGCTTCAGGGGACAGGTCTGGCGTGATATCAACCCCCAGGTCTTTCTCTCTCTCTCTCTGACTCTTAAGTATTTCATCTCCCAATGATACCTTGTATCTGGTCTCCTGCTTCCTACCCCTATCTTCATTACATTACATTTGCTTGGGTTAAACTCTAACAGCCATTTGCTCGACCATTCCTGCAGCTTGTCCAGGTCTTCTTGAAGCCTCAAGCTGTCCTGTGGTGTGTGTGTGTGTGTGTGTGTGTGTGTGTGTGTGTGTGTGTGTGTGTGTGTGTGTGTGTGTGTTGTGGTGTGTGAGTAAAACAAATTGAAGAAATTTAGTAAATGACACACACTTTTTGGAGTGATACTCAATACTAAAAGGTATAGATTACTTAATATTATATTCTGTAGCTTTAGTGGTAACTTATGATAGTACATTTACAGTACTTAATACAAACAATAACAGCAAACACAAACTGGCTTAATTAGGGTGAGAAAATATGGGACTTATGTTACTTAGTGTACCAGATATATAAATGCCATCAGTTCCAAACATTTTCTCTGTTAGATATTATTTTTGCCAAAACTTGTATAATTCTTCCATTATGTTTAAATGAGTCGCTAACACTAGCAGTCTCGACAGGAAGCCGCCGGCTTTTCGAAGGTCCCCCCATTTGCCTTGATGATCTTGTCCAGTTGTTCTTAAAAAGTTAACAGAGTTTTGGCATTTACGGCTAAGGCGGGTAGGCAATCCCATGGGTTAATAACCCTGTGGATGAAAGCATCGCCTGTTCTCAGTCCTACATTGTGGCTTGTTCAGCTTGAAACTCTTGCTCCTTGTTTGTGTTACCGTTTGAACCTTTTGAAGACATTTTCCTGATAGACATCCTCCAAATTTAGTATCTTGAAAGTTTCAATGAGATCCGCCCTGTCATGTCTGGTTTAGTGTTGTTAGCCCTGTGGCCCTCAACTGTTCCTGATATGCGAGTTGACTTAGCTTTGGAATTATTTTTGTTGCCCGGTGTTGCACATATAAATATATAGGCACATATACAGCCTTAAATGCTTTGCATGTTAGTGGCTTTATACAATATACTGTATAACATATATATATAAATAAATAAAATAAATAAGAAGGTACATTGGATTGCAAGAGTACATACATTAGTGATCTTACATTCTTGCAAAGCCACTGGCCTGGCCTCGGGCCGGGCTTGGGGAGTAGAAGAACTCCCAGAACCCCATCAACCAGGTATATGTGGGCCTGCGGGCCGCTCCAAGCAACAGCCTGGTGGACCAAACTCTCACAAGTCAAGCCTGGCCTCGGGCCGGGCTTGGGGAGTAGAAGAACTCCCAGAACCCCATCAACCAGGTATCACTAACATGTATAGTATTTTGGGCAGAAACTTGTGTAACTACTGATAAACCACTAACATGTTACAGTGAATATTGTAAAAATTACCATTATTATAAAAGGAAAAGAGAAACTAGTAATCAGTTCATCAAATAAATCAGATTTTAATATCTGGCTTCAGATGAGCTGATGTAGGATAACAGTTCTTAGCTTCCTGTTTTATTAGAAGCATAAAAACCACTCCTTATAACCATTATTCTTAATTGCAAATAATAATAATAATAAATAAATGTTTATTCAGGTAAGGTACATACATACAAGAGATTGTGCATAAATTGATCGATTTATAGATAGAGCTAGTACATACAATGCCTAAAGCCACTATTACGCAAAGCGTTTCGGGCAGGAAAAACATTAATGACTATAACTTAATACTAATTGAGTATAAAGAATAAAATGTGTTGAGAACAAATAAAAATAAAGATAAAAAAGGGGGAACATGGTTGAAAAAGCAGCACAAATACAATTAGGTCGACAAACAGCGTTGTTTAAGAAAACAAACATGGGTTGACAGTATAGGGGTAAGGTAGGTTACAGGGAATTTATTAGGTAGTGCTTCGTTTTTATCTTAAAACTGGTTGAGAGAGGTTGAGAAATATAGAGAGAGAGGGGGGGGGGACATACTTACACATGCAGTACTATAATTTAACAAATATTTACCTGATGAAGTTGAAGATAAGAGAAGTATTCTATATCGTAGAATATGAGAGCTTCGGTGAGATGTTGAAACTTGAGCGTCATGGCATCACCATCAATATGAAAATTGGAGTGTACACGAGCCATGAGAGCACAAAAGCACACGTACGCCTGAGCTTCATCCCTCATGGTTACCAGGAGGGGTGAGGCCAAGTCACTCATACCCTGGCAGTATCCAATTGATGGGTGGTTCAATGCATATCTGTTTCAAAAGAAATTCGGGAGGACTAAACATTTATGCTATTAATATTCCCAGCCCTCACATTAGTAATAAAACGAAAGTGATAACATTTTGGTCTACCCTGGACCGGAATCAAAGCTATCTTTGATGTAACACTGTAAAGGTGTTTGGTTTAATTTTATTTAATACATACATGGAGATATATGAGTCACAGACAAGGATTTTGACAGACGCCAGCTTGTCTGGCCTGGATCTCACACCTCTAGTTTTAATGACACCGAGTTGACCTGAGGTCAGGTCATGCGAATCTCACCTGGCTCTCGCTAATCTTATAATTGAGCCGGGTAGCCTTCAAACATGCCGACGTTTAAGGAGTGGCTTGGTAGAGTGCCCCAGGCTATCTAACTTGTGGGCAGAGTTAGCCACTAGGTTTCCCAATATATACTCGGAGAGATATCGATACAGCAGAGGAGAAGGACAGCAGAAGCAGAGCCATAGAAAGAAGAACAGACAGCAGCGGCCAGCCGTCCAGACAGGCTGTCTGCCGGCGGGGGCGGGACAGTCTCTGTCAACTACAGACCCCCCCCCCTTTCTCTATTCCACGGAGACTCTTAAGACTCGGAGACACTTGGTGAGTTGAACATTGAGGGACTTTGTCGTGTTCACTAAACAGGTGTTGTGTGATGATCAGGGGCAGTCGAGTTGTAGGGTTCTCGAATTCTTGGATAATGACTCACTTTGAATATTAAGCTTGAACATTTTTTTACTTGCTTACATTATGATACTTATCATGTGAAATATAATTGAAAGTTATTATTTAAATTGTGTTTAACTTTGTTACCTGGAGTTTTGAGTGAGATGAGGAAACCTCAGCGGTTTCTGGTTCCATGATTTTAATGAATACATGATAAAGATGGAACATACTAATAATGACCTAATGATATAATCTTTTCTGAATATTGAGATTCATGAGTACATGTTTAGAGTTGAAACATGGTAATAACGAATATTGAGATACAGACAAGTTCCATTCCTTGTCTTGTATGTAGATGATCTAGAATGGATGGTGGCAGCATTTCATTTTCTATTTTCTATTTTCTTCTTCTACTAGCAATCTAATTTTCTACTTCTACTATCTACTTTCCTACTTCTACCTATCTACCCTTCTACCTCTTCTACTTATCCTACTCACTTCTTACTTACTCATTATTCTATTCCCCCCCCCCCCCGTTACATTGAGGCCACCACAGGAATCATACCTAATGTTCATAATGATTGAACACAATAACTTATGACACTAACAAGCTTGATGGAAGTAAACCCTGAATCCTCCTAATGAATTTTAAGTAAACACAACAATGTTCATAGCAAGATGTTTATGATCATGAAACATCCAATATAATTCAAGAAATTAATAATAATAAGAATGAGAAACTAACAGCAATTCAGGCGCGCATATATATATATATATATATATATATATATATATATATATATATATATGTATGTATGTTTGGCAAGGAAGGAGACTAAGTCACTTAATTTACATTGATGCCCAGAGAATGAGGTTCTCATACACTGATTTTAGCTGTCACTGAGCTTTGATACAAATGATGCAAATGCACTCTTGTACTACAAGCATCCTGTCAGACACACAACGAAACTACGACATTGCTACAACGTTCAAACAAGTTTTAACACCAAGCAAGTTGTAACAAGCAATATATCAAGTTGTAACAACATTCTAATACGTCATAAAAATGCTATAACAAGAGGTAACAACTTTATTACAAGTTGTAACAAGCAGAAAAAAGGGGGTAGTTACAATGTGTGTGTTTGCCGGGATGGAGCCAACACAAAATTAAAATTTGGTGTTTCCCGCCGGTATCTGAATCTACTTTTGGAAGATATTAAGAGACAAAAACAGCAAAGGAGTTGGGGGGGGGGGGGTTACAAGACTCTTCTTTGAGCTGTGCCAGGAAGAGATTTATAGTACATGTTATATAGATGTACTTCTCTCGAGCAGCTTAACAGAGAAACTAAGAAATCCATTGGTTTCTAAGGGATTTCTAAGATCTAGGAAAACCAATTTGACTCAAATTCTTCATCCTAAATGTCAACCTGTATTTTGCTGTTATTGAACATTAAATATAATGTGTACTGTTGCTGTAATTAAAATTTCTCTGTTCAAGTAGTCTATGCCTTTCATTATTAAATATCACTTACAAATTGCAAATCATTTGATAATTTCTTTAACAAATCAAATATGTTACCTTACTTCTCATTTAGTATCAAGTGTTACCCTATTAAACTTATAAATAACTTGTTTATTTATGTTAACTTGTACCCGAAACGCTCTGCATGTTAGTTCTGTTATATAAATTACATAGATGGTGTACCTATGAATACTCCAATGTATCATGCTTGAAGTGTACTTTATATATACTCTATATTAATTATTATTTTTATTACATTATTATTATTATTATTATGTAAGGATGCAATGTGAACAATGCATTGGGCATGGTAAGGAACAAGGCTGTGTGGAAGTGTATCGTACAAAGGAAATGTATTTTTATTCATGAGCAGCACTCTACACCTGGGGCCAGATTCACGAAGCAGTTACGCAAGCACTTACGAACCTGTCCATCTTTTCTTAATCTTTGGCGGCTTTGTTTACAATTATTAAAGAGTTAATGAGTTCCGAAGCACCAGGAGGCTGTTTATATCAATAACAACAGTTGATTGGGAGGTTTTCATGCTTGTAAACTGTTTAATAAATGTAACCAAAACCGTCAAAGATCGAGGAAAGATGTACACGTTCGTAAGTTCTTGCGTAACTGCTTCCTGAATCTGGCCCCTGGTCCCAGGAAGAGGACCAGTTGTAATTCCCCTTTCGCGGTCCCCATGGCGAAGTGGTAAGACGCTCGCCTGGCGTTTCAGGAGTGCTTTGTCCTGGGTTCGTATCTTGGCCGGGGAGGATTTACTGGGTGTCAATCCTTAACTGTAGCCTCTGTTTACCCAACAGTAAAATGGGTGCCTGGTTGTTAAAACAATTTGGTGGGTCGTATTCCGGGGAAAATTAGGATTAAGGACCTGCCCAAAATGCTATGCGTGCTAGTGGCTGTTCAAGAATGCAAGAACTCTTGTATATACAGGATAAATAAATAAAAATAAATAAAAAAGGTGCAATGCTGCTAAAGATAACTGCTGGAGTGTGATGATGCTTGTTCATCCATGATCCCGTAGCGTGAATGGTAATGAATGAACAAGAAAATTGTCTTTTTATTTACTATATAAAACCTAGTTATTGTACCATTCAATTTTTTTGTTTATCATAATGAAGCCTTCCCACCCCCATGAAAGTGTGGGAATGGGGTAATGACTATGCGTTAATACATAACAAATTACAGCCTTAGCATGGTGCTGTGGATTATGCATGCAACAAACAACTGGTCACCAGGTTATGTACCACTAGGTCTTTATTACCAGTCATTCAATAATATCGTTTCATTGTTGTAAATTAGTACAGTTCTTTTTTTTTTTTTTTTTTTTTTTTTTAGAAATTGATTCCAACATTCAGGGGAGGATGGGTGTCTCCTCCCTTTGCTTGCCTTTCTATTTCTTCCCACTGCAACATGGTCCTCATAACCTAAGCAGCCTAGGAGGCTACACTTGGCAGCAGCATAGGCCTACTAGCTTGGTGCCGACTGTTAGGACTTTACCTGGCTGACACGTTAAGTCAACTGGATGGATAACCACATGTCACAGCCTTCTATTATATAATTGGTTATACAACGATTCCTTGGTACTCGAACTTATTTCATTCCAGAAGGATGTTCGAGTACCGAATAATTTTTCCCCATGAAGAATACTGTAAATTGGATTAATCCAATCCAGACTCGACAAAATACACTTATATACGCATTTTACTTGAATTTAACTCATGTTTATAAGCCTACCGTGCATAAATCATATAGAAAACAATGGAGGATATTGAAGTGGTTCTTCCAGAATTCAAGGAGGGCCAACTGGGTATCAGCAGTCACTTCAAAGCACCTTTGAAATAGTGCTTTAGTGTACAGTGTCTTAAAGTTAGAAATGACCTGTTGGTCCATGGGCTAGATGAGAGGCGTCGTGTTTTAGGGCAAGAATGTCCCGAAGGTAACGGAAGATTATGAAGGTAACTCCTGTAGCAACTCGGCCTCCATGCCTGGAGGATGAGCAGGAGCACTGCCCGTCACAAGAATTGCCTTCAGAGGCAATTGTTTCCTCTCAAGGTATTCCTTGACACTAAGACTAAACACACATTTTGTATGGTCAAATGTCATGCATTATATTTTTCTCAAATAAAGTGTTCGAGTGCCGGATTGTTCAAGTTCTGAGCCATTTCAGTGCCAAGGTATCACTGTATTTGGCATATATATATATTATTTAATTTGTATATTATTAATAATAATAATTTACCTAAACAAAATATTTAAATTATCTGAAATTCTTACAAAATGAACATGATAACTTACGTGGTTAATATGTTATATAAACTCTGAACATTAATATTGTCATCAGGACCACTAAAGTAGGAATGATGTCGATCTGTGCGCAAAACGTCCTTACGAACCATATTTGTCACATACTTGACCTCCTCACTAACATCCTGTAAGGAGACACAAGACCAACCTTTTAACATGCTCAATTTTTGTCTTTTTGCTAGTAATTCAACATTAAAAGTGTATATTTTATATAAATATAAAAGAACTTTAAAATTTTTTGCTTTATAACAAGCATGGCCATGATATCATTCACATTCCAGTGTAATATATGTATGAAAAAAAAACATAAGCTTTATTTATACAGTATACCTAGAGATCATTTTGTCTAAGACATTAGGCCTTTAACTGCAATAAGCAGCTACAGTCAAATCATGAATAAAAAGTTGTTCACTGTAATTTTTGAGCTTTGCTAAATACAGAGAATAATATAACATTAAAGGAAATAAATCAGGTAAACTATCATTGCAGTATGGTAAGTAACCTAACTGTGATTGATGGACCTGACCCGCTCATCAGATGGCGGCTTAGGTCATCCACGGTCTCGGCTATTTTGCCACCTCACAAACTCTCCAAACAGAACCCACTCAATACACCACAGGAAATGAGGGAACAGGACTGAGACTGCTAATGAGGGCTCTACCACTCCTTGATTCCTTGGAGGGGCCCTCCTCAGTAGCTTCCCAAGCTAACTCATAACAGTGCCACAGCAGGAGGAGACAAACTTTTCTGATAAAGAAATGAAGCAAAAAACACACACAGGATTGACTCATTGAAGAACATGTCAGTAGAAGAGTACCTGTGGCAGAGGGCATTAATTATATGTCAAATGCCGAAGCACAACATACAATGAGGCAGAGACGTTAGAAAGAGCGAAAGATCAAAACTCAAGTGGACCACCAAAGCTTCAAGCCCAGAGGAGTGGCATAGACATACACAACAGAAAAGAAAGTCATCAAACCAGAGAATGTATGCACAGCAGATGAACCACACAAGGAAACTGAGCACGAGGACCAGAACCCTAGAACTTGGAGAACATGCCACCAGAACAGACGGAAGGATTCCATGGCCCGGAGTGACCACAATGGAACCAAAGCTCAAAACCAAATGTCCAGGGCCTCCAGCTCAAAGTAACAGACCACCCCTCTCCCCCCCCCCCAACAGTCTCAGGGTGCCATGCCCATAAAGTCAAATACACAATGGCTGCAAAGCTAGGGGCATGCAATCAATACAGCATGGGGGCAAACAACCTATCACTGGCTGCAATAAGGTGCCAGAATATCCAGATATCCAGAAAAGGATCCGAAGAGCCACCTGCAGCAAGGTCAGATACTGGATGAACACATGATCACAGCCTCAGAGTGGGATCCAAAACAAGTCCCACTGGCTAAAAAAACACCAGGAGACAGGACCATGGGAACCTACAGAGGGCAGAACTGAGCCACAAACCCAGACACTGGAAAAGCACCTAGAAAAAGGACAAAGGTGGCACCAAACACAGATGAAGAAGGAAGACAAAATAAGCCTCTCAGGAGCAATCTTTCTGATCTAGCTGTACCAAAACCACAAAGAAGGAGACAGGGTAAACCTAAGATCTCCTCAATGGAACCAAAAAAAAACTATAATATCCTCCCCACCAGACCCCTTCTTCTCTTGTGGTGGAGAATTGAAATTTCAATTCAATTTTAATTCCCCACAACTAGAGAGGGAAGGGGAGGGGATGGAGCCTACAAACCTTCAAGTGCCCTAAACTGAAGGAAAAAAAGAAGGAATGTCAAGTTCTGAAAACACCAACCTTATCTTTCCCAAGACAAACATCTGGAAACAACAAAACCAGGGGAGCCCCATCCACCTGACCTGAAGTTGAAGGATAAGCCAATGCTGCAAACAAAAGTATGTTTCATCAGTACTGTACATAGTGCACATCATATTATAAACCTTTGATCATAGATTTTGTCTGATAACATCATTACAATATTCATTTTCTTATTTCCCCTTGTTTTAGAGACGCTTCATTAGTTTTAAACATTCACAATAGTAGTTTGAGTGACTGTGGCCGGCATCTTTTGCAAAACAATAGTTTGGCAAATCAGGTGTATAAATTAGGACCAAAATGTGTGTA
>WNGS01052365.1:13643977-13665898 GCA_020271785.1 Procambarus virginalis
GGAAAAGGTGCAACGGCATGCTACAAAAGGGCTTCCAGACTCGAAAACAAGAGCTAGAGGAGAGGTTAGAGGTGAAAATATGCCAAAGCTAGAAGATACAAGAAAAAAAAAAGAGGCGATATGATCACCACTTATCAAATAAAACGGAATTGACCAAATTGACAGGGAATTCCTGAAACTACAACTTCAAGAACAAGAGGACATGGATTCAAGCTAAGAAACAAAGGTGCCCAAAAAAATATCAAAGTTTTCTTTTGCAAACAGAGTGGTAGATGGTTGGAACAAGTTAAGTGAGAAGGTGGTGGAGGCTAAAACCATCAGTAGTTTCAAAGCGTTATACTGTACGACACAGAGTACTGGGAAGATGGACATCATGAGCATAGCTCTCATCCTGTAACTACAATTAGGTAATTACATATGCCCCCATACATATGCCTCCTGCCAACCCACACCATTTGCTTCCTTCCCCCATTCACAATAACTACCACTGTTGGACACAGAGCACAAACCTTTACACATTGATAAACTTTGGAATTACAGGCACAAAAGTAAAAACGAACGCCATACTAACCCTGAGAAAATATTTTCATTAGAGAAAGGAACAGAGTAGCAAAGTTGAGGAGGACATAGAGGGAATCAAAAAAATAAACTTCTTGAGCCAGAAGAAGTATGAACAAAAATAACCTGGATTCTGCATGAAGTATAGAGAGTAATGCAGCCAGTGAGGTTCAAAATTGTTGTAGGATAGGGAATTTTCAGGAATATGCATGACTAGAGAAGGAAAACTTTTGTATTGGGACCCCAGTGAAGTACATACTGTATGGCAAATTAGTATGAAGGACATACTAGGTGCAATTAAGTGTACACGAAGGAGGAAGCCAAGAAGATTAGGAAAAATTAGTATAAAAAGCATGGTTGGAATCCATTAACAAAGGACAGGTGAGCCAGTCAAGTCCTCTCAGCAGCAGTGTACTGTGTATACAACTCAATGGGAGTCGAAGGTGTGACTTATACACAGCATAAACCACAGTATAAACCCTTTGACCCAAGATCAACCTGAACTTACAGTTCCCAGTCAGGGACATTGCCACCAAGATGGTAAAAGCTATGAGAATGGGAAGTGAAAAGTGGACTTTTTATGAAAAAACTGGACAGTTTTCTGCAAGAAGTGCCAGACCAACTGGTTGCAGTGGATAGTGGCTATACAGGCCACCCCAAGCAACCTCCTGTTAGATTCGGCTCTCACAAGTCAACCGGGCAAGGCTTGACTTGCCCATCTGCTCACACACCACCACACCTACCTTCCCTACTCTTGCATCCCCTTCTACTGACCCTCATAAATAACCTCTCATTTACTCCCATACCTCCCCACTACAGTAACACCCCATCATCATCCCCATTCAAAAACACTCTCCCAAACTCTATTCTGTTCAGTATATATTTTCCCATACATGTCCACACGAACAATACTCTGTATATGTACAAAGAGAGAGGGCAGATTTGCATTTTTTAAGACTGTTTTTAATATATCGTTTGAACCATCAGATGTCCGGTATGGGGCACTAGGAATACCTCTCACATTTGGCTGCAACTAAATCAATTATTATTTTTTAATTTTTGTTATTTATGTATATAGTACAAGAGTTCTTACATTCTTGTAAAGCCACAAGCTTTTTGGGCAGAAATCCTAAGCACTACTGCATTAAAACTTATTTTATTTTGTATTGCCGTGTTTTGATGTATTCACTCTAATTTATGTGTAAAATATTTCATAAATTGGCAATCAATTTGAATTTGCTTTATTATTATAAATGCAATACTAAATTATCCACTCTATTTTACATAGTGAATGGTCAGCTGGGGTTTACATTTACATTCCTGGGTATGTGGTATGTCAGCTTCAAATGACTTAATGTTTGTTGAACATGTTACAATAAATATTGCAGTGATTTGTTCACCCATTTTTTCTCTCTTTGCTTCACTTAACTATTTATTGCATATTCTATTTTGTTGTGTTTAAGGGTACTGTATTTTTATAATTTGGTTAGAGTATTTTTATTATAATGTAGTATATGCAATTAAATGCATTTGCTCATTGTGATAATTTGTATTGAGTTCAGCTTTGACACTTGACTATATTTATGGTGTGGCTTTTTGTATAATGGAGAGCTATATTTACCTCGAATTATATCCTTATGAGGATTGTCCATTATGAACTTTACATGTGTTAAGAATTTATGAAACAAAATTAGTTTCCTACATACTTCTTATGCATTCCTAAAATTGTTAAAATTCTGAAAACAAAAGTGTTGCTTTTGATTATAATGGAAAATCTACAAGTTATTCCAGAAAACTTGACCTCACAAAATATGAATCATTTATTCATATTTTGTGAGGTCAAGTTTTCTGGAATAACTTTAGATTTTCCATTATATCAAAAGCACACTTTTGTTTTCAGAATTTTTAACAATTTAGGAATGCATAAGAAGTATGTAGGAAACTAATTTTGTTTTCATAAATTCTTAACACATGTAAAGTTCATAATGGACAATCCTCATAAGGATATAATTCGAGGTAAATATAGCTCTCCATTATACAAAAAGCCACACCATAATATAGTCAAGTGTCAAAGCTGAACTCAATACAAATTATCACAATGAGCAAATGCATTTAATTGCTATACTACATATAATAAAAATACTCTAACCAAATTATAAAATACAGTACCCTTAAACACAACAAAATAGAATATGCAATAAATAGTTAAGTGAAGCAAAGAGAGAAAAAATGGTGAACAAATCACTGCATATTTATTGTAACATGTTCAACAAACATTAGTCATTGAAGCTGACATACCACATACCCAGGAATGTAAATGTAAACCCCAGCTGACCATTCACTATGTAAAATAGAGTGGATAATTTAGTATTGCACTTATAATAATAAAGCAAATTCAAATTGATTTGCCAATTTATGAAATATTTACACATAAATTAGAGTGAATACATCAAACACGGCATACAAATAAAATAGATTTTAATGCAGTAGCTGCTTAGATTTCTGCCCAAAAATGCTTGTGGCTTTACAAGAATGTAGAACTCTTGTACTATATACATAAATAACAAAATTAAAAATAATAATTGATTTAGTTGCAGCCAATGTGAGAGGTATTCCTAGTGCCCCATACCGGACATCTGATGGTTCAAACGATATATTAAAAACAGTCTTAAAAAATGCAAATCCTGCCCTCTCTCTTTGTACATATACAGAGTATTGTTCGTGTGGACATGTATGGGAAAATATACTGAACAGAATAGAGTTGGGAGAGTGGTTTTGAATGGGGATGATGATGGGGTGTTACTGTAGTGGGGAGTATGGGAGTAATGAAGGTTATTTATGAGGGTCAGTAGAAGGGGATGCAAGAGTAGGGAAGGTAGGTGCTGGTGGTGTGAGCAGATGGCAAGTCAAGCCTTGCCCGGGTTGACTTGTGAGAGCCGAATCTAACAGGAGGTTGCTTGGGGTGGCCTGTATAGCCCTTATCCACTGCAACCCTTTGTCTGGCACTTCTTGCAGAAAACTGTCCAGTTTTTTCATAAAAAGTCCACTTTTCACTTCCCATTCTCATAGCTTTTACCATCTTGGTGGCAATGTCCCTGACTGGGAACTGTAAGTTCAGGTTGATCTTGGGTCAAGGGTTTATACTGTGGTTTATGCTGTGTATAAGTCACACCTTCGACTCCCATTGAGTTGTATACACAGTACACTGCTGCTGAGAGGACTTGACTGGCTCACCTGTCCTTTGTTAATGGATTTCCAACCATGCTTTTTTATACTAATTTTTCCTAATCTTCTTGGCTTCCTCCTTCGTGTACACTTAATTGCCCCTAGTATGTCCTTCATACTAATTTGCCAATACAGTATGTACTTCACTGGGTCCCAATACAAAAGTTTTCCTTCTCTAGTCATGCATATTCCTGAAAATTCCCTATCCTACAACATTTTGAACCTCACTGGCTGCATTACTCTCCTATACTTCATGCAGAATCCAGGTTATTTTGTTCATACTTCCTTCTGGCTCAAGAAGTTTATTTTGTTTTGATTCCCCTCTATGTCCTCCTCAACTTTGCTACTCTGTTCCTTTCTCTAATGAAAATATTTTCTCAGGGTTAGTATGGCGTTTCGTTTTACTTTTGTGCCTGTAATTCCAAGTTTATCAATGTGTAAAGGTTTGTGCTCTGTGTCCAACAGTGGTAGTTATTGTGAATGGGGAAGGAAGCAAATGGTGTGGGTTGGCAGGAGGCATATGTATGGGGCATATGTAATTACCTAATTGTAGTTACAGGATGAGAGCTATGCTCATGATGTCCCATCTTCCCAGTACTCTGTGTCGTACAGTATAACGCTTTGAAACTACTGATGGTTTTAGCCTCCACCACCTTCTCACTTAACTTGTTCCAACCATCTACCACTCTGTTTGCAAAAGAAAACTTTGATATTTTTTTGGCACCTTTGTTTCCTTAGCTTGAATCCATGTCCTCTTGTTCTTGAAGTTGCTAGTTTCAGGAATTCCTCTGTCAATTTGGTCAATTCCCGTTTTATTTGATAAGTGGTGATCATATCGCCTCTTTTTTTTTTCTTGTATCTTCTAGCTTTGGCATATTTTCCACCTCTAACCTCTCCTCCTAGCTCTTGTTTTCGAGTTCTGGAAGCCCTTTTGTAGCATGCCGTTGCACCTTTTCCAGACTTTTTATGCGATTCTTGAAAATTGGGCACAATACAACTGCCGCATATTCCAGTTTTGGTCTCACAAAAGTCATGAACAGTTTCTTTAGTATTTCACTATCCACGTAATTAAAAGCAAGTTTGAAGTTGGAAAGCGACACGGCTCCTCACACAATGTTCTTTGTGTGTTCCTCTGGTGAGAGTTTACTATCCAAAACCACCCCTAGATCTCTCTATTATTGTTTTTTAATTCCTTTTTACATAATTTATAAGTTGTGTGTAGTCTTTTTTCTCTAATTCTACATTCCATAACATGACATTTATTCATATTGAATTCCAGTTGCCACATGTGTGTGTGTGTTGAGGGTGGGGGGGGGGGGGGACAAAAGAGTGGGGATGGAGTGTCGGGCAAAGATGGGGTGTCAGCAGGCAAGGATAGGGTGTCGGTGGGCAAGAGTGGGGGTGTCGGCGGGCAAGAGTGGGGGTGTCGGCGGGCAAGGATGGGCTGTTGGCGGGCTAGGATGGGCTGTTGGCGGGCAAGGATGGGCTGTCGGCGGGCAAGGATGGGCTGTCGGCGGGCAAGGATGGGCTGTCGGCGGGCAAGGAAGGGGATGTCGGCGGGCAAGGAAGGGGATGTCGGTGGGCAAGGAGGGTGCCGGCGGGCAAGGAGGGGGTGCCGGCGGGCAAGGATGGGGTGACGGCGGGCAAGGATGGGGTGACGGCGGGCAAGGATGGGGTGACGGCGGGCAAGGATGGGGTGACGGCGGGCAAGGATGGGGTGTCGGCGGGCAAGGATGAGGTGTCGGCGGGCAAGGATGAGGTGTCGGCGGGCAAGGATGGGGTGACGGCGGGCAAGGATGGGGTGACGGCGGGCAAGGATGGGGTGTGGGTGATGTCCAAGGATAGAGGGAGGGGAATTATTTTTCAAATTTTAATAATTGCAAATATAAGCACAAAGCCTAGTTTTATGAACACACATAAGTACTGTAGATTTTAAGCCTATACGATTCACCAATCATAAGATATCCTATACAAAACTTCTTTTTTTTCAAAACAATATTATGGTCAATCTGGTTCAGGTAACTGCCTACTCAGGAAATAGCTTGAACAGCTTGCTGTGAAATCTGAAGAAATACAGGTTAACTATCCAAGTAATTCATTATAATAATGTAGTCTTACTTGTCTATTCTCAAGACTTGTATGAAAAACTGGTAAGAGATTCCAAGTAACTTTACTGTGATTAACCCCCCTGAAGTCCCTCAGTAACATTGCAAAGACAAAATGATCATATTACAATAATATCCAACAAGGAAGACCTAAGGAAATGATATGAGCATCACTTACAAGACTATGGACAGTGAAATTATGATGGATATTACACGATTATTTTGTATGTAAAGCAAAGTGAAAAAAAATAAAATAGTCTTTATGAATACAACTGAATGAATAGTGTTACAAATGCATATAAAACACAAAAATAGGTATTGGAAAAATACAATCTTCAAAGAAAGATAAAACCGTAAATATCGTTTTCTTTCATTTGTTCAAGTGTGAATTCCAAAATCCAAGCACCAAGCCACACTTCATTATGATGCCAAACAGCATGGTAGAGGTTTGCTCGTCTCATTCATTACTGTCGAGGCTTATCAAGGCCTTGCTCATACTTTTCCCTTGCACTATAAGAATCACTCAATATTTGCAACATTGGTTACTAAACTTCCAAATTTGCCAAGAAAGTTTGAAGATCATGAACGTAAAAAAAAAAAGGTAATTTTTTCATTATTTCTACAAACCAAGGACACAAATAAATAACCATTAGTAGCTCTTGCTGTCAATAATTGGTAACATCACAAAGGAATAAAGGCATGTCAAAAAGAATAAAAATTGTGAAGATACTGTGCTTAGCTCCTATACATAAGCATATAAGGCAGATAATGGTACCTTTGTTCATCTTTAAATGTACGAAGGTACAATGTTTTAATAAACCCACTTCCGCTGAATACTTGTGTTTCCAAAATAATAATTCCTGTTGAAACATGGACCATAAACAACATCATCAATACCCTGTTTCCCATTTTCATGGGATTTGGAGGCACCCTAACTATGTTATTTGAAAATTTAGTAGAGTACTAAACAACTATGGTTCAAAAATACAACATATTTCAAGAGCTTTATGTACTTTAACAAGACTGATCAATTGCAGAACTAGGAGGAGTATTTTTGGAACGTGCCTTAGAGAAGTCTAGTTTTAGATAAGCCTCAAACATACGTCGGGCCTGAGCCAATACCTTATTTACGTTGTGTTGCCGAACCATCTTGTCAAAGTGCATGGCTAGCTCGTTGTGATCCATTTTATTCTGCATTATGTGTTGACGGTGTTGTAAGAGAAGAGTGAGGCACAGAAACATGAGAAACGGATTACCCCCACCAAACTCTTCTGGAGGAGGCATAGTGTGAACCTGTGGAGATCCACTAGCACTCATAGCAACTTGCCAGCCGGTAACTTCTGTTACTTCTTCACACGAATTAACACTAGCTGTCATGGTAGTCTCACCCTCACCATCCATTTCTGACTGCTGATGCTGACCGTTGACTTTTGGTGCGAGTTGCTGAATTGTGGTAGGTTGCTCTTCTTGGCAAACAATTTGCAAGTGCTGGTCAGTCTCTGGTGAGAGTGTAGCAACAGGATTCTGCCAGACATCTACCTCCCCACCATCAGAATACACAGGAACACCAACATCTGCATCAGAGTCAGAAAAACATCTTCGAGATTTGTTGCTTTTATTTTCACAAGAAACTGGTAAATGCTTAGAATTCTCCTCCTTTTTTCTATTGGATGAAGTCATTTTGTCTCTGCTTGGAGAGGATGGAATACTCTCACTATCAGATTCTTTATTTTTAGTCAAAAGCTGAAACTCTCTTAGATTTCTTATTTTTCTGATATTCCTAGTTGGGCTGTCCTCTGGCGAGGCACTTTCTTCTCGTATCCTATCAACATTTATAGCAGTTTCCCCACTTGGTACTCGCACTCTCACACGAGAAGTGTCAATGGGCTGGGACCATGTACGACTTAGTTTCTTTCCTCCTGCACCAGCTTCAAGCCCATCACAGTCCACACTGGCTGCTCTTCTACTGAGGATGGCTGCAAGGCACTCGGCACTTCTGTTTGATACGCATGACCTCTGCCGTCTCAAAGCACAGACATTATCATAGTGACTTTGCCGTGGTGTTGGCGGTGGTATAGGAGTCTTCTCCTCTTGAACTGGATTAAACGGTACCTGAAATATAAACCTTAACGATATTATAAACTCTGGAAAGTGTAAGTACCATAGTATTACAGACAAAAATACAGAACATAATGACAAAGAAAGGAAATTACTATTTGCACTGTATGAGCTTATTGCTTTGGTGGCACTAAACAGGTACCTGTAAGCTTGACAACTGAGTATGTCTAAGTTTGATAAATTAAGTTACAAAATTTAGACAATCCTCAGGACTGCATCCTGAGGATTGTGTGTGCAAGGGAAACATATATAGTATTGGTTGGAAGTCAGTACATTTGACAACCAACAGTTAGAAAGGCAGGTCTGAGAGCTAACAACTCAATTCTGCAGGCACAAACAAATAATACACACACACACACACAGGCCACTCCCTGGCACTTACACACACATGGCGCCCCCTGCCCTACACACACACATGGTGCTCCCTCCCACCTACACTCATATGGTGTTCCCTCCCACCTACACTCACATGGTGTTCCCTCCCACCTACACTCACATGGTGCTCCCTCCCACCTACACTCACATGGTGTTCCCTCCCACCTACACTCACATGGTGTTCCCTCCCACCTACACTCACATGGTGCTCCCTCCCACCTACACTCACATGGTGCTCCTCCCACCTACACTCACATGGTGCTCCCTCCCACCTACACTCACATGGTGCTCCCTCCCACCTACACTCACATGGTGCTCCCTCCCACTTACACTCACATGGTGCTCCCTCCCACCTACACTCACATGGTGCTCCCTCCCACTTACACTCACATGGTGCTCCCTCCCACCTACACTCATATGGTGCTCCCTCCCACCTACACTCACATGGTGCTCCCTCCCACCTACACTCACATGGTGCTCCCTCCCACCTACACTCACATGGTGCTCCCTGCCACCTACACACACACACACACACACACACATGGCACTCCCTGCCAGCTACACACACACACACACACACATGGCACTCCCTGCCACGTACACACACACACATACACCCATTGTACTCCCTGCCACCTACACATACATGGCACTCCATGCCACCTACACGCACACACACACACACATGGCGCTCCTGCCACCTACACACACACATGGTGCTCCCTGCATCGTACAACTTCTGTCTCTACCACTCTATACAACTGGTCAGAAGATCCAACAGAGAAATAAAGTTAAGAGCTTAAGTCAGTGGATTTTGTGGTGATGTTATGTCACTACCTTTGACCACCTGGTAGTGGTCAAAGGTAAGTGACCTGGTGGGCCATTCAATAAAGTAGTTTGGAATGCAGCTGCTTGGTGGTCCTCGTAATACCAATAAGCACTTGGAAAGGCTTTGAGCATTGTAGGAATGCACTTTCTGGCTACATTCTGGGCTGGATTGAGTATCCTCCAGTGTCTAAAATGACTTGTTGGGGGGAACAAAAATTTTCAGGTGTGCTGGTGCAGACTGTCAACTTGCTCTTAATGCGAGATCATAACCAGGGATCAGTTGGATCTTGCCTTAGGATGGAACTAAATGTCTTCCTAGTACTTGCATGACCTATCGGGAACAGTTTTGAGAAGTTCCTTTGTGCTGGTTCAGAATGTCAACATGCCTTGACTTTGTAAGATACTAACCAGGGTTCAGTAGGATAGTGCTATAGGAAAGGACAGTGTGGGGTATCTTGGATATAAAGCAATATCACTAGATGCAATACCTGGCGCACAATTTATTAGGTTACAGAAGAATAAATAATTATATCAAACCTCAAACAACTGCAAAGATTCTTCAGGTGGATTTGGTGGAAGAGAGCTCCACAGAACTTCTAACATGTACAGGGCATCTTCAAAGGCAAACTCTCGTTTTAACTCTAATAACAACCACCGGTAGCAGAAGAGAAGGTCATCAGCCTGCAAAGAATTAATTGTAAACAACATTGAACATAAGAATAGAGGGAACTGCAAAACACCTACTGACCTATCGGAATTGGTTCCAAGTTATACTCGCCCAAACTCACTCATGCATGACGACGACCAAACCACACATGAGAAGATGAAGAAATTACAATGTTTTGGTCAAGACATACAATTTGATAATGATCCAGGTCAACTGAAATGGAATGCCACCTACACACACACACACACACAATGGCACTCCCTGCCTCCTACACACACACACATGGCACTCCCTGCCACCTACCCACACACACATGGCACTCCCTGCCACCTACACACACACACATGGCACTCCCTGCCACCTACACACACACACACATGTGGCACTCCCTTTTCTTCATCTTCTGGCATGTGGTTTGGTCATCGTATCTTCAGCCACGTTATTGTGACTCATCGTTCTCACTCATATACACAGTGGGGCCATGCTCAAATGAATTTATGTGAATTAAAATTCTTAGTGAGCCAAAGAAACCTGGATAATGGGCAAAATATTGGTGAACCAGAATGTGGTGTCATCTCCACCTCATATTCCAACTTCGGTCTCACGAAGGTTGTGAACAATTTCTGTAATATTTCGCTATCTGTATTTGTGTGTGTGTGTACTCACCTAATTGTGCTTGCGGGGGTTGAGCTCTGGCTCTTTGGTCCCGCCTCTCAACCGTCAATCAACAGGTGTACAGGTTCCTGAGCCTATTGGGCTCTATCATATCTACACTTGAAACTTTGTATGGAGTCAGCCTCCACCACATTACTTCCTAATGCATTTCATTTTTCAACCACTCTGACACTAAAAAAGTTCTTTCTAATATCTCTGTGGCTCATTTGGGCACTCAGTTTCCACCTGTGTCCCCTAGTGCGTGTGCCCCTTGTGTTAAATAGCCTGTCTTTATCAACCCTGTCGATTCCCTTGAGAATCTTGAATGTGGTGATCATGTCCCCCCTAACTCTTCTGTCTTCCAACGAAGTGAGGTTTAATTCCCGTAGTCTCTCCTCGTAGCTTATACCTCTCAGCTCGGGTACTAGTCTGGTGGCAAACCTTTGAACCTTTTCCAGTTTAGTCTTATGCTTGACTAGATATGGACTCCACGCTGGAGCCGCATACTCCAGGATTGGTCTGACATATGTGGTATATAATGTTCTGAAAGATTCCTTACACAAGTTTCTAAAGGCCGTTCTTATGTTAGCCAACCTGGCATATGCTGCTGATGTTATCCTCTTGATATGAGCTTCAGGGGACAGGTCTGGCGTGATATCAACCCCCAGGTCTTTCTCTCTCTCTCTCTCTCTCTCTGACTCTTAAAGTATTTCATCTCCCAAATGATACCTTGTATCAGGTCTCCTGCTTCCTACCCCTATCTTCATTACATTACATTTGCTTGGGTTAAACTCTAACAGCCATTTGCTCGACCATTCCTGCAGCTTGTCCAGGTCTTCTTGAAGCCTCAAGCTGTCCTCTCTGTCTGTCTGTCTGTCTGTCTGTCTGTCTGTCTGTCTGTCTGTCTGTCTCTCTCTCTCTCTCTGTGTGTCTCTGTGTGTCTCTGTGTGTCTGTGTGTGTCTGTGTGTGTCTGTGTGTGTCTGTGTGTGTCTGTGTGTCTCTGTGTGTCTCTGTGTGTCTCTGTGTGTCTCTGTGTGTCTCTGTGTGTCTCTGTGTGTGTGTGTGTGTGTCTCTGTGTGTGTGTGTGTGTGTCTCTGTGTGTGTGTGTCTCTGTGTGTGTGTGTGTGTGTGTGTGTGTGTGTGTGTGTGTGTGTGTGTGTGTGTGTGTGTGTGTGTGTGTGTGTTGTGTGTGTGTGTGTGTGTGTGTGTGTGTGTGTGTGTGTGTGTGGTGTGTGTGTGTGTGTGTGTGTGTGTGTGTGTGTGTGTGTGTGTGTGTGTGTGTGTGTGTGTGTGTGTTGTGTGTGTGTGTGTGTGTGTGTGTGTGTGTGTGTGTGTGTGTGGTGTGTGTGTGTGTGTGTGTGTGTGTGTGTGGTGTGTGTGTGTGTGTGTGTTGTGTGTGTGTGTGTGGTGTGTGTGTGTGTGTGTGTGTGTGTGTGTGTGGTGTGTGTGTGTGTGTGTGTGTGTGTGTGTGTGTGTGTGTGTGGTGTGTGTGTGTGGTGTGTGGTGTGTGTGTGTGTGTGTGTGTGTGTGTGTGTGTGTGTGGTGTGTGTGTGTGTGTGTGTGTGTGTGTGTGTGTGTAATTACCTAAGTGTAGTTACAGGATGAGAGCTACGCTCGTGGTGTCCCGTCTTCCCAGCACTCTTTGTCATATAACGCTTTGAAACTACTGACGGTCTTGGCCTCCACCACCTTCTCACTTAACTTGTTCCAACCGTCTACCACTCTGTTTACAAAACTGAATTTTCGTATATTTCTCCGGCAGCTTTGTTTCGTTAGTTTAAATCTATGACCTCTTGTTCTTGAAGTTCCAGGTCTCAGGAATTCTTCCCTATCAATTTTATCGATTCCTGTTACTATTTTGAATGTAGTGATCATATCACCTCTTTTTCTTCTATCTTCTAGTTTTTGCATGTTTAATGCCTTTAATCTCTCCTCATAGCTCTTGTCCTTCAGTTCTGGGAGCCACTTAGTGGCATGTCGTTGTACCTTTTCCAGTTTGTTGATGTGCTTCTTAAGATATGGGCACCATACAACCGCTGCATATTCCAGCTTTGGTCTAATAAAAGTCGTGAACAATTTCTTTAGTATTTCTCCATCCATGTATTTAAAAGCAATTCTGAAGTTAGAAAGTGTAGCATAGGCTCCTCGCACAATGTTCTTAATGTGGTCCTCAGGTGACAGTTTTCTATCTAAAACCACCCCTAGATCCTTTTCTTTATCAGAATTCTTTAAAGATTTCTCACATAATTTATAGGTTGTGTGGGGTCTATGTTCTCCAATTCCACATTCCATAACATGGCATTTATTCACATTAAATTCCATTTGCCAAGTGTTGCTCCAAATACTTATTTTGTCCAGGTCTTCTTGAAGGGCATGACAATCATCTAGGTTTCTTATCTTCCCTATTATCTTAGCATCATCAGCAAACATGTTCATGTAATTCTGTATTCCCACTGGTAGATCGTTTATGTAGACAATGAACATTACCGGTGCAAGAACGGAACCCTGAGGTACTCCACTCGTGACATTCCTCCAATCCGATACCTTGCCTCTGATCGTGGCCCTCATTTTTCTGTCAGTTAGGAAATTTTTCATCCATGTTAGTAGCTTACCTGTCACTCCTCCAATATGTTCCAGTTTCCAGAACAACCTCTTATGGGGAACTCTGTCGAAAGCCTTTTTTAGGTCCAGATAGATGCAGTCAACCCAACCATCTCTTTCTTGTAAAATCTCTGTGGCTCGATCATAAAAACTGAGCAAGTTCGTTACACAGGATCTTCCAGATCGAAAACCATACTGTCTGTCTGATATTATATCGTTTTCCTCCAGGTGTTCTACCCATTTAGTTTTAATTATTTTTTCCAATATTTTGACTATTACACTTGTCAATGATACAGGTCTATAATTAAGGGGGTCTTCCCTGTTTCCACTTTTGTAGATTGGAACTATGTTAGCCTTTTTCCACACATCAGCTACAGCTCCTGTACACAGGGATGCCTGAAAAATCAGTTGAAGTGGAATGCTGAGCTCAGGTGCACATTCTCTCAGAACCCATGGTGAAACTCCATCCGGACCAACTGCTTTGTTCTTACCTAGCTCCTTTAGCATTTTTCCACTTCGTCTCTAGACACCTCTATGTGCTCTATGTTGTTCTCTGGAATTCTTATTGTGTCTGGTTCCCTAAAGATTTCATTTTGTACAAACACACTTTGGAACTTTTCGTTTAGTGTTTCACACATTTCCTTTTCATCTTCCGTGAAACTATTTCCCATTTTCAACCTCTGAATATTATCCTTTACCTGCAATTTGTTGTTTATGAATTTATAGAATAGACCTGGTTCTGTTTTACATTGTCTGCAATCCCTTTTCAAAATTTCTTTCTGCCTCTCTCCTCACTGCCGTGTAGTTGTTTCTCGCATCTTTGTATCGCTGGTATGTTTGGGGGTTCGGCCTCTTCCTGTATTGGTTCCATTTTGTGTCTTTTGGTCTCTAGCCCTCTCGCAATTTCTATTGAACCAATCCTGTTTTCTAGTCTGCATCTCTGTTTTGGTATAAATTTTTTGTGCCTTTATCATATATTTCACAAACTTGACATACATCTCATTCACTTCCTTGCCTAGCATCAAGTCTGTCCCNTGCATCATCGGCAAACATTGAGAGAAAGATTCTATACCCTCTGGGAGATCATTTACATATATCAGAAACAGTATAGGTCCAAGGACTGACCCCTGCAGGACTCCACTCGTAACGTCTTCCAATCTGAGACCTCACCCCCTCACACTGACTCGTTGTCTCCTGTTGCTTTGGTACTCCTTTATCCAAGGAGTACCTTCCCTTCACTCCAGCCTGCATCTCTAGCTTTTTCACTAGCCTCTGTGTGGCACTGTTTCAAAGGCTTTCTGACAAATAAAAATATGCTGTCTGCCCACCCTTCTCTTTCTTGAATATTTTTGTTGCCTGGTCGTAGAATTCAAGTAACCCTGTGAGGCAGGACCTGCCATCCCTGAACCCATGTTGATGCTGTGTTACAAAGTTCTTTCGCTCCAGGTGCTCCACTAGCTTTCTTCGCACAATCTTCTCCATCAGCTTGCATGGTATGCAGGTTAGGGACACTGGCCTGTAATTCAGTGCCTCCTGTCTATCCCTTTTCTTGTATATCGGGACTATGTTAGCGGCTTTCCAATTTCTGGCAGTTCCTGTTGCCAGTGATTTGTTATACCTATGGAGAGTGGTAGGCACAGCTCTTTGCTCTTCCTTTAGTATCCAAGGGGAGATTCCATCTGGGCCTACAGCCTTTGTCACATCCAACTCTAGTAAACACTTCCTTACTTCCCCCGCTGGTATCTCAAACGATTCCAGTGGTTCCTGGTTAGCTATTCCCTCTCTTATCTGGAATTTCTCCTTGCTCTAGGTGAAGACCTCCTGTAATTTCTTATTCAGTTCCTCACAAACTTTTTTGTCGTTTGTAGTGAATCCTTCTGCCCCTATCCTTAATTTCATAACCTGTTCCTTTACTGTTGTTTTTCTCCTGATGTGGCTATGCAGCAATTTAGGCTGAGTCTTTGCCTTGCTTGCGATGTCATTTTCGTATTGTCTTTCTGCCTCTCTTCTCAGCCTGACATATTCATTCCTGGCATTCTGGTATCTTTCTCTGCTCTCCAGTGTCCTGTCATTCCTATAGTTTCTCCCATGCCCTTTTGCTTTGCTGCTTAACTAGCCTACATCTCTGATTAAACCATGGGTTTTCATCTTCATTCACTGTTTTCCTTTTGGACTGGGACAAACTGTTTGCTGCGTCCTTGCACTTCTGCGTGATATCTTGGGCCGTCTTTCCCATGAGCTCTGTTTCTCATGCTATTTCTGTTAGGAATTTTCTTATCTCCTCATAGTTTCCCTTTCGGTATGCTAACCTTTTGGTTTCGGTATCCCTCCTCGAGTTCAATAACCCCTTCAATCAGCGTGTGAACACACACATTTTGTGTGTGTGTGTGTTGTGTGTGTGTGTGTGTGGTGTGGTGTGTGTGTGTGGTGTGTGTGTGGTGTGTGTGTGTGTGTGTGTGTGTGTGTGTGTGTGTGTGTACTCACCTATTTGTGCCTGCAGAAATAGAGGTGCCATCCGCTATGGCACCTCTATTTACTGTTACTTTGGCATCCAGACTATTTCAGGTGTATTTCATTACCTCAATAAACTTACTTGAACTTGAGCTCACCCCCCTCCCTCCCAGTGGTCCAACCACAAACTCTGGGAAATAAAGGAACCAATCAGGGGATAGGCTATCCTTTGGATAGGCTAGTGGAGATGCTATCCTTTGATTAGTATATTCATTTTGAGGTTCAGTGACATTAGCAAGCCTGCCAGCTTGAATTGTGAACAGTATTATGGAGTCATACTCAGCAGGGCAGCAGTGACAGACTCGTGTTTTCTATCCCAACCAAGATGGAGCCTCACAGAGCCCAGTAGGCTCAGGAATCTGTACAACAGTTTGAGAGGCGGGACCAAAGAGCCAGAGCTCAACCTCCGCAAGCACAAATAAGTGAGTACAGTCTTACGGCCTTCAGCAAGTAATGCTGTCCAAATGATCACTACTATCATCATCTCCCAACCCCAGAATCATTAGAGGGGTAATGCTGTATAATACAAGGACGTTATTCAGAACAATTGCAAGGGGGTAGCTGTGGCGCCCGACACAGGACCCGTTGTGTGCGGTGAACAATGCAGGCAAATTGTAACAATTGCCAGAGTGGTAGGGGGAGGGGGAAGGAGCCGTGATTATTCATTATTAACACGTGGACCCCTTCCCCCCCCCCCCCCGATTATGTACCGCATTCATAGGAAGCCAAATAGTGAAGCAATCATGTAAACCAATGTTAACACAGGATCCCTCAAGACTGTTAGGCTCAGCGGGAAGGTTACATATCACGCTGTCTCACTATGTTTTTTACAGTAAATAGAAACCCCCCAAACCAGGCGTATAGAATTAAGCAGTAACAAAACTGTAGTTACGTTAATGCGTATGGTCGTATCTGTGAACCCTTCTCCCCCTCATATTAGACTGCCATCTCCTTCTAGGACATGCAGCCCGCTCCTGTATCGGGCAAGTCCACTACGGGCTCACCATAGCCTGTGCTACTTGCCCCGCTCCTGTGTCGGGCAAGTCCACAATGGTCTCACCATAGCCCGTACTACTTGCTGAATCTAAAACAACAATCCATCGGAACCACATTCTTGCTAGCACTAATCTATAAACTTGATGTGAATCGCATAACTAGCTTCCTGCCTAAATCCAGGTTGAGGAAGACACAACCATAACCCGGCGTGGGCTCATGTGGACGTCTCTGTTGCAAACGGTTTACCTTCAAAGAGGACAGATACGTCGCAATGTGGGAAGAATGAATGCACTGAATGAACAGTGCATTGTTGCTCTAAGCACTTTAGCCTTTTTTTTTGAGATATATACAAGTTGTTATATTCTTGTAGAGCCACTAGTACGCGTAGCGTTTCGGGCAGGTCCCTGGAATACGATCCCCGCCGCGAAGAATTGTTGTTACAACCAGGTACACATTTCACTGTTGAGTTAAACAGGGGCTACAGTTACGGATTTGCGCCCAGTAAATCCTCCCCGGCCAGGACACGAACCATGACAAAGCGCTCGCGGAACGCCAGGCGAGTATCTTACCACTACACCACGGAGATTGGTAAAGGGATAAACTCTGTGGGCTGAAGGCCATATTGCAACCGGTGAGATTGCACCCAAGACGGTCAGGAAAGAGAGAGAAATTCGGACAAGAAGAATATAAGAAAAGGAGGAGGAGGAACATAATAGTAATGAAGGAAACGGAAGATAGGGCAAGGTAGCATGAGAAAGGAGAATGACGAATCGAGATGAAGGAAGCAAACAGGAGAGATGAACAGAAAGCATACGTAAAGAAAATAATAACCAAGATAGCGGGAGATAACAGCAGGCAAACAGGGATGAGAACAGCAGATTGAGAATGGAGCATATTAGAGAAAAGGGTGAGGGGGAACAGAGGAAGGGGGGGGCAACATGGAGAAAGGGGGAAAAACAAAGGGAGAGGGGAGGGAACAAGGAGAGAGGGGAGGGAACAAGGAGAGAGGGAGAAGGGAACATGGAGAGAAGGGGCAAGGGAACATGAGCGAGGGGCAAGGGAACATGAGCGAGGGGCAATGGAACATGAGCGAGGGGCAAGGGAACATGAGCAAGGGGCAAGGGAACATGAGCGAGGGGCAAGGGAACATGAGCGAGGGGCAAGGGAACATGAGCGAGGGGCAAGGGAACATGAGCGAGGGGCAAGGGAACATGAGCGAGGGGCAAGGGAATAAGAAGGGGAGAGAACAAGGAGGGGGTTAAATAGAGTTAGTACAGAAGGATCGTGTACAAAATAAACAATTCTGGCTAGATGTGGAAGGTTCTGCTAAATGTATAAAATGTATACATTCACACATATAACTATAAACCAATACTCATATAATCACATACAAATGTGGTTATATGTATGTTACTACATACAAATTATGTAGCCTGAAAGCTACATAATTTTAATGTTTTCAAATAATTACAAATATTTAGTCCATTCCTGTACTTTATTCCCAGGCATGTAAAAATCTTACTCATAACAAGGGTGGATATTAATTCAATATCATAAGTAAAAATTTATTTGACTAACTAGCACTACTATTCTTGTCCTTTATGACTGTATCTTGCATGCTACATAACTATTTGTGTGAAGCTAAGAACCATTCTCATTACTCATTGGAATCATCACTCGCCAATAATTCCCTTATAGGACATGAATATTTTGAAGCTTATTTGAGCAGTTGCCATAATAAAATGACTAGTTGTCTGTTCGTCATATTGTCAGTAGACTTTACAGCTTGTATAGAATCTAGTATTATTGCAATGTTTCACGAACACTTAGTGGAGTCTAATACTGTATACAAAGATGTTTTCATAGTTAAAATGCATCTCGGCAGAATTTCTAACCAATAATACCGTACCTATAGTATTTGGCCTATACCAGTATTTAGATCATTTCCATATACTTCTAATACCCAAATTTTACATAAACTACCTTTTAGCAAATTTATCGTTCCAAAGCAAAGTTTTGATCATAGAAAATAAGCTTCTGTGGTATACACATACAGTATTATACTGCATTTAATTTTAAGATTAGAATTTAAAAAAACTGCATCACCCTTCGATTTGAGAGTAACCGATAACAAATAACCCATAATTCCTCAAACATATTTTCTCATCAAATTACCAATAAAAATGACACACAAACAATTGTCATCACACACACACACAATCTTGTAACTTAAGTTCTGAGCAATAAGTTTATCTATGGAAATGAGTCCCATCTTAGAAATATGAGCAACTGCATATATATATTTTTATGGATATGTATGAATGTATACAGTATATATAAATATGTACATATCTACACATATAATTAATACTGTATATTATGATATCAAATATATATTTACCTGAGGGGTCACTATTTCTGTAGTGGCCTCATTGAGGACAGGAAGCTGGCAACTTGTCCCCATACACCATGTGTGTATATTATATATATATATATATATATATATATATATATTATGCAATAGACGATCACTAAACACTGATCATTGTATGCGGAAAAACCACAAAGAATTGGAGAAGAGAGATGAACGTTTCGGCTTGTTAAGGCCTGATGTTGACAACGGCCTTAACAAGCCGAAACATTCATCTCTCTTCTCCAATTCTTTGTGGTTTTTCCGCATATATTATATATATATATATATATATATATATATATATATATATATATATATATATATATATATATATATAATTACACGTGATAATGTGGTATATAGATGACGATCAGGAGTAATAACTTGTGTGAAGCAGAGGGTGAGCCTTGTGAGAGGTACCATGCCCTGTGAGATTCTGTACGAGGTGAGTGAGAGCACAAGCTGACTAAGGGACACCAGGATATGGGATGCCACTTGTCGATGGTTAGGTGCACCACAGTAACGGTGTTTACACTGCAGTGATGATCTGTTGCTATAGCATCGAAGTGTACCTAATTGTCTTCAAACAGTGGCTTGTTTTGTTAGGCTCATGCTTTCTGGTGAACTTCGTGCAGCTTGCAAAGACTTAGCTGGAGCTGCATTATTTGTTTCTCTAACTTTTTGGGGAGGATTGAATTTTGGTCCAGTCAATAAACAAGCTAACTCAACTCAGTTGCATAGAGCTATCTGGTAAACTGACGAGTTCTATTTGAAAGGGAGTCCACTAAATATATAATGTACAGTACTGTATATACATATTAATATACTGTACATGTAAGAAGTGCATATATACACATTATATATACATTATATATACCTTATATATATATATATATATTATTACACACACGTGGTATTGTGTATACAAACCAGACTCCACTAGAACAAACCTCACATCAGCAGATTCACAGATGGGCCACCTACGGATTGAAACCATAAATACCCAGACATTACTGCAGTTCAAAATCCTGTTGGAAATTTTTTTCACAGAACATGGGGGGGGGGACCTTTGACACGACACAACTTCCTGTCTCTGTCATGGCCACTAGATAGATAGATGGTGGCCATCAGGTAAATTCAGGTAATTATAGGTTTGCCTAAAGCCATGTGCATGCCTGTCATCAAGACATGTCCATCACATATCTTTGCACTTCTTTGAGGTGCCAATGAGGAACTAAGTTTCTCATTGGCCACTAGCTTCCCTTACAGAGCTAAAAAAAAAATATCCCGATAGGTTTGGCTGCCAATTGCCTCGGAGATGTGAAACCTCAGAAAAGACTGGGTTCAGGCTGAGCAGGGGTGTAAAGCAGGGCTAGATTAGCCACAAGGAAACCAAGAAAACAGCATAGCCATAAAGTCCTCCAACTCAGCCATCATTGAGAATAGAACCTTAACTGGAGATGGGTAACACCTGCAACTGTTGATTGAGGTTCAGATGTAATATGTCCACTACAAATGCCTTGTAGTTGACAAACTGAATCATGTACACAGGCAACTGCCATCTCAAAGCCAAGGCAAAAAAAATCTACTTTAGGGCCCCAAACATCTCTTATATCCAGCAAAATATGGCCCTGTTACCCTCTCACCCTGTCAAAATTTTATGGAAGTGATGGAGACAATCACTTGTCTCAAAGCAGCAAGGATCTCTGCAGAATATGAGCTCACAGAAGTAGAAACAGAGCTGACCCTCTCCTGTTTTGTTAATGAACCACTACTCTCTCACTCATACAAACATTGTGCATCACAAAAAATCACAATACAGTACCACACATCAAACACCTTTAATTTTCTTCACAACTCAAATCACACACCAGATTCTTCATTTCCTGAAACCAAACAACTGGTCAAATAATGAGCATATGGTCTTGAACTGCTGTATATTGCTCCCCAGCATTTAGAACTCCATAGATAATAAATCATAATAAACTATATGAATCAATTTATTCATATTTTGTGAGGTCAAGTTTTCTGGAATAACTTGTAGATTTTTCCATTATAATCAAAAGCAACACTTTTGTTTTCAGAATTTTTAACAATTTTAGGAATGCATAAGAAGTATGTAGGAAACTAATTTTGTTTTCATAAATTCTTAACACATGTAAAGTTCTTAATGGACAATCCTCATAAGGATATAATTCGAGGTAAATATAGCTCTCCGTTATACAAAAAGCCACACCATAAATATAGTCAAGTATCAAAGCTGAACTCAATACAAATTATCACAATGAGCAAATGCATTTAATTGCATATACTACATTATAATAAAAAATACTCTAACCAAATTATAAAAATACAGTACCCTTAAACACAACAAAATAGAATATGCAATAAATAGTTAAGTGAAGCAAAGAGAGAAAAAATGGGTGAACAAATCACTGCATATTTATTGTAACATGTTCAACAAACATTAAGTCATTTGAAGCTGACATACCACATACCCAGGAATGTAAATGTAAACCCCAGCTGACCATTCACTATGTAAAATAGAGTAGATAATTTAGTATTGCACTTTATAATAATAAAGCAAATTCAAATTGATTTGCCAATTTATGAAATATTTTACACATAAATTTGCCCGAAACGTTTATTTTTCGTTTAAAACGTTTAAATTTCGTTTTGCCCGAAACGCATTGCGTAATAGTGGCTTTAGGCATTGTATGTACTAGCTCTATCTATAAATCGATCCACTTATGTAAAATCTCTCTATGTATGTACCTTTCCTGAATAAACATATTTATTTATTATTTATTTATTTAAATTAGAGTGAATACATCAAAACACGGCAATACAAAATAAAATAGATATTAAT
>WNGS01052365.1:13689792-13705671 GCA_020271785.1 Procambarus virginalis
TCGCCATATTTTTTAGACGGATTATGTTTTTTAATACTATTATTAACAAGCTTACGTACAGTCGACTTGAGAATGGTCCAGAAGGACCGAAACGTACGTCGTCGTCCCTTCACTTTCTAGTGTGTGGACTGGTCAACAAGGTGAAGCACCGCAGCAATATGTTGTGCCTATTCTCAATTGCTAATATTTCAATTTCCGGAAAGACCACAACAAGTGGGACAAGGAGGTGCCGTCCGGACACAAGTCTGGTTGATACCTGGTTTGATACCTGGTTGATGGGGTTCTGGAGTTGTTCTACTCCCCAAGCCCGGCCCGAGGCCAGGCTTGACTTGTGGAGAGTTGGTCCACCAGGCTGTTGCTTGGAGCGGCCCGCAGGCCCACATACCCACACAGACCCGTCTGGTCCGGCACTCCTTGGGGAAACAATCTAGTTTCCTCTTGAAGATGTCCACGGTTGTTCCTGTTCCCCAAGTCCCCGACGATGGACACATTAAACAGGCCATTCACCTCCTAGGAAGGAAATGTGCTGCCCTCGGTTTCACTCTCCACCGACACAACAAAAGCATCTATACTCTCATGGCAAGCCGGAGAAATGGTGACCTGCAATTTAATGGTGAAATACTCGAGCGGGTTGACCACTATCGGTACCTTGGCGTCGCTGTCGACTTTAACAAGAGAAAGGAAGAGCTGGATCAGCTCATAGCCACACGCATACGGCGTCTGTGGGCGCCTGCCTGTGACATGAATTCCATCACCCAGTTATATAGATCCGTCCATCTGCCTGCGTGAGGCAAGATGGACCTCCACCCCCCCGGCACACACACACATTGACAGTGTGTGCGTGTGCGTATGCGTGTATGCGTGTATGCGTGTATGCGTGTGGTGTGTGTGTGTGTGTGTGTGTGTGTGTGTAATTACCTAAGTGTAATTACCTATTGACAGTGTGTGCGTGTGCGTATGCGTGTATGCGTGTGTGTGTGTGTGTGTGTGTGTGTGTGTGTGTGTGTGTGTGTGTGTGTGTGTGTGTGTAATTACCTAAGTGTAATTACCTATTGACAGTGTGTGCGTGTGCGTATGCGTGTATGCGTGTATGCGTGTGTGTGTGTGTGTGTGTGTGTGTGTGTTGTGTGTGTGTGTGTGTGTGTGTGTGTGTGTAATTACCAAGTGTAATTACCTAAGTGTAGTTACAGGATGAGAGCTACGCTCGTGGTGTCCCCCCGTCCTTCAGCACTCTTTGTCATATAACGCTTTGAAACTACTGACGGTCTTGGCCTCCACCACTTCTCCCCCAACTTGTTCCAACCGTCTACCACTCTGTTTGCGAAAGTGATTTTCTTATATTTCTTCGGCATCTGTGTTTAGCCAGTTATATCTATGACCTCTTGTTCTTGAAGTTCCAGGTCTCAGGAAATCTTTCCTGTCGATTTATCAATTCCTGTTACTATTTTGTATGTAGTGATCATATCACCTCTTTTTCTTCTGTCTTCTAGTTTTGGCATATTTAATGCCTCTAACCTCTCCTCGTAGCTCTTGCCCTTCAGTTCTGGGAGCCACTTAGTAGATATATATAGTGTGTGTGTGTGTGTGTGTGTGTGTGTGTGTGCGTGCGTGCGTGTGTGTGTACTCACCTATTTGTACTCACCTACTTGTGCTTGCGGGGGTGGCTTTGGCTCTTTGGTCCCACCTCTCAACTGTCAATCAACAGGTGTACAGATTCCTGAGCCTACTGGGCTCTATCATATCAACATTTAAACTGTGTATGGAGTCAGCCTCCACCACATCACTGCCTAATGCATTCCATTCGTTAACTACTCTGACATTGAAAAAGTTCCTTCTAACGTCTGACTTCTAATGTATGTGTGTGTGTGTGTGTGTGTGTGTGTGTGTGTGTGTGTGTGTGTGTGTGTGTGTGTGTGTGTGTGTGGTGTACTCACCTATTTGTGCTTGCGGGGGTTGAGCTTTGGCTCTTTGGTCCCGCCTCTCAACTGTCAATCAACTGGTGTACAGATTCTCGAGCCTACTGGGCTCTATCATATCTACCCTTGAAACTGTGTATGGAGTCAGCCGCCACCACATCACTGCCTAAAGCATTCCATCCGTTAACTACTCTGACACTGAAAAAGTTCCTTCTAACGTCTCTGTGGCTCATGTGGGTACTCAGTTTCCACCTGTGTCCCTTGTTCGCGTCCCCCAGTGTTGAAGAGTTTGTCCTTGTCTACCCGGTCGATTCCTCTGAGGATTTTGTAGGTTGTGATCATATCTCCCCTTACTCTTCTGTCTTCCAGTGTCGTAAGGTGCATTTCCCGCAGCCTTTCCTCGTAACTCATGCCTCTTAGTTCTGGGACTAGTCTAGTGGCATACCTTTGGACTTTTTCCAGCTTCGACTTGTGCTTGACAAGGTACGGGCTCCATGCTGGGGCTGCATACTCCAGGATTGGTCTTACATATGTGGTGTACAAGATTCTGAATGATTCCTTACACAGGTTCCTGAACGCTGTTCTGATGTTAGCCAGCCTCGCATATGCCGCAGATGTTATCCTTTTTATGTGTGTGTGCGTGTGTGCTGTGCCTCACGGAGGCAAGATGGACGGATCTATAGAGCTGGGCGATGCACCAACCTGTCCTCTTGCATTTAACGTCGCTTTTCGCACGTATGCGCTACGGCCAAAAATTGCTGTAGTCCAAATGGAAATTTATTTCCCAAATGAAATGGACCCGAAACAGCAAGTTTTATTGAAACTTGTTTTATTGATAAAACAGTAAGTTTTGGGTCTTCTAATATAGGTTTGGAGAGTATGCAGTTCTCTTAAGGTTTCAAAACATCATGAAAATTGTTAATTTAAAGTTTCCTCTCCTAACCTAAGACTAAGCCAGAGGACCCAAAACAGAAAACGGGACAGTACTTCACTTTGGCTAGCCGCTTCCACTCTCAATTACGGCAATTTTTGGCCGTAGCGCACATACGAGCGAAAAGCGACATGTTTGTAACAGGACGTAGAAATAATATACACCTGGAAGATACTGGAGGGCCAAAGTACCAAATCTACACAGTAAAATAACAACGTGCTGGAGTGAACGATATGGAAGAAAATGCAGAATAGAACCAGTGAAGAGCAGAGGTGCCATAGGCACAATCAGAGAACACTGTATAAACATCAGAGGTCCGCGGTTGTTCAACGTCCTCCCAGCGAGCATAAGAAATATTGCCGGAACAACCGTGGACATCTTCAAGAGGAAACTAGATAGTTTCCTCCAAGCAGTGCCGAACCAACCGGGCTGTGGTGGGTATGTGGGCCTGCGGGCCGCTCCAAGCAACAGCCTAGTGGACCAAACTCTCACAAGTCAAGCCTGGCCTCGGGCCGGGCTTGGCAGTAGAAGAACTCCCAGAACCCCATCAACCAGGTATCAACCAGGACGTGTTGGGTGGTGGGCAGTATGTGGGGGGAGAAGCATATATATATCATAGTCCTGGTGGGCTCCTCCTGCTGCTAGAGAGGCGTCGCTACTGACACCTGCTCTGGGAAGACAGCAGGCTACGGGCTCACCATAGCCCGTGCTACTTGGAACTTTATGTTCCAGGTAGCGAATCTTTAACAAAAACAACAAGACAGCAGGACCAGAGAAATGAGAGAGACTTGCAGGTGTATTGGTTGTAGGGAAGGTATGAGGAGAGAGGTGTGGTGTGTGTGGCAATGTCTGCTTCACTGGTCAATAGGAAATACCGGGAAACATTTCTTCCGGCAGAGTCACTGTTGACAAGTCAGGAAAACAAACTCTGGGGTGAGAAGTCAGGAGTCAAATGTCTAGGGTCAGAAGTCAGAGGTCAGGGGTCAGACCAAAATTGGCTTCTTACACTGCTACATCTCTCTCTCTCTCTCTCTCTCTCTCTCTCTCTCTCTTCTCTCTCTCCTCTCTCTCTCTCTCTCTCTCCTCTCTCAATATAATCGTAATGCCTGGAGCTTTCCCATGATAATTCCCTCCCTCCCTCTCTGTGTGTGTCGACAAGACCGTCTCCGCCGGACAAGAGCGGGCCCATCACTGAGGTGTTCTTCACCTTCCTCCAGGCGCCCGTAATCACCTTATCTGCAGCTTGCAGGAGGATATAGTGAGGGGCCCCCCTAGCTGGGACCTGCTGCATATAGTGAGGGCCCTCCTACCTGGGACCTGCTGGACATAGTGAGGGGCCTCCTAGCTGGGACCTGCTGGACACAGTGAGGGTCCTCCTGGGACCTGCTGGACATAGTGAGGGTCCTCCTAGCTGGGACCTGCTAGACATAGTAAGGGCCCTCCTGGGATCCCACCGCTGCCACCATTGTAACACGGGGGGGGGGTTTCTCTACCTTCTACTACCACCCTTTTTACTCTCTGTACCCATATTCTTTCTTTAGTTCTTTACCAAGGGACCCCAAGACTTTTATTCGAGCCGACTCCACGCCACGTGGTCTCAAGACGATTTACCGACCGACTTGAGATTCTACAACCCGTATGACGTGAAATAGACTTCTAGCAAATTTCTAGGATCTCCTTTCCGCCACCACCACCAGATCATTAACACGGATGAGCAATGATCGAGATCTGGATCGATCACGCTAAGCAATCCACCTTGGGGCTTGATTCCCCACTAGAAAAACAAAACCCTTGGGTCTACGTGTGTAGTTAATTCAAAACGATGTGAATGATGTACTCGGATTTGAGGAGCATCGGCGTCCACCTCAACTCGGCCACGTGGGGACCACGTGGCAAGGACAAGTTCACAAATACCAAAGAAATGGAAGTAATAAAATGCACATTAACGAATTAATTTATTCAAAAACTAAGCAAGATCTAAATAGTTGGCACTACCTAACTTGAACACTCCCTGACTGAATATTTAACGGCAATGAGTGAACTATCCCTAAGAAACTCCAAGCAACTTTTACCTTCTATAGGCAGCTAGATGTTGTGTTGCCTTGGGGAAGAGGTGAGATGGGGGGACCTCTCCCAGCTGCTTCTGAAACCACACTGATCTCTCCCCCTGCTCCTCTACCCAGACGCTAAGATCTGTATCCTTCCGCATAGTCTAAGTTACTTTGCCAGGCTTAAGTTATAACAATTAACCTCTGTCGTACTGAATTATCCAGATTGATTGACTATTGTACTGAAGTTAAATTATACAAGCATCTTAAGGAAAAGCTATTTCCAATTACAAAATAGCTATTTGACCTTTGAGAAAAATAGAGGACATGGCAACTGGTGACCTATGACCTCCGGTCACTCCGCAATAAAGTAGTCCTGAGCTGTGACGTCACTGAAGGTGACTTAAAACTCATTCTCCTAATAATTAATATACTCTTGATATTATAAACAGTAATACTATGCAATACAATTTGAATGCCAAATGACTGAAGGTTAATTTCTGTAAATAAGTGAATACTATCGAATGATTCATTATATGAACAAAGACGTCAGGTTATTATTTTCACCGCGGATCCCCTGGGGGATGCTCCCGGGGTCACCACGCGGGTCCAGCTTCCCAGTCTCCCTTGTGTAGATAACCATTCTGGATAATTTTTACAACAAGCCTAGTTTGTTACAATCACCCTGCAATATTTGCTGAGACTAGCCCCTAACGTCTGACCCCCAACCATGTACAAACATTTTATAGATACAGATCGGTTAAGTGCTCTCTCTCTCTCTCTCTCCTAGAAGACTTGATCTTCAGCTAACTATTGTTGTGTGTCAACCCACTAGCCTGCCAACATTACTCGGGAGATTTTACAATTAACAAGCCAGAAAAACTCGCCCAATTCGAGCGCTTCTGACTTTAGACTTTTCAGACCCGGGTCGCATGTTAAGCTAATAGGCCGTAACTCTATTAAGCAATATAAATGTCAGATTAATTTTCGTTTTTACTTTGTTAGTTAGTTATTTCTGTGAGGCTCAGCGTCACCGTTCGTGCAGGTGGAGGCGACTTCAAGTCCACGAACGTCAACAGATTAATGATCAAAATAAAACCTTGGTAAAATAATAATGAAGGGGATAGCCCTAATCCAGTACGATAATATATCACAAGGAGCTGGGGTATGAGGACAAGGAGCTGGGGTATGAGGACAAGGAGCTGAGGTATGAGGACAAGGAGCTGGGGTATGAGGACAAGGAGCTGGGGTATGAGGACAAGGAGCTGGGGTATGAGGACAAGGAGCTGAGGTATGAGGACAAGGAGCTGGGGTATGAGGACAAGGAGCTGAGGTATGAGGACAAGGAGCTGGGGTATGAGGACAAGGAGCTGGGGTATGAGGACAAGGAGCTGGGGTATGAGGACAAGGAGCTGGGGTATGAGGACAAGGAGCTGGGGTATGAGGACAAGGAGCTGGGGTATGAGGACAAGGAGCTGGGGTATGAGGACAAGGAGCTGGGATATGAGACCAGAGTGAAGGAACGTTGCCCATCCTCTTGCANGGGATCTCCCTTAGGTCCTGCACTCGCTAATGCGTTTTTGAGTTTTCATGAAACAAATTGGCTTGATAAATGTCCTTTGGCCTTTAAACCAGTCTTATACAGGAGATATGTAGATGACACATTTTTGTTATTTAGGACCAATGTCATATTGAGAAATTTAGAGAATATCTTAATGCACAACATATAATATACGTTTCACTGCGGAGCGTGAAGTGGATAATTCATTATCGTTTCTTGATGTCAAAGTGAACAACCTTATGGGTTCAACACTCATGTGTTTAGAAAACCAACTTTTACTGGTTAGGTTTAAATTTAATTCTTTTGTTCCTGATAATTTTTAAGAAAAATGCTTAATACTTTACTGAATAGGGCCTTTGTTTTATATATATATATATAATTTTATATATATATATATATAAATATATATATATATATATTATATATATTAAGGGGTACCACCTCTGGTGCAATTGCAGGGACCCACATCCTCGAAGAAGAAAACAAAGAGCATTCAGAGAAGATCTTGTGGATTCTCACTGAATACTTAATTCTTTTCTTCTCCTACCACTCCTAATATATATATCAATATATATATATATCTAAATATATATATATATATAATATAGATAATATAATAATATATATGTGTGTGTGTGTGTGTCTACCTTGAGCTGTTTACTTCTTAGCGCATTCCATTACTTCAATATTCTGACACTGGAAAAAATTAGCTTTAATATCTCTGGCGAGATATCCGAGTAAATGCTGTTGGCGAGTCTCGATTTGAGAGGTTCAGCTTGAAAGGTCATTCTTGAGAGATTGTTCGGAATCCCGATTTTCGAAAATCTTTTTGATGGGGGCTACTGTAAAGGTCATAACGGGAAGGTCCTACTGAGGAGAGGTCCTGGTAATGAGGTCCTTTTTGGTAACGTCTTTAGGAGATTCTAACAAGGTCCCAAATAGACATATTTGTGCGTAGAAATCAAGGCCTGGAGGAAGGAAAGACCAGTGCTGGTCTGGATGTGTAGGACTTGATAGACAGGTAAACATGTCAGTTCAGTTCCTGGTGGGCACGCCCTTGTACACAGAGCTTGATAATCAACACAACTAAAATAGGCCTATTAGCCCATGTGAGGCAGCTTATATGAGTAGTTCACACATGGGCTATAGTCCTGAGAGGACTGTAGTTCCCGAGAGATAACCTGTGATGAGTGTGGGTCAACACAAGTGACAGCTCCCACATGTCATCTCTGTGATTACAGTCTAGAACAGGCCTCCACCCCCAGGAAGCAGCCCGTGACAGCTGACTAACACCCAGGTACCTATTTTACTGCTAGGTAACAGGGGTGTTACCTAGTTACGAAATTAGAAGCGTATAATGATGAGCTTGCATAAGGTTACTATTCTGTGTGTTGGGAGAGGCCCTCCTGGACAATGGCCTTGTGAGGCGAGCCTGAGAGAGAGACTGGGAGATGTCCAGTTACACTTGTAAAATCCTAAAATACTGATCAAATAAGAACACGATGCTCAACTAATTAATGATCAATTAAAAAAAGGTTAACCTCACATGTCAATAAGTCTGTATGCAATAGTCATTTAGTCACAAGAGTATATTATTATATTCACTACATAAACACGATAATTCACACGAGGTTAATACAGCTGTATTATGCAGACACATACAAGAGGGTGTCGTATACAGTCTTCCTGAGTGTATTAGTGTGTTAAAAGCGTGTATAAGAATGGTGTTGTGCCATCCGTGTGCGAGAGAAGCGGTGTGTTGGTGTTCTCTCTCCATGTTAAAGTTTATTAGTAAATGTTCTCACTTCAATGTTGCTTATTTAACCCTCCCAGCCAGCACCAACAGTCTGCTCGGACACAAACCACTGTGCCTGTACCTGCCCGTCTGTTTTCTCCCAACATGCTTAAGGGTAGAATCTGCTGCCCTAGACTATATGAAGGCTTACATTGTGGGTCATTACGTGGCTATCCTCGATAGCATTACGTGGCTATCCTCGATAGCATTCGTGGCTATCCTCGATAGCATTACGTGGCTATCCTCGATAGCATTACGTGGCTATCCTCGATAGCATTACGTGGCTATCCTCGATAGCATTACGTGGCTATCCTCGAGAATGCGAGAATACATGATTACAAAGCCCGAGGTTTGTAAATATTCCTTTGATGCCCTGATTATCTACTCAATGTTATTGGTTTACAGGGAGGAATGCGGGCCCGGGCCAGATTCACGAAGCAGTTACGCAAGTACTTACGAACCTGTACATCTTTCCTCAATCTTTGACGGCTTTGGTTACATTTATTAAACAGTTTACAAGCATGAAAACTTCTCATTCAACTGTTGTTATTGTTATAAACAGCCTCCTGGTGCTTCGGAGCTCATTAACTGTTTAATAATTGTAAACAAAGCCGCCAAAGATTGAGAAAAGATGTACAGGTTCGTAAGTGCTTGTGTAAGTGCTTCGTGAATCTGGCCCCTGGTGTACACGCGGGCCAGCGACCTTTCCACCAGGGAGCGAGCGCTCCCTGGTAGGAAAGACAAAGTCGGAAATAATTACCACCATTTTGTATCTTGGCGCAGTCGCTAAAGGCAAAAAAGACTCAACATAACACTTATTATTATTAACATCTTTATTGACAAAATTAATTACAATTTTGCCTAATCTAAGGATTTTGATAGTCTGATTAAAGTGAGGATAATGCTAGTATTCACTGTCACGCAGGACTACACTAAACTGGATCCCATCCCACGTTCAATCCCATTAAATAAGCCAATGACATTGCTAAATTGGCAACTCGTCATCCAGTGATACATAAAACAATTCAACCAAGCCTAGAGAACATAAAGAACATCACCAACAAACTCTCACACTTCAACAAAGCCTATCTACACCAGAGAGTAGCTGAAGGGTCGCCCTCTGCAATATGGCATCTTCAGGCAACCGAGTTAGACAGGTTAAATATCACAGGGAAATAGCAGTTCGGTTACATAGACTACATCTAGGTTACAGATGCAACTGGGAGATTGGTGAACCCCGACAGAGAGAGTGCATCTTCTGCCAAACTGTCACAGAAAAGCCATTACTTCACTATCTCCTGGAATGTGAAACAACCAACGACCTTAGAAGAGCTTTAAGAGTCCCTGAATCTTGCAGTGGCCACCCTGAAGCCATCAACACCAGTATCCTCCTCCGCGATAGCCGCTCGACGATTAAATGTGACCTCAGAACACTGTATACATTTACTAAACAACAAATCTCCACTTACGGGCTGTTCGTCCAGCCACTTGGACTGGACGGTAGAGCGACAGTCTCGCTTCTTGCAGGTCGGCGTTCAATCCCCGACCGTCCAAGTGGTTGGGCACCATTCCTTCTCCCCGTCCCATCCCAAATCCTTATCCTGAACCCCTTCAAGTGATATATATATATTATATATATATGCAATTGACGATCACAAACACTGATCATTTCTATGCGGAAAATCGCTTTCCTTTGATAGTTCCCTTCCCTTACGAGCTATTCCCGCCTTTAGGTAGCTTAATGTTCATCAATCATCAATTTGGCTCTCATAACAATGGACATGATGATGGTCCAGGACGGACCGAAACGTCGTCGTCCCTTCACCTTCTAGTGTGTGTGTCTGGTCAACATACTTTAGCCGCGTTATTGTGACTCGTCGCCTGTATACCTTGTTATTCTGACGTCTGACGTGTTTGTCCTGTGAGACGTTAGTAACAGAATGTTACTGTTACGTAACAGACTTACGGTGTGACGCTGCACAGACGCGGCAGGAACGTCCCCAAGGGGGGGGGGGCATGTTGTTGTTGTTTACGATTCGCTACTTGGAACAAAAAGTTTCAAGTAGCACGGGCTATGGCGAGCCCGTTGTGGACTTGGTACAGGAGCGGGGCTGTAATTGCTCGGTAGCCGGAGGAGCAGATGCACACGTAGCGAGACAGTTGTAACTAGTGGCCTTACACCGTTGTTCTTGTTGCACTTCTGTCCAGCTGATCATTGACGGAGCCTAGCCCGCCTTTTGAAGCCCAATGTCCGTTTTCGGCGACCCACCTTAACACCCCCCCCCCTACCCTTTCCCATCCAGGGACCCCCCCCCCCTCCCCTACCCCCCCCCCCCCCCCCCCCCCCCAAGTCGTCGTCTCTCCTTTTCTCCCTCTGACAGTCTCTACCTCGGCCTCGCCAACAGGCGCCAAGTGCTCGCCAATCCAGCCGCCAAACCCTCTTGTTTATGGATGAAAACACCGTTATCTTGAGATGATTTCGGGGCTTTTTAGTGTCCCCGCGGCCCGGTCCTCGACTAGGGGCCAGATTCACGAAGCAGTTACGCAAGTACTTACGAACGTGTACATCTTTTCTCAATCTTTGACGGCTTTGGTTACATTTATTAAACAGTTTACAAGCATGAAAACTTGCCATTCAGCTGTTGTTATTGTTATAAACAGCCTCCTGGTGCTTCGGAGCTCATTAACTGTTTAATAATTGGAAACAAAGCCGCCAAATATTGAGAAAAGATGTACAGGTTCGTAGGTGTTTGCGTAAGTGCTTTCGTGAATCTGGCCCCAGGCCTCCACCCCCAGGAAGCAGCCCGTGACAGCTGACTAACACCCAGGTACCTATTTACTGCTAGGTAACAGGGGCATAGGATGAAAGAAACTCTGCCCATTGTTTCTCGCCGGCGCACGGGATCGAACCCGGGACCACAGATCACAAGTCCGTCCCCACGACTCACAACTGATGAAGCAACCCGTCTTCGACTCAAGTCCATTCCATCCAGCGGTCGACCCCACAGACGCATTCTTAAATGTTTACATGCTGTTCATTCAAAACGGGAATTTTCTAAAATATAAATTAATATTATATTAGCATACTGTGCATATATAGGCAAGGTCAGGTTAGGTTAGGTGTTTAGGTCTGTTGGCGATTATTTGTATTTGTAGTACGTGGGTGAAGCATTTACAGCGTTGTGGTTCGAACACCAGTCGTCAGTGAAGCACTTGTTCCGGAAGTGTTCGGACGTCATCAGTTGTGAGTCGTGTGTAAACCGTTTTTAATTCATAAACACCTGCGGGTTTGGCGGGTGGATGGAATGGTCTTTTGGGTCTTTGTTCGGAGGACGGGCTGGATGCAGTTTGTACTTTTCTCGAGCACTGCTTCGTTCACGTCCTGTGCTCGTGTCGCTCCTCTCTGAACCAGCCCGTCCTCATAAACAAAGACCATTCCATCCACCCGCCAAACCCGCAGGTGTTTATGAATGAAAAACGGTTTACACACGACTCACAACTGATGACGTCCGAACACTTCCGGAACAAGTGCTTCACTGACGACTGGTGTTCGAACCACAACGCTGTAAATGCTTCACCCTCGTACTACAAATACAAATAATCGCCAACAGAATCTAAACACCTAACCTAACAAGTGCCTAACTATGCACAATATGGTAGTATAAAATAATATTAATTTATAAATGAAAAAATTCTTGTTATTAATGAACATCATGTTAAATTAATGAATGCGTCTTTGGGGTCGACCACTGGATGGAATGGACTTGGTCTGACAAATACAAATAATCGCCGACAGAACCTAAACACTTGACTTAGGCTTAGCTATACCTAGAACTATAATATATAATAATATAAATTTATATATGAACAAACATTTATAATGCACAATGCGTACAAATTGATGAATACGACTTGGGGGGACGCCCAGTGGCCTGTAACTAGCCTGGCCCGAGGACAGGTAGGGATCATGTATATATTTAAGAAAACTGAATTAGTTTTGACTTGCCTCACTCTCTCTCTGCAGTTACTGATGAAGAGAGGGCCATTCTGCGCCCAGCTGTTAAATTAAGTAGACTATCTTGCACTCTTTGTATCCCAGGCCACATACAAGGTAGGATGACATCCTCAGTGTCACCCTATGATTCAGGTCCATCCTGACACTCCCCCTCGTCTCCTCCACAATCTCTAAACTGCTCTTCCGCCTCAGGAGTCGTCATGTAAGGAGCGACCTGCCTCCCGTCCAGAGCGATCTGGATGGTTGTATTGGTAACGTCATCCAGGCGTCACCTCTACACCCACACTGATGGTGCCTTTATTATGCACCCCATACCCATCTTGTGGGCGGTAGTGGAAAGGGTTACAGAGGCACATAATGGGCTCAGGGACTGAAACCCCACAAGAAATGATATATTATACACTTAAACCAAAAGCAATTGAGATTTGAGGAAGAAAATGGTATTGTAACAAGGAAGAGAGTGAGTACTTTCTATTGAACACTTATGTGTTGGTTATTTATCTGTGTAACTTGTTCCAGCTATTGCTCAATAAAAGCACAAATACACAGTACCTGGTTAGGTTTAGCAGCAAGACACACCAGATAGTAATGATTTTTAGTCAATTGTTATCTGGCCCTAATGTGTCCACGCTAATGGGCAGGAGAGAGAGCATTAGCAGCGTCTTCCCAGCATCATGTGTCCGTGTATCAGAGTATCTCACGTGGTAGGCTGAGAGAGTCCACCAGTATGTGTCCCAACCACTTAGCTGCCGCCATGGGTGTTGTCTTCTCACGTTCTGAAGGTTCTATTAAGTGCCGCGGGCAGCGGGGCCTACCAGTCACCCAGACCAATAAAGTGTTCACAACCGGTGAGAATAACGCCCAGATATCAGATCACATTCATTGTAATTTAAGGTTATCTAGAGACACTAACTCATCAAGCAGCAAATTTAACATTCAATAAACAACTGTGTAATGTTTAATATACAAAAAAAAATCAACTCGTTCATTTATAAAATTACATCGTCACCATTTACAATCGCCAACAAATTTTCAACTTTCCCGCCAACGAGGTCGTATGGCGGCCTGGCTGGACTCCGGCCGCCATAACAGAGTTAAGTATTAAGTGAACAATGGCGCGGAACTCACACCTCCATCAGCCGGTGGTCCGCTCCAGCATACCAACACCCGCCTCTCTCACTCTCCTCCTACAAGTCCATAGGCACCAGAACACAATTGATGACTGGCTAGTGAGAGATACGATCGTGGACCACCCAAACCCGGGAGACATGCAGAGACAGGTTGGTGTGATTGACACATTTGGCTCCCTAAATCCGTACCAGTCCTAGGTCCCACAACTTAACAGCATGTCTCGTAATCCTTTAGTCACATGTCACCCAGTATGCACAGTGGCCCAAAGCCGATCTGTTACGTGGAAATTCGGTGGGGTGATATTGATAATGATACCAGGATTTGAGGAGCGTCCCAGGGCTTAAATGAGGGGTTCAGGAACTTAATGAGGACTTTTCAGTGATCTTAATGAGAGAGGTCCGTAGACGTAATGAGGGGTCCAGACACTTAATGAGAGGGATCCTAAGAACTTAATATGAGGGCAGTATACAGGACTTAATAACCGGGGATCAAGACTTAATGAGGGGTCCAGGGCTATATAAGGGGTCCTGGTCTATATAGAGGAGTACGCAGACTTAATGAGGAGGATCCAGGACTTAAATAAAGGAGCAGGTCCAAGATAGAATCAAATACAAACTCATCGAGCATTTCCCGTATTTCTGTACCGACAGTGAGTTGGACATTTATAATTTTTTCACCAACTCAAACGTTCAAAAATTAGCATTACAACCAAAAACTAGAGCTATCTTATCATAGAGGTATATCTATGAGAGGTATTTCGGGAGCTATTTAGATGTCCCCGCGGCCCGGTCTCGGAAACAGGCCACTCACCCCAAGGCCAAGCACCCGCTCGTGATTCAGCTGACAGTAACATCCTACACCAGGTACCTATTTTACTGCTAGGTACCAGGGCGCATAGGGGAGAAGAAACTCTGCCCATTGTTTCTCGCCGGCGCCCTGGGATCGACCCAGGGCCACTAGGATCACAATTGTCCAGCTGTGCTGTCCGCTCGGCCGACATCCGGCTACCCCAAAGATCCAAAGGCTGACCAGAAATAAAGTACACAAAGGTCTCAACACAAACACTTCGCTGAGGAGACTCTTATTTTTGTTCGCGGGAGCATTCGCGCGGACAAGACGAAAAACAAATACTCTGGGATTATTAATCCTTGCACGGGGATAATTAGGCTGCTTCTCCAGACTGAGCCACAGGGAACGATGCGTCTGCCGCCGTGAAGTTTCAAAGTTTCCACTCATTTCCTTCCTGAAACTTGCATATTTCTTTCACTGTACTTGAAGCTTTATTTAGGAATATTTGAAGGTTTATGAATATTGTAAGCTTTATTTACTGAATAGTTGAACAGGTTAATGAATAATTTGAAGCTCTGTTAGGTATTATGTTTTTAACTTTGTATACACGGCCTGGACTTGTAAGCTCTCATTCATAGCACCCTGAATCTCTAATCAACCTCACGGCGCTAGAAGCTTCATTTACGATAATTGAAGCTTTATTTACGGTATATAGAGGCTTGTTACGATACTTTGAAACTTATTCATAGTACTTAAAGTGTCCATTTCCCCTGCGGACCTAAGGCTCCACACTACTGGCGCCAACTCGTCCAGGACAGCACCAGAAAAGAAGCCAAATACAAAATTGTGGATTGTAGCAGAAGACGCCGGTAGAGAATTGGAAGGGAGACTGATTGGGAAGGGTGTAGGTTAAGGGATGGGGAGGGTGTAGATTAGGGGAATGGGTAGGGTAGGAGTGTAGTGGGAAGTACCGTCAAGCAACAACCACACCAGCCCCTGAAGAGCACACCACCCTACAGCCCCCAGCCCCTAAGAGCCCACCACACCAGCCCTCTAAGAGCCACACCACACCAGCCCCTAAGAGCCACCACCGACCCGACCTAAAGCCTCACCACACCAGCCCCCAAGAGCCACACCACACCAGCCCCTAAGAGCCACACCAACACCAGCCCCTAAGTAACCTCACCACACCAGCCCCTAAGAGCTCCACCACACCAGCCCCTAAGAGCCACACCACACCAGCCTCACCTAAGAGCCACACCACACCAGCAACTGATGATGGTGGAGGTTACATTCAACAGACGGAACTCTCTAAGAACACCACACACAGCGCCTTTAATAAAAGGCATCAGGCTCCGTAAGTGATTGTGACACAGCCGTCATGTTGAACGGTAAGTAAAGCACTTAACATGTCATGCTTGGCGCCAGACGCCGAGGGCTCGTTACGGAGATCACCGAACATATCGACATCTGAACAGAGCGGGTTATTGATCAGGGATCGTCTCCCCGGGGGGGCCTCCGTGGACCTGATTGTGCTGACGCCGGCCCTTTCCTCGAGGCTTAGGGACACTTCCAAATAATCCCGGATTGGAAAGTTCCTGGAGGAGTGGCTATGCATTATGCACCGCCAGCTTTAACTAATACCAAAATTCTGGGAACTGCTTCAGGTGAGCATTGTTGAGTGTAGGATAAA
>WNGS01052365.1:13745020-13758354 GCA_020271785.1 Procambarus virginalis
AACATTACAGAGTTGTTCTTTCTTTCTCTCCATCCCTCACTCCCTCTATCATAAAATCCTTTGGCGTTCCGGAAAAACTTGGGGTAATCCGGTAGTTAACCGGCTTAAAACTTTGATTTCAGTCTTGTGAGGTCCCGATCACAACTGCCCAACTTTACACGGTTACGTTCTAAGGATAAAACTTCCAGAGTCCCCACGAATGATGCATCTACGAGGCTGTCCCTTGATTGCGGGAAAATGTACTAGGGGAAACTTGGTAGTTAATTGAAGACTGCGCGCCAAAGCTTGGACAGGATCTGTTAGAGAGAACGGATACTGGGGTTTTTGAAAGATTGGCTGTTAGAGTTGGCAGCGTCACGCTTAGGCTGGTCCACCCCACGCGTTGCTAACGTACTCTGAAACTGTCGTTGAATGTGTTAATAGGAGAAGAGGGGGGGGATGACTGGAGTGATTTCTCCGGAGGGGGTGAGTCCTATGTTGACAGTCTGCTGTCAATCGACTCTCAGAACGAAAAAATCAACTCCGTTGGCAGGGCTGGCGCTTAGGGCAACGTGTTGTCTAATTCGCCTGATGCCTCGTTTTACCTTTCAGTAAATTGATACTTTGGAATTAAACAACTGTTGTTTGTTACAACCTGGTGATGGTCAGTAGACGGTCCAGCAGGTAGATATACTGATGCGTGTGCGTTGCCACACGCACGACGCACACACATGCACGCACTAACACAAGCACGCACGCCTCACGCGCACAACACGCACGGCACCCACACCACCCACGCTCCATAACACCCCTCCGTCCCCGCCACACACACCACATTACAACTGACCAAAGAGCCAGCTCACCCCCGCAAGCACAACTAGGTGATTACACACAACTGCCAACCCCGCACACACGGACACGCACTGCATTAACCACAAGAGGATCGACTGGAAACCTGTTCAAACTGTCCGCCACTATTCAGCAAGCAGTAATTAGGGATCATGTAGTGAACCAATTAGCAGGACGGGTTCCAGGGGGTAACTGTAAAGTAAGACGTTACCATGACAACAGTATCGAAACCTCCACGTTCTGCGTCACCAGTGGTCTACTCATATACTGAACGGGTGGGAGTAATAACCAAGGAACAGCCAGTTAACAAGAAACTTGTTCAACTTGAACTGTAGTGATCGCAGTGTATGATCACTGGTATTAGTGATCCGTCAGTGTTGTTGACAACCTGTCTTTACACCTGTCAACCACATATATTGCAGGGAAGTATATATACGTTGTTCGCAGCGAGGCAACTGTGTATAATAGCGCTCAGCAACTCGGAGCAGTCAAGGCGAAACACGTTATCCTGCCTCTTGACCCTGGACTACAGAATTGTCATCTGGTCTATGATAGAATGTTGCCTACCTAAGGAGTTTCTGTTTTCTTTGGGGGGAGGGGGGGGGTGCCAGGTTTTTTGTCTCCGGCCCTGAAGCCTCCTTCTGGCCTCGCAGGTGTCTACTCAATTGCCGTGTCATCTTATAGGGCCATGGATGAGTATTATATACTCATTCACACACGGCTAAGCATTGAGATATAAGTACAGTGTATATGGACACCCTTATCGTATTATGCACGGCCTATCTCATCCACCCCGCATCAATGTTATCAACTAATTTGTTAAAAATTGTTTTTAAAACATTCTAAACAAAGCTGAAACGCCATCAAAACTGGATGACTTTCGAACGCCCCTCATTTTGAGTCTTTGTTCTTGTAAACGCTTTTCATCATAGACCCCTGGTGGGTTTGGTGGGGTGGGTGATGGGGATGGACTTTAGGTCTTTGGTGTATGAGGATGGGCTGTCTGCCTAGGGTTCGAACCTAGCCGAAATCACTGGCGAGCCATGGGGGCGATCCTTCTACCGAATCTGCCACAGCTCTGTCGATAAGATGCGCAATTGGGCAGAACAGATGGTATCGCAAAGGTCGATTTAAATGTTGCAAAGACGCCTTAAAGTGCACAACTCTTTGTCTACAGTGGAGGCTGTGTCCAAGTCTGGACAAGATAACATTATGACCCTATGCTGGACAATAATAACAAGGATCAGTACAAACCAAAGTTGTGCGCGAAAGCCAATGAGGCAAACAGTGTTATCCCGTTCTCGTCTTTTACAAGAGATACTTTGATCAAGGAAACAGGACAGCTCATTGCAGATGAGGGCAAGGCGCCCCGGAGTAAGCCGTTTAAATTGGCGTGTCGATAGACTACTAAGCTCGTGATCCGGAGTGTGGCGCCCTAAAGTAGTGATAACAAACACACACACACCACACACACAACACATGATAGAGCCCAAGGTAAGCTTCAAGGAATCTGTACACCCAGTTGATTGACAGTTGATACAGGCGGGGACTAAGAGGCCAAAGCTCACCCCCGCTAACTCACAATTAGGTGAGTATAATCAGGTGAGTACACACAACTACACACACACGAACTCATAAACAACACAGGAACACACACCCCTCATGTGCTATGCCACTTACTCGCACATCATCACACACCGCGTCTACAATTTATGAGAACACACACAATATACTACCACACTACCAGATTCTCAAGAAAGTGTCATGGCTAGATAAGGACAGTTATTTGGACGGGTGTACCCATACAAGGGCCACAGGTGGAAACTGAGTACCCAAAGGACTACAGACGACTCTAAGTACAATTTCTTTCAGTGTCAGGAGTAGTTAACAGGTTAAATGCATTCGGAATAATGTGGTGGAGACTGACCCAACACACAGTTTCAAATGTGATATGATAGAGCCCAATAGTCAAGAACCTGTACTCAAAAAATTCCGATTAAGGGTTAAGATATAGACCCAAGAGCCGTGGCTTTTGGGTCAGCTGACACCAGCTGACACCGCAGCTGGTCTCAACAGTGTGGGTTATTCACCTCATATTTTTTTGCAGGGTATTCCATCGCCGTGCCTCATTAAGCCTCTGCTGGCTCCACTGGGCGGCCCTAAGCTCTGGCTGTCCCACTGGGCGGGCCCTAAGCCTCTGGCTGGCCCATGGGCGGCCATAACCTCTGCTGGGTCCAACGCGGGTGTCGTGATCGCCGCATCAAGCCCTCTCAGGGAACTTTGTCCTCCATCAGGCGTAGCGTGGGCCCTTTCACAAGCCCGTACGACCAGGCGCACCACCTGGGCGCAGCTACGTCCTCACAGGCCGATCTCTGATCTGCCCATAGACATGCGCCGGGCTCCCTCATAACCCAGAGTATCTAAGGCTTGGCCCGCAGAGGGGCGCTCAAACTCTTCTTGCTGGGCCCCACCAGTTGTTGCTTGTGGGGGGGTGGTGCGGCAGTGGGGGGGGGTGGGGTGGTACTAGGGGAGTATGAGTATTTTACTTGTATGGTCGCTTCAGTAAGATTTTGTACGTGTGTTTTAACAACTTCTTCTGATCTGTTGAATCTAAGTTGAAATCTTACTCGGCGTTAGCAACTGTGCACTGTGTTAGATATTTTCCAGTGGTTCTGTTTGTTGGTTGTAACTAGTGTGCATGGTGTTAGATAATGTTCCAGTGGTCTGTTGTGGTTGTAACTGTTCAATGTGTTAGATTATGTCCCGAGTGGGCTGTCGGAGCATTTCTCCACATACTGACATTTTCCTCTTCATCCTTGTTACCTGTAGCCTTTTCCCTGCAAATGGTATCCAAGCCTGATGCGATGTAAGTGTCCTTCTGTTATTTTGATGAAAGGGAACCAGTAGCACAAGTGGTTCGTAGTTTGTTTGAATTCTTGTACCAACCCGCAGATCCTGATGTTGCAACTGCTGTGTTGCTGTGATTACGAGTCATATTTTGCATTGTCTATTTCTAATTACCTTTCTTAATCTAGAGAGGCCTGTGGTAATGGAAATGTCCCTACATTTATTCTCTTCTTTGCAAGTTTGCAGCTTCGTCTGCAATGTCATTTCCTATTATTCCCACATGACTTGGCACCCAGTTGATAAGTACCCGTCGGCCTTGTCGTTTGAGTGTTTGCATTAATATGACATTTGTGATCAGATGTATGTTATCACATATGTGTTTTTGTTGCAAGGTTTCAGTGGCAGTTCTCGAATCTGTATGTATGATAACATGTTGTCGGTGTTCAGCAAGAACATGTTCCAAAGCCTTTTGAATAGCTAGCATCTCTGTAAAGTTGAACACCCATTTGAGAGTCTCCAACTATTTACAGAGTTTCCTGCTTTAACTGCAGCTCCGGTTTCTTGTCCCAGCTGGTCTACTGATCCATCTGTGAAGTAAGTGAAGCTGTCGGATGTCATGTTTGCTTCTATATGCATCTGTGCAATGTTACGTAGCAGATGAGGATTTGTCTGGTTCTTTTTTTCCTTCAAGAGCCATATTCTTAAAGTCTGCTGGCGAAGATTCCCAAGGGCTTGCATAACAAAGTCTGCATGTATTTCGTCGACACTCTTCTCAGTGACTGTGTTTGTTATATCGAATGTACTGATGGCGTTTATCGGTCCACCTGTTGCTATTGGAGGCTCTTCTTTCTAGAGTTAGTGCTCCAGTGATCATAACTTTAAGTGAAATGATTCTGGGTCTAGTCAATATCTTGGTGAGCATGAACGCAAAAATCCCCTTTACCCTCATTTCAATCGACGTTAGCTTGGTTTCAAGTCTTAGGTTCAGTATTTTAGTCCATCTGGGAGCTCCTGTTATGACTCGCATTGCATCATTTTGAATAACCTCAACGTTTGCCCACTGACCAGGAGAAAGATTGAGTAAGGCAGGCACTGAATAATTAACAAGGGATCGAAAGGCATGTATGTAAAACATTCTTAACACACTGTCCCGCCCCTAGACGGGGCCCTGTGATTGCTCTCATTATAATCAGTCATGACCGTAGCTGGTGCCAGCAGTGTGCAGCACTTACCACAGCTGGTGCCAGTGTGTGTGGCACTTACCGCAGCTGGTGCCAGCAGTGTGGGGTACTCACCGCAGCTGGTATCAGGCGTGTGTGGCACTTACCGCAGCTGGTGCCAGTGTGTGGCACTTACCGCAGCTGGTGCCAGTGTGTGGCACTTACCGCAGCTGGTGCCAGTGTGTGGCACTTACCGCAGCTGGTGCCAGCAGTGTGGGGCACTCACCGCAGCTGGTGTTAGCAATGTGTGGTACTCACCGCAGCTGGTATCAGGCGTGTGTGGCACTTACCGCAGCTGATGCCAGGCGTGTGTGGCACTTACCGCAGCTGGTGCCAGCAGTGTGTGGCACTTACCGCAGCTGATGCCAGGCGTGTGGGGCACTTACCGCAGCTGGTGCCAGCAGTGTGTGGCACTTACCGCAGCTGATGCCAGGCGTGTGTGGCACTTACCGCAGCTGGTGCCAGCAGTGTGCGCCACTTACCGCAGCTGATGCCAGGCGTGTGGGGCACTTACCGCAGCTGGTGCCAGCAGTGTGTGGCACTTACCGCAGCTGATGCCAGGCGTGTGGGGCACTTACCGCAGCTGGTGCCAGGCGTGTGTGGCACTTACCGCAGCTGATGCCAGGCGTGTGGGGCACTTACCGCAGCTGATGCCAGGCGTGTGTGGCACTTACCGCAGCTGGTGCCAGCAGTGTGTGGCACTTACCGCAGCTGATGCCAGGCGTGTGTGGCACTTACCGCAGCTGGTGCCAGCAGTGTGCGCCACTTACCGCAGCTGGTGCCAGGCGTGTGCGCCACTTACCGCAGCTGGTGCCAGCCGTGTGCGCCACTTACCGCAGCTGGTGCCAGCCGTGTGCGCCACTTACCGCAGCTGGTGCCAGCCGTGTGCGCCACTTACCGCAGCTGGTGCCAGCAGTGTGCGCCACTTACCGCAGCTGGTGCCAGCAGTGTGCGCCACTTACCGCAGCTGGTGCCAGGCGTGTGCGCCACTTACCGCAGCTGGTGCCAGGCGTGTGCGCCACTTACCGCAGCTGGTGCCAGCCGTGTGCGCCACTTACCGCAGCTGGTGCCAGCCGTGTGCGCCACTTACCGCAGCTGGTGCCAGGCGTGTGCGCCACTTACCGCAGCTGGTGCCAGCAGTGTGCGCCACTTACCGCAGCTGGTGCCAGCCGTGTGCGCCACTTACCGCAGCTGGTGCCAGCCGTGTGCGCCACTTACCGCAGCTGGTGCCAGCCGTGTGCGCCACTTACCGCAGCTGGTGCCAGGCGTGTGCGCCACTTACCGCAGCTGGTGCCAGCCGTGTGCGCCACTTACCGCAGCTGGTGCCAGGCGTGTGCGCCACTTACCGCAGCTGATGCCAGGCGTGTGCGGCACTTACCGCAGCTGGTGCCAGGCGTGTGCGCCACTTACCGCAGCTGGTGCCAGGCGTGTGCGCCACTTACCGCAGCTGGTGCCAGGCGTGTGCGCCACTTACCGCAGCTGGTGCCAGCCGTGTGCGGCACTTACCGCAGCTGGTGCCAGGCGTGTGCGCCACTTACCGCAGCTGATGCCAGGCGTGTGCGGCACTTACCGCAGCTGGTGCCAGGCGTGTGCGGCACTTACCGCAGCTGGTGCCAGCCGTGTGCGCCACTTACCGCAGCTGATGCCAGGCGTGTGCGGCACTTACCGCAGCTGGTGCCAGGCGTGTGCGCCACTTACCGCAGCTGGTGCCAGGCGTGTGTGGCACTTACCGCAGCTGGTGCCAGCCGTGTGCGCCACTTACCGCAGCTGGTGCCAGCCGTGTGCGCCACTTACCGCAGCTGGTGTCAGGCGTGACCCTGAAGAAGCCGTCGCCACAGTCACCCTTGTGAGGGCAGCCGAGGAGGGCCGCGCGCAGAGCTATGGTCTTGCGCCAGCGCTGCGGGTGTAGCCGCACATAGCGCGCCTTGAAGGGATTATTGAGGTAGTGACGCCGCTCCGTGTGCTTGTCCAGGTTCCCCCCGAACACCTGTGGGAGAGTCAACACACCTGTACACACACCTTCCAGCCTCCTACGTGCAACATCTGACAGATCTGAAGAAAGAATTTCATAAAAAAAAGGCACAAATGAATGAGAAAACATCAATCATGTCAACTGGAGTCAGATTATAAAACGTATATATTATATATATATATATATATATATATATATATATATATATATATATATATATATATATATATATAATATACTTAATGAGATAACCAGTAGCTTCACTACTCTCCAGAACCTTCCATATTAGTTCAAGTAACCACAACAAAAAAAACAAAAACCTGTCTGTAACCTTCCGACACTAAGCGTGATAATTGAGCTGATGCCCGTGCTAGACACAACAGTTTGATTACCTGTCACTTTACCGGTCATTTTTTAAAAAAGATTTAAATCTGAAGGTTTGTTCACTTCAACATTTAAGATTTAAGATTTAGTGACAGTTCACAAGCAAGATGAAGAGGTATTAGTTTATATTTTGTGGGTAGAACAAGTCTACAGTGTTGGTGATGGCTGTTAACACAACCCAATTAACTGTTTTTGTTAGTATTCTGCATTATATATATATATATATATATGCAATATATATATACATATATATATATATATTTATTTATTACCTAAATGTGTGTAATTACCTAAGTGTAGTTACAGGATGAGAGCTACGCTCGTGGTGTCCCGTCTTCCCAGCACTCTGTCATATAACGCTTTGAAACTACTGACGGTCTTGGCCTCCACCACCTTCTAACCTAACTTGTTCCAACCGTCTACCACTTTGTGAAAGGAAATGTTCTCATATTTTCTTGGCGCTTTTCTTTCCTTAGCTAGTGTGTGTGTGTGTGTGTGTGTGTGTGTGTGTGTGTGTGTGTGTGTGTGTGTGTGTGTGTGTGTGTGTGTGTGTGTGTGTGTGTGTGTGTGCTCACCTATTTGTGCCTGCAGGTTCGAACATTGGCTCTTGGATCCCGCCTTTCTAGCCATCGGTTGTTTACAGCAATGACTCCGGAAATATTTCCCTATTATATCTAGTTTTAAAATTATGAAGAGTTTGCTTCCACCACCTGCTCAGTGCATTCCATTTCCCCACTACTCTCACGCTAAAAGAAAACTTCCTAACATCTCTGTGACTCATCTGAGTTTCCAGTTTCCACTCATGTCCCCTCGTTCTGTTATTATTACGCGTGAACATTTCGTTTATTTCCACCCTGTCAATTCCCCTGAGTATTTTATACGTTCCTATCATATCCCCTCTCTCTATCTTGTTTTTCTCTAGTGTCGTAAGGTTCAGTTCCTTCAGGCGCTCTTCATATCCCATCCCTCGTAACTCTGGGACGAGCCTCGTCGCAAACTTCTGAACCTTCTCCAGTTTCCTTATGTTTTCTTCAGGTGGGGACTCCATGATGGCGCTGCATACTCTAAGACTGGTCTCACGTATAAAGCGTAAAGCTATGTGTAAAGTTATAAGCGCCCTAAATACCTCATTAATTAGGTTTCAGAGTGATGTTCTAACTTTTGCTAGTTGGGTACTCAGTTTCCACCTGTGTCCCCTTGTTCGTGTCCCACCCGTGCTAAATAGTTTGTCTCTGTCCACGCTGTCAATTCCCCTGAGAATTTTGTAGGTGGTTATCATGTCTGCCCTTACTCTTCTGTTTTCCAGGGACGAGAGGTTCAGCTGTGTGTGCTTGTGCTCACCAATTTGTACTCGCTTATTTGTGCTTGCGGGGGTTAAGCCTTGTCTCTTTGGCCCCGCATCTCAACTGTCAATCAACTGGTGTACAGGTTTCTGAGCCTACTGGGCTCTATCATATCTACATTTGAAACTGTGTGTGTGTGTATGCCTGTGCGTGTGTGCCTGTGTATGTGTGTGCCTGCGTGTGTGTATGCTTGCGTGTGTGTATGCCTGTGCGCGTGTGCGCGCGCGCGTGCATGCGTACATGTAAGTAATGACCCACACCAGCCTGGCAATACACCCACAGTGAGTCAAGTAAATTAAGATTAATCTCCCCGCAACAACCGTTTTTAATTCATCACAAAACTTTGAGTATTTGCACAACACTTTGACACGCGGCTCGTATCGTTGGTGTTCATTGATTACTCTACACACCAATCACCCTCCACAATAACCACAAAACCAATGGCGCCACTATATATATATATATATATATAATATATATATATATATATATATATATATATATATATAATGTGTGTGTGTGTGTGTGTGTGTGTGTGTGTGTGTGTGTGTGTGTGTGTGTGTGTGTGTGTGTGTGTGTGTGTGTGTGTGTTGTTGGCGTCGTGTATATTAGAGTACAAGCTTTCTATGCTTCTATTGTCTTACTCTTGGGATTAAAAGCCAGAACAATCAATTAGAAGAACAATAAAGTTACCGATATTCATGGTAAAGAAACTTTAGTAATTATTGAAGGGTTTATTTCCCTACAGCGTTTTGTTCCACTTGAACAACATCCACTACATCATCTTACCTCAAGACTGTTCCACTCTGGAACATCTTGAGGTAAGGTACGGGTCTACAAGGTACAAATGTATCTTACACACACATGTGAAAGAGGTGAAGTTGTTGGTAAGGTGAAGTAATCACACACAGGTGAACAAATAAGGGAATAATGGGATGTAGGTCACTCAAACACTGGGGTAATTTTTTTTTGTATCAACAGGGCATGATAGCTCAGTGGACAGCGCTCGGGATTCGTAGTCCTATGGTTCTGGGTTCAATCACCCGGTGGAGACGGAAACAATATAAGTAGTTTTTTCACCCTGATGCCCCTGTTCACCTAGTAGTAAATAGGTACCTGGTAGTTAGACAGCTGCTACGGACTGCTTCCTGGGGGTGTGTAACAAAAAGGAGGCCTGGTCGAGGACCGGGCCGCGGGGACACTAAGCCCCGACATCATCTCAAGATATCCTCAAGAGAGGCAGTGGGCGAGGCCGACCCGGTAGAGATGTTATCTGGCGGTGTGTGGCGCGGTCTTGTTCAACAGTTCTTATCCTGGCGGAAAAACAGTTGTATAACTGGTGAACTTCCGCTGAGATTCTGATCTGGCTCGTTTAAGGTATTCCAGACATGGTTCATTAGCTCGCTAATTACCCGCCATCCGCCACTCTTCTCATGTCAAGATGAGACATAAATAATTGTTGAAACCATTAATCATTCACCGAATTATTAACGTTGAGGTTAAAGCTACAGTCACATGTCAACACTTCGGCAGCAAAACGTTCAGTGCTGGGTTCAATTCCCCGGTTTAAGGCAGTGTCTGGGATGCTCCTGGACGTAGGTTCGAATCCTCGTCACGGCCCTTGGGGATTTGTTCTTCAGTGCCCAACTCTGATTTGCTTTAAACACGAATTTCTTCTCCCTTATATATATTTTTATCATAATACAAGTTTTATTTTATATTCCGTTTTAATTATTTTTTATTTCATTCCTAAATATATTTGTATAATAAGCAATGAAAATTTGTAGCGTGTTTAGTACCCAAAAACCACGTGTTCTTGTATATAAATCTATATTATTTGATAATGTTATAGTTTGTGTATAGTTAAGTCTAAGACAGGTTAGGTTAGACGATTTTTACGGAAAGGTTATGGTAGTACAAACAACATAAACAAACACATGACGAGAAGCACTTATCGGTTCTATATATAAGTGTACACACTCAGTATTACACGGAATTATATCATTACGTAAACGGCTCCATTTCTTACTACCTGATTAATGATAAGGAATTTTGCTTCGTTTGACTAGAAACGAGTGCTATCAGATATTGCAAAGAAATGCCATACCAGAGAAACTACAGGTTTGTGTGGTATTGCATGTGTGGCGGATGTATTCATGTGTGTTGTATGGCATGTGTGGCACAATGAATCGGTGCCACACATGATTCATTGTGAGGACTCTGCATCATGGCCGATATCGAGGGAGGCGACACCACAGAGCTCTGGGTCGACGGTCCCACGTCTCAAGTGCTCAACACACTGGGGCCTGGGGGCTGAGTGGACAGCGCGCGGGACTCGTAATCCTGTGGCCCGGGTTCGATTCCCGGACTAGGCATAGATAAATGGGCAGAGTTTCTTTCACCCTGTTACCTAGCAGTAAACAGGTACCTGAGAGTTAGACAGCTGTTACGGGCTGCTTCCTTCGGGTGTGTATGTTTGAAAAAAAAAGTTGATTGACAGTTGAGAGGCGGGCCAAAGGAGCCAGAGCTCAACCCCCGCAAGCACAAGTAGGTGAGTACACACTCCACGGTTCATGTCTGATTTCTGACCATTGTCCGAGCCGGACAATACTCCTCAACACACCTTAAGATGCCTGACTGTCCAAGATTTGTCCAGAGTCCAAGGCTACAAGATGGCTGTCAGAATTGACATATAGTTGATTGACCTGAGGGTCACCATCTGTTTAGGTGCCTCGACGGAAGCCGGCGGCTTGTCAGTTATATAAGAACACACGTGTTAAAATCAAGAAAGAGCTTTGATAAAACTTCAATAATATATGACAGACTGTCACGGAACTATCAAACTCCCGCCAGAACTCTTCCCACAGACCTGCTTTCCCTCCCCAAAACCCTCACCTTCCCTCCCGAAAACCCTCACCTTCCCTCCCCAAACCCCTCACCTTCCCTCCCCAATCCCCTCACCTTCCCTCCCCAAACCCCTCACCTTCCCTCCCCAATCCCCTCACCTTCCCTCCCCAAACCCCTCACCTTCCCTCCCAATCCCCTCACCTTCCCTCGCCAAACCCCTCACCTTCCCTCCCCAAACCCCTACCCCAGTCACCTGAGCCACGCTTGTCTCACCTGGTGGCTCACCTTAGTATCGAGGTGATTGCCATCCTTGTAGGTGAACCAGACCTTGGAGTCGTTGGAGTAGGTGAGGGTGTAGGCCTTGACCCAGTGCTTGCGTCCAGTGTCGCCCCGGCCCCGGGTCACCACCCCGGTGACCTGGTGGGGCGGCCCCAGGTCCCACTGCAGCCACTGGTGCGCTGGTAGGGTGAGAGAGAGTACAGTGTAACACTCTGTATAGGGTCAGGGAGGCAGGGTGTGTGTGTGTGTGTGTGTGTGTGTGTGTGTGTGTGTGTGTGTGTGTGTGTGTGTGTGTGTGTGTGTGTGTGTGTGTGTGTGTGCACTTTGGCAGGCAAGGCCAGGACTGGTGTCTACACAGATATACATATGTAGCTGGTACACACGGAACTGATTGGTGCACACAACAGGGCATGTAGGCAAAAGATGTCACACACACATGTACACACTAGAGGGGGGGGGGTAAACATGCAACATTCACAAATAAATTGGAAATAAATGGGCAAGAAAATTGCAGATGAATACTGAAGATATTGTTGTGATCTGGGAGCCGGTCGGCCGAGCGGACAGCACGCTGGACTTGTGGTCCTGGGTTCGATCCCAGGCGCCGGCGAGAAACAATGGCAGAGTTTCTTTCACCCTATGCCCCTGTTACCTAGCAGTAAATAGGTACCTGGGTGTTAGTCAGCTGTCACGGGCTGCTTCCTGGGGTTGGAGGCCTGGTCGAGGACCGGGCCGCGGGACACTAAGCCCCGAAATCACTCAAGATAACCTGAAGATTGTCCAGCTGATATATTGTAACTGTTATCATTACCGGGACCTGGAACCCTACTCTTGATACCATCACTGCAACTGCCATGTTAACCCTCTGCTAGAGTAGCTTTGTACCCACTTTGGGTCTCCAAAGTGGGTACAAAGCAACCCATCCTCCGAATTGACAGTACGATTTAATACTAAGTGTAATAAGTACACTTTCTTACTGTCATAACAGTGCATAATTGCACTTATGGGGCTGTTACATTTACCCAACTCCTCCCCCGATTTAATTCTCCTCGTTTTCTGTTAAGACTCAGAATTTTAGGATAAGTTTTTTCAATTTCAATTTGCATACACGTTTTAAATATCAGGAATTTCTTTTTCAGGTTTATTAAATTGATTTTATACAAATTTTAAAATATCCTGAGTTACTTTACAATTTATTGATATATTTTAGTTTTTTTTTATTAGTTTTATAAAACTGTAATATCAATATAGCTATAGGTTAAGTACTAATTGTAATTAAGAAGCATAAAATTATCTTCAAAAACTAAGACGGTTAGGTGAGGTTGTGGTTTTCTATTCAGTTTTTCAGGTAAACTCAAATATTCACAATATATTTGACAGTACGATTTAATACTAAGTGAAAATAAGTACAATTCCTAACTGCTATGAATAGTACATAATTGCACTTATTTGTCTTCTTACATTTACCCACCCCATTTTTGGAGGACGGGCTGGTTTCTCGTCATACTCTTCAGTCAGCTGGGAGCTTCTAAATTCTGCTTTCAGTCTTGTTGAACATTATGTAACTTGTGAGGGGTTACAACAGTCTTCCTGGGGGCACGCCAGGCTGTGTGT
>WNGS01052365.1:13764701-13778158 GCA_020271785.1 Procambarus virginalis
TAAACTGAACTAAATTCCATCAAATCTAAACCATTTATCGATGGAATTAATGACATTTGTGCGGTGGCCGCCTGACTTAAATGATTGTCATTCCAGCTATCAAATATTAATGCTTATATGAGAGAAGTGATCGTGGTAAAAAAAAATCCACTAGACATAAATGACTTTTGGAAGAGGAGAGACGAAGGCCAGAGAGACGTCGTCTGGGAGATGTGACATCAACTTGATCGTCACTGACGTCACAGTTTATATATCTAAGAATTCTTACATTTTGTACAGCCACTAGCACGGTCGGTCGGCCGAGCGGACAGCACGCTGGACTTGTGATCCTGTGGTCCTGGGTTCGATCCCAGGCGCCGGCGAGAAACAATGGGCAGAGTTTCTTTCACCCTATGCCCCTGTTACCTAGCAGTAAAAGGTACCTGGGTGTTAGTCAGCTGTCACGGGCTGCTTCCTGGGGGTGGAGGCCTGGTCGAGGACCGGGCCGCGGGGACACTAAAGCCCCGAAATCATCTCAAGATAACCTCAAGATAACACGCGTAGCGTTTCGGGCAGGTCCTTAATCCTAAATTTCCCTGGAATACGACCCGAAAAATTGTTTAACAACCAGGAACCCATTTACTGTTGGGTAAACAGAAGCTACAATTAAGGATTGGCGCCCAGTCAATCCTCCCCACCCGGACAGGATTCGAACCCAGGACAAAGCGCTTGAGAAAAGCCAGGCGAGTGTCTTCACCACTTCGCCACGGGGGGGGGGCCTAAAAAAGTTAACAGTTAACCTCACAAGCAATACAACTCTGGTCAAACATGACCTCTTGTATAAATACAGCTGTATTAATTCCTCTACATATTACTGATCATAACTTACCCGTTACTTAGCGATTAATTTAATATCAACATATGTATATATTTACTATATATTGAACACACATATTTACATCTGTTCATCAGTGACTGAACAGGAGAAAATCAGACAAGGTTGAACATGAACACCGTTGATTTTCTCCCCCCTGTTGTTCAGTCAACAGGCGAACACCGTTGATCTTATTCAGTCAACAGGTGAACACCGTTGATCTTGCCCAATCAACAGGTGAACACCGTTGATCTTGCCCAATCAACAGGTGAACACCGCTGATCTTGCCCAAATCAACAGGTGAACACCTTTGATCTTGCCCAATCAACAGGTGAACACCGTTGATCTTGCCCAATCAACAGGTGAACACCGCTGATCTTGCCCAATCAACAGGTGAACACCGCTGATCTTGCCCAATCAACAGGTGAGCACCGTTGATCTTGCCCAATCAACAGGTGATACAATCATCAGGTGAAGCACCTGGTGCCAGGCTCTGAGCCCCAGAGCTCGGTCTCTGGGGCTCACATCACCTACCTCCGTTATACTCCTATATGGGGGGGGGGGGGGGGGGGAGTATATCTGCAGCATAAATTTGCATATGTTGATTATACCATCAGTGCCTGTCTTAATAACTCGAATACACTAAAATATACTGGTGTATGGACATACACTCGGCTGATATAATCACGATAAAAGTATACATATACACGCATATTTTATATACATACAGTACTTGTTCCCCCTCCCCCCCACAATCATGTATAATACACGTAATTGAAGTGTGCTGATCCCTGAAAATATTGCTGTAATGAATCACTTAAATCAACTGTTTTCACACGCGCTCGCCAGCCTGTCATCTCCCAACCCGTCCTCGCAAATTCGTATAGTCAATATTGACTAATTAAATACGTGCATATGTGATATACTAAACTTAATAGATACCCTTAAAAGATTCATAGAAAACACCGACCTTACCTAACCTTGTTAGTATGTTAAGATAAGCATCTTATAGCTTCGTAATTACAATTGTTACTTAACCTATTATAGTATAGGGTTAGTAATAATTGTAATTACGAAGCTATAAGATGCTTATCTTACATACTAACAAGGTTAGGTAAGGTCGGTGTTTTCTATGAAGCTTTTTAAGGGTATCTATTATTTTAGTATATCAATATGCACTATTAATAAGTCAATATTGACTACGAATTTGCGAGGACGGGTTGCATCTCCACTAATACATCGCATTTCAGACGTTATTGCGTTACAAACGATACCTATGGTGAAAAGTAACGGCTCACAGATATCTACGTTTTCTATACACTGGAGTGACGGGTGGCTTGCTTGGGGTAACGGGTCTGGTTAGGTTGGATTTTGTACGGAGTGACAAATCAAAGAAAACGGGTTGACCACAAAACACGCTGCCAGGGCCAGATTCACGAAAGCACTTACGAACGTGTACATCTTTCCTCAATCTTTGGCGGCTTTGGTTACATTTATTAAACAGTTTACAAGCATGAAAACTTGCCAATCAACTGTTGTTATTGTTATAAACAGCCTCCTGGTGCTTCGGAGCTCATTAACTGTGTAATTGTAAACAGTGCCGCCAAAGATTGAAAAGATGGACAGGTTCGTAAGTGCTTGCGTAACTGCTTTCGTGAATCTAGCCCCTTGTCTTACCCCTATAAGCGACAATTGTTCGATTAGTTTATTCTTAAACCTATAGGTAGTTGGGAGGTTTGAGGTCCGGTTGACTGTCCAATTGGTTACTGAATAGTTCCCAGTCGCAAGGATCGCGGACTTGCCACATTTGAATCGTCATTTAATCGCATTAAGTGTGAGTTCCATTCTTATAAAACGTATTTAATTAAGCCTTGTTATCACCTCTTGACCGTAAACAGCTTCGAAGCCGATTGTGAATCGGTTCGGATATAAAATTCCTTGTGAGGCTTCAACAGAATCTAAATATATTACTATTTTAAAATACGCTCTAATTTTATACAAACACACAAGCTTAAAAATGCAAAAAAAAAAAAATATGCAAAAATACATTCAGTAGTATATACATCAAAATGTTTCAATGTATGAAATTACATAATAAATTATACATTTGTTATTCAAATACATTGCATAATTAGCCTTGTTACATGTAATTATAAAATGGGCAAACTTGTAGTGCCAAAATACTCGTTCATGTAGAGAGAGGCCACAGTGTGGCACCTCTCGTCTGTGTGCCATCCACATCACTGCTTCACCCACATCCCTGCTCCATCCACATCACTGCTCCATCCACATCACTACTCCATCCACATCACTACTCCATCCACATCACTGCTCCATCCACATCACTACTCCATCCACATCACTGCTCCATCCACATCACTGCTCCATCCACATCACTGCTTCACCCACATCCCTACTCCATCCACATCACTGCTTCACCCACATCACTGCTCCATCCACATCACTGCTCCATCCACATCACTGCTCCACCCACATCACTGCTCCATCCACATCACTGCTCTATCCACATCACTGATCCATCCACATCACTGCTCCATCCACATCACTGTTCCATCCACATCACTGCTCCATCCACATCACTGCTCCATCCACATCACTGCTTCACCCACATCCCTGCTCCATCCACATCACTACTCCACCCACATCACTGCTCCATCCACATCACTGCTCCATCCACATCACTGTTCCATCCACATCACTGCTCTATCCACATCACTGCTCTACACACATCACTGCTCCATCCACATCACTGCTCCATCCACATCACTGCTCCACACACATCACTGCTCCATCCACATCACTGCTCCATCCACATCACTGCTCCACATCACTGCTCCATCCACATCACTGCTCCATCCACATCACTGCTCCATCCACATCACTGCTCCACCCACATCCCTGCTCCACCACATCCCTGCTCCATCCACATCCCTGCTCCATCCACATCACTGCTCCATCCACATCACTGCTCCATCCACATCACTGCTCCACCCACATCACTGCTCCATCCACATCACTGCTCCATCCACATCACTGCTCCACCCACATCCCTGCTCCACCCACATCCCTGCTCCACCCACATCCCTGCTCCATCCACATCCCTGCTCCATCCACATCACTGCTCCATCCACATCACTGCTCCATCCACATCACTGCTCCATCCACATCCCTGCTCCATCCACATCACTGCTCTACACACATCACTGCTCCATCCACATCACTGCTCCATCCACATCACTGCTCCACACACATCACTGCTCCATCCACATCACTGCTCCACACACATCACTGCTCCATCCACATCACTGCTCCATCCACATCACTGCTCCATCCACATCACTGCTCCATCCACATCACTGCTCCACACACATCACTGCTCCACACACATCACTGCTCCATCCACATCACTGCTCCATCCACATCACTGCTCCATCCACATCACTGCTCCACACACATCACTGCTCCATCCACATCACTGCTCCATCCACATCACTGCTCCATCCACATCACTGCTCCATCCACATCACTGCTCCATCCACATCACTGCTCCACCCACATCCCTGCTCCATCCACATCCCTGTTCCATCCACATCACTGCTCCATCCACATCACTGCTCCATCCACATCACTGCTCCATCCACATCACTGCTCCATCCACATCCCTGCTCCATCCACATCACTGCTCTACACACATCACTGCTCCATCCACATCACTGCTCCACACACATCACTGCTCCATCCACATCACTGCTCCACACACATCACTGCTCCATCCACATCACTGCTCCATCCACATCACTGCTCCATCCACATCACTGCTCCATCCACATCACTGCTCCATCCACATCACTGCTCCACACACATCACTGCTCCACACACATCACTGCTCCATCCACATCACTGCTCCATCCACATCACTGCTCCACACACATCACTGCTCCATCCACATCACTGCTCCATCCACATCACTGCTCCATCCACATCACTGCTCCATCCACATCACTGCTCCATCCACATCACTGCTCCATCCACATCACTGCTCCACACACATCACTGCTCCATCCACATCACTGCTCCATCCACATCCCTGCTCCATCCACATCCCTGCTCCATCCACATCACTGCTCCATCCACATCACTGCTCCATCCACATCACTGCTCCCCCACATCACTGCTCCATCCACATCCACACACACAACATAACCCAAATGATGATACATAAAGACGGCCGCATGGCGCCATATCATTGTACAAGTCTGTTACAAGAATTTCTGTGAGAATTTGTATTGCGAAATATTCCTTCAAAAGTCAGTGTGTTAAGAAGTAATGTAGGTACGATAGCATGGCGGTCCAGAGCAGCGACAGTCTGCTTGACCACAAAAGTCCTATATACAGAATTCTTAATTTTATGTTTGTCAGACGCTGGGCACCTTTCAATAGACCTCTTGATCTTGGGTCTGTTACCACCAATTCGTTCATTATCTCGGTCACTAACGACCCTGTGCCGGAAATTGTGATAGACAAAGGGGTTTCATTTATATTTTCTTTTACTGTTATATTTAAATAGAAAACCAAATATTTTGGAAATTTTAATAACTAATGTGTTGCAGTCATTGAATAATTGTTTTCAGTTGCACTGACACATTTTATCTACACAATTCCAGATCTAGACAAGTTGCCTCTGCAATGACGGTATGTTGAGTGATCATCATAAACGCTAACTACTGAATATAGTGTTTGTACACTCAAAGCACCAATTTGTAGTTCCAGTCTGAAAGTACGAGCTGAATCCGTCGACTTTGCGTAGGAATTCACTAAAGAGAGGATCGTGTGTAAACTCTGCGAGCATAATTTCTCACATAATTATCTCGTATAATTCTCATAAAACTGGGTCATAATCTCTCTCTCTCACACGCACGCACACACACGCACACGCACACACACGCGCACACACACATTACTGAGCCTGCAGTCATTAGACCGTCAGACGTGCCGGTATAAGGTACTAGGGGCCAGATTCACGAAGTAGTTACGCAAGCACTTACGAACGTGTACATCTTTCCTCAATCTCTGACGGCTTTGGTTACGTTTAATAAACAGTTTACAAGCATGAAAACTTGCCAATCAACTGTTGTTATTGTTATAAACAGCCTCCTGGTGCTTCGGAGCTCGTTAACTGTTTAATAATTGTAAACAAAGCCGCCAAAGATTGAAGAAAGATGTACAGGTTCGTAAGTGCTTGCGTAACTGCTTTGTGAAGCTGGCCCCTAGAGTCCACTACCACTTCGCTAAATAACTGTACAGTATTAACTAACACACTAATGAACAAATCCACAAGGGCCGTGATGAAGATTCGAACCTGCGTCCGAGAGCACCCCAGACGCTGCCTTAATCGACTGAGCTACGACATGGTACAAGAATTGCAACCAGAAATTCTACTGAATTTACTTGGATCCTGCAGCCTCTCCGAGACACAAACCAGGATTTGACACAATTCCCCCCCTGCACTGGATTTGTTCATTTGATGCATCAGGCTATTGTGATTTCTGTAATTAACACACTAATACAATGACGGGTGCAGAACAAAACATTGACCGTAAAATATGACATTTGAGCAGCTGAACATTGAACTTAATGCATTTGTTAGTATGTGTATCGTCCCCTCATCTTCCAAGCTTCGTTAAGTATATACAATAAAAATGCAGAAAATGGAGGGCTTTCATGTACATATAGATACAAGTCTTCAGAGATAACAATTAACTTACAGGTAACACAAGGTAAATGCTTCAAGATGATGAAATTGATTGCAACAATTATAGAGCAACACGAGCCTAGCACACTGAGAAGTCCCCCCCCCTCCCTGACTGTCACCACCTCGGGTCGGACAAAAGTGTGAGACAGGTAAACAAACAAACACAACCAACCTGAGTCAACACCAAGTGGCCTCAGCATGTTTACATAACTAGGTTTAGGTATTTACTTATCTCGTAAACCAGTTAGTCATCATATGTTCAGCATATTCCTGTGGCACGTACACTGTCCCCTTGTGTAGCCTGTGGCACGTACACTGTCCCCTTGTGTAGCCTGTGGCACGTACACTGTCCCCTTGTGTAGCCTGTGGCACGTACACTGTCCCCTTGTGTAGCCTGTGGCACGTACACTGTCCCCTTGTGTAGCCTGTGGCACGTACACTGTCCCCTTGTGTAGCCTGTGGCACGTACACTGTCCCCTTGTGTAGCCTGTGGCACGTACACTGTCCCCTTGTGTAGCCTGTGGCACGTACACTGTCCCCTTGTGTAGCCTGTGGCACGTACACTGTCCCCTTGTGTAGCCTGTGGCACGTACACTGTCCCCTTGTGTAGCCTGTGGCACGTACACTGTCCCCTTGTGTAGCCTGTGGCACGTACACTGTCCCCTTGTGTAGCCTGTGGCACGCACACTGGAGGCCACGTACACAAGACACCCGTGTCTCTGTCGCCCACAGGGGCAGCGCCGTTCCCCAGGGGAGGAGTCGCCCACACATCAGTAGCGCGTCGGAATGTTCTGCTTCAGATTACCTGTTTGGTTATCCTATACGCTGGCGAGGCGTTGGTGAGGCGCTGATGAGCCGCTGGTGAGGTGCTGGCGAGGCGCTGGTGAGGTGCTGGCGAGCCGCTGGTGAGGTGCTGGCGAGCCGCTGGTGAGGTGCTGGCAGGTGAGTCGAAGTACAGTAGTGTTCGCTGCCTCTGAGACACCTCACGAAGCAGCACTTATACGGAGGAAATACTTTGTTGTTTTATCTCATAGTTCGTCAGGGACAGTGAGCCAAGCTGGCACTCCTGTTTACTTACTCCTCCTGTCAACAAGCAGCAGGGACACGTAGTTGTCAGCGAGACACATTGTCTGTCACCCTGCCAGGACTCCCAGCCACCAAGACCAGGCTCCTGGCCGCCTACACACACACCATCACTTCTATTGGCACACGTCTGATACGTGTACTTATGTGAGATATACATGTATGTATAACACAGAGAAATCACATTATCTTGATATATCAATGAACAAATACACAGGAGCCGTGATAAGGGTTCGAACCTATGCGCTGGGTGTTCACAGATGCACACTCTAGTCGACTACGCCACGACATGGTAAAAAAAAAATTGCAACCTGGGGTAATTCAGTGAACCAGAGCACCCGATCTTACATTTATGTCTAAGACTTGTATCTCGGTAGACAGTAGATGCTCTGGCGTTGTGCTTAGACTTGTTGACTATCAAGGGCCGTGGTATTTGGCTCAAGGGGCCTTAGTGTTTGGCTCAATAGCAAGCATTTAGCTTGGAAAGAGCTTCGACAAAAGGCAGACTGCTCCATGGTATCACTGTTACTTATTCGTATCTTAAGTTGGATCACTTGCTCGAGGTGGATGTAGCAGCAGACACTGCTGTTGTCTGCTGTCGAGTGGGAGAAAACAGTCTGCTCGAATTGCAGAGACTGTCACAATGACAGGGCGGAAACGCCCCAAGCCACACCACGTGGAATGACAGTGGCGACGTTCCGGGTAGTTGTGGTCCCTTGTCAAGTCGTTACCTACTCGAACTACTTGCCCTACATCGGGTTTCTTTTGACCATCAACTATCGCAATACACTCGGTTCCACAAGACCAATAAGGGTTTGCCTGAGTTAAATACACTTCACATTTATATTTTTTCCACACACACCACAATTTCTTTACATACAAACATCTCGATTAACTTAAGATCACTTTGGTCAAGATTTCCTTCTTAGTAATGTCAGCTTAGACGACCCTGGTGCCTCTTCATGACCCTTGTCCATGCTCCATGACCCTTGTCCTCGCTCCATGACCCTTGTCCTTGCTCCATGACCCTTGTCCTTGCTCCATGACCCTTGTCCTCGCTCCGTAACTCAGGGTATCCTGTCGGTCTCTCCAAGTGATGTCTCGTCCCTGGGGATGTTGTCGGCTCGGGGTTGTGGTGGTTCCTGTGTGTGGTGATGGTGGTAGTCGTGGTTTTGGTGGTGGTGGTCGTCGGGTGGGTGGTGGTGGTGGTGGTGCGGGCGTCACAAGCTAGTAAATCATGACCTCACACAGAACCATCGAGAAGACCTTGTGCCAGCGATTGGCCACGCCACCAGCCTTGATATAGACGTAGCGGCCTCTGATTGGCTGAGGACACTCTACATGGACTCGCTCTCTGGAAAGATGGAGGAGAAGACCCATGATGCTGTTCCAGACCAAAGACGAATTTATTATACTCTTACAAAGTCAAAGTATAATACATTATGTGATAATGTATCACATAATGTATTATATATCGCATAATACATTATGCTGTTTTGAAGAAAAATAGAATTCGTTGTTAATATTAAAACGAGAATATGAAGACTATGTTTGGGAGAATATAGAAATTTTTTACAAGTAAAATTTCCATAGTATGAAAATATAATTGAAAAATCAACCATTTAAAAAGAGAAAAACCATATTAACTGTGTGTTATGTCATTTTTTTAAGAATAAGGATAGAATTAATTCTAATGTATTAATTTTCTCTCAAATTCCTCGTTAGAAATAACTAATGGAATATATGAAGAAACGACTTGAGTGGCTTGTCCCTATAGTTTGTGGTGTGTGTGTGTGTGTGTGTGTGTGTGTGTGTGTGTGTGTGTGTGTGTGTGTGTGGTGTGTGTGTGTGTGTGTGTGTGAGAGAGAGAGTGTGAGTGTGAGTATGCGTGTGCGCGCGTGCGTGTGAGTGACCGCAAGAGTGCATGCCAGGAGTAAGACATACTTAAAGAGTGCGTTGTTGAGTCTGGTGACGGAGGCGCACTTCTTGTGGTCCTGGGAGGTGGGGGCGTCGAGGCGACGCTGGTTCTCGACGTACACTGTCAACCGGTCCAACCCGAAGACGTAGTCCCGGTACAACGTGTGTTGATCTGTCGAGTACACAACACCAGCCTAAGAATATACAGAGCAGCGGCCTAAGAATATAGAAACGGCAGAAGGCCAGATGGCCCATGAGAGCCATCTACTGGCATTAAGCAAACACTGGCAGTCATGTATGTCTATCCTTAGCTTGAAACAACACGCCTGAGCCCTAACCCCAAATTCTGTTCCTCAATTTCCAACCCTATTTCTAAGCCAATTTTGACCCTTGCCTATTTCCAAATGTAAACAATTCCGATTTAGATAAATTATTTCGTGTTTCGTTTAGTCCTGAAAGACTAGTACTGCACTCACCTAGTTGTGCTTGCGGGGGTTGAGCTCTAGCTCTTTGGTCCGGGCCCTGATCACACATATAGTAACACTAACCAAAGAGCCAGAGCTCAACCCCCCGCAAGCACAATTAGGTAAGTACTGTATGGTCATAACTCTTTGCAGACGCTGTAACGAGGCTGAGGGTAGTTGGGGTGTTACTATGGCCCTTAGACTCATACTCACGACGGTTGCAAACTGGAATTTCGAAATTTTCCAGCAGCAGCAGGAAGCTGCTGCTGGATAAGCAGAAATCGTATGGACCAGCAGGACCTGCCTCGTATGGACCAGCAGGACCTGCCTCGTATGGACCAGCAGGACCTGCCTCGTATGGACCAGCAGGACCTGCCTCGTATGGACCACCAGGACCTGCCTCGTATGGACCACCAGGACCTGCCTCGTATGGACCACCAGGACCTGCCTCGTATGGACCACCAGGACCTGCCTCGTATGGACCACCAGGACCTGCCTCGTATGGACCACCAGGACTGCCTCGTATGGACCACCAGGACCTGCCTCGTATGGACCAATAAGCCTTTTACAGTTTGCTTTATTCTTTTGTTATTTTCTTAAGTTATAAGGTTCTCGATTGAATTTTAAGCAGGTCAGAGTTTGTATATATATTTATGAATATATTAAGTATGCTTAGTGAGTTCTGTCTGCCGTAAGCTAATTCTGTCCGCCCTAAGTGATTTCTCTGCTCCTTAAGCGAGTACACAAGTGGCCAGAGCCTCGTCTCAATGGCAATTTGAGATTGTAATTGTTACGGTGCCGAATGAGGCTGTTAAAGGAACTTGTCCGTAAATATATGACTCACTTCTCCCCTCCCCCCCCCCCCTATCGATGAAAATCAAATTTGCAAAAGCAACTGCAAAAAAAAAACAATTGAAATTCCAAAGGAATTGAGTGTTAAAAAAGTCAATTCTCACCTGGTCCTCGACCCTGCCAGGTTGAGGATAACGAGACCTCGAACCAGTCGCGCTTACCCAAGTCGACCATCCACACCGGCTCATCCACGTGGTAGTTGTCGACGACGCGCAGGGCGCGGAGCGACCGCTCCAGTCTGCCGTCAACCGCCAAGCTGGCCGGACCGTAGTCCCAGTCCGACCAAGAGTGGCGCTTGTCGTTCACCCAGGTCTCCCCTTGAAGGCGATGTCTCCACTGTGGGGGCGGGAAAAGACAGGTTCCTTTGAGGACTCTTCCAGAACGTTCCGTCCCTTCCTCTTCAAACAAATGCATTAGGGGGGGGGGGCATTAGGCTACTCACGACAAATTATATAATTATATATTCACGCTCCTCGGCCCATTGCCAATTAGAGACCTAAAGATGATGGGTATTAGGGCGGTGGTGGGGACCCTTGACCACCAGGCCACTCGCAGCCACTTCACAGTCCAGCGGCTTATGCTTTATGACCAACACGGAGTAGTTTTCCATAAGTGACATGCAAGGTATGTGTGTGTGTGTGGGTGTGTGTACTCACCTATATGTACTCACCTATGTGTCTCTGCAGGATCGAGCATTGACTCTTGGATCCCGCCTTCGAGCATCAGTTGTTTACAGCAATGACTCCTATCCCATTTCCCTATCATACCTGGTTTTAAAATTATGAATAGTATTGGCTTCCACAACCTGTTCCTTAAGTGCATTCCATTTTCCCACTACTCTCACGCTAAAAGAAAACTTCCTAACATCTCTGTGACTCATCTGAGTTTCTAACTTCCATCCATGTCCCCTCGTTCTGTTACTATTCCGTGTGAACATTTCGTCTATGTCCACTCTGTCAATCCCTCTGAGTATTTTATACGTTCCTATCATGTCCCCCCTCTCCCTTCTTCTTTCTAGTGTCGTAAGGCAGTTCCCCCAGGCGCTCCTCATACCCCATCCCTCGTAGCTCTGGGACGAGTCTCGTTGCAAACCTCTGAACCTTTTCCAGTTTCATTATGTGCTTCTTTAGATGGGGACTCCATGATGAGAGGCGCATACTCTAAGACTGGCCTCACGTAGGCAGTGTAAAGAGCCCTAAATGCCTCCTTACTTAGGTTTCTGAATGATGTTCTAACTTTTGCCAGTGTAGAGTACGCTGCTGTCGTTATCCTATTTATGTGCCTCAGGAGATAGATTAGGTGTTACGTCCACACCCAGGTCTCTTTCGCGCGTCGTCACAGGTAGGCTGTTCCCCTTCATTGTGTACTGTCCCTTTGGTCTCCTATCTCCTAGTCCCATTTCCATAACTTTACATTTGCTCGTGTTGAATTCCAGTAGCCATTTCTCTGACCATCTCTGCAACCTGTTCAGGTCCTCTTGGAGGATCCTGCAATCCTCATCTGTCACAACTCTTCTCATCACTTTGCGTCATCCGCAAACATCGACATGTAGGACTCTACACCCGTAAACATGTCGTTAACATATACAAGAAATAGAATTGGTCCCAGCACCGATCCTTGTGGTACTCCACTTGTTACTGTTCGCCAGTCCGACTTCTCGCCCCTTACCGTAACTCTTTGGCTCCTTCCTGTTAGGTAGTTCCTTATCCATGCTAGGACCTTTCCCCCTACCCCCCGCCTGCCTCTCGAGTTTGAATAGCAGTCTCATGTGCGGTACTGTATCAAAGGCTTTTTGGCAGTCCAGAAATATGCAGTCTGCCCAACCATCTCTGTCCTGTCTTATCCTCGTTATTTATCATAGAATTCCAGAAGGTTTGTTAGGCACGATTTCCCTGTCCAGAACCCATGTTGATGCTTGTTCACAAACCTAATGTTCTCCAGGTGTGCAACCAGTCGTAGCCTAATATTCTTTCCAGTATTTTACAGGGGATGCTTGTCAGTGATACAGGTCTATAGTTAAGTGCCTCCTCCCTATCGCCTTTCTTGAAGATCGGCACGACATTGCTTCTTCCAGCAACTGGGCAATTCTCCCGACATAAGTGACTCATTAAAGATCATTGCCAGAGGCACGCTGGGCCTGCGCTGCTTCTCTTAGTATCCACGGTGATACTTGTCTGGTCCTACTGCTTAGATGCATCTAGAGTTGTCAACTGTTTCATTACCCCTCCACTGTCACCTCTATATATGATAGTCTTTCATCTAGGGTAACCCCTTCCAACAATGGGAGCTGCTCGGGCTCGGTAGTGAAAACTCCATGGAAACTGGCATTCAGTGCCTCACAGATTTCCTTGTCACTTCAGTATATGTCCCTCTGCCTTCCTTAGTCTTGTCACTTGGTCGTTCACGACATTTCTTCTTATATGACTGTGTAGTAGCTTAGGTTGTTTTTTCGCTTGATTGCAATATCGTTCTCATAGTCCTTTCCGATGTCCGTCTGATGTTAATGTAATCGTTG
>WNGS01052365.1:13793538-13808538 GCA_020271785.1 Procambarus virginalis
TGGTCAGGGCCACCTGAGAGCCTGTAATCTTCCGTAGTATCTTGTGGTTTTACAGCAGTCAAATCTCATACCTTTCCTCTTTGCACATGCAAATTTTAAATGAATTATTGGGTGGCCATGAACCGTCATGTGGAGGTGGGCATAATGTGTTGGTTTATGTGTGTAGAGAGCATTACATACCAGCAGAGGTTTGGGTATGGGTGCAACTGCCAGAAGCCGAGGTGGTGGTGCCGCCCAACCTGCGCCATCGCCATCAATTTAACCTGGTATTTCTATTCAATATAAGAAGATAAGCCGGTACAAGCGAATGGCTTTTGTGATTAACAATTCAAGCAATTTACCTGTACGATAAACTTTAAGATAGTTCAACGTGTGGTCTATCTTCATAAAAGGTGGTACCACATTAGAACCCTCCACGACTCTGGTACTTTGCTTATCTCTAATGGTTAATTAAATATGTAAGATATAATAGCTTCCCTAAATCGCTCTTATCTTACATATAAGAAGGCTAAGCTGTTCTTTACGCTCCATAAGAACCCCAGTAGATACTTCGTCTGGGCCCCCCGGGGGACTTGTTGGGTTTTAGGTTCAGTGGCTGGTTGTGTCGGGCGCCTCACTTCCCCTCGTCGCTTGTGTCGGGCACCTCACTTCCCCTCGTCGCTTGTGTCGGGCACCTCACTTCCCGTCGTCGCTTGTGTAGGGCACCTCACTTCCCGTCGTCGCTTGTGTCGGGCACCTCACTTCCCCTCGTCGCTTGTGTCGGGCACCTCACTTCCCCTCGTCGCTTGTGTCGGGCACCTCACTTCCCCTCGTCGCTTGTGTCGGGCACCTCACTTCCCCTCGTCGCTTGTGTAGGGCACCTCACTTCCCCTCGTCGCTTGTGTCGGGCACCTCACTTCCCCTCGTCGCTTGTGTCGGGCACCTCACTTCCCCTCGTCGCTTGTGTAGGGCACCTCACTTCCCCTCGTCGCTTGTGTCGGGCACCTCACTTCCCCTCGTCGCTTGTGTCGGGCACCTCACTTCCCCTCGTCGCTTGTGTCGGGCACCTCACTTCCCGTCGTCGCTTGTGTCGGGCACCTCACTTCCCCTCGTCGCTTGTGTAGGGCGCCTCACTTCCCCTCGTCGCTTGTGTCGGGCACCTCACTTCCCCTCGTCGCTTGTGTCGGGCACCTCACTTAGCCTCGTCGCTTGTGTAGGGCACCTCACTTCCCCTCGTCGCTTGTGTCGGGCACCTCACTTAGCCTCGTCGCTTGTGTAGGGCACCTCACTTCCCCTCGTCGCTTGTGTAGGGCACCTCACTTCCCCTCGTCGCTTGTGTAGGGCACCTCACTTCCCCTCGTCGCTTGTGTAGGGTACGATTTTTGCTTTATGATGGGGGTCGTCTATGCCTCATCTGAAGCGAAAGTGTTCGGTAGGACTGAAGTTTTCAAGACCTGTTGACCATACAGCGCTTGGTATTGTGCTGGTGTAGGTGCTCAGTGTGAAGTTGAAAGGCCGGGTGGGTGTGCAGAGCCTTCAAGATCGCAGTGTTGTTTGGAAATTTGTTCGACCCGATGTGTTCGTGAAGTTCCTTGATCAGTGTGAGGGTTGCTTGTTCCTTATGCCTAATGGTTCTGGCACGGTGCCTGTGGTAAACTTGAGTGTGACGTTGACATACGTGGCAGTGTGTGGTGCACCGTTTGAAATGTTAGATAGGCTGTTAACCATATTGTTTGGACAGTATGGGAAGGTGTTAAGCATGAGGTGGAATAGCTTCCGCTGGTTATTGTAATGGGATGCTCGCTGGCACCAGGACGCTGACGATGTCCCTGATGCAGGATGTACCGTCTTCATTATCCCTGCTGGGGTTTACGCTTCGTTGTATATATTCCGGTCAGCTCCTGTTTGCGGTGTGGCGTACAATGTCATCTGACCGGCGTTTGCAACGTGGAGGCGGCTGCTCGCATCAACATCTTTCGAGAGGATGATTTTTCGCCTCTCCAGACCCAGCCTCAAAATCAAAGAGCCAGGAAAAAATTATTTGTTTAGAGGTGAAACTAAGTGTTAAATCTGCCTCTCCAGACCCAGGAGGACTCTGTGGATGTGTTGGCAGGTGATGTTGTCCCGCCTTCCAGCCTGCCAGACGTTGCACCTGGCTATGGGGTGTTCCGGGGGCTTGTGTGGAGCCGATGGAGCACCCTGTACATCAGGGCCCCGCCGACCAGCCAGTGTGCGTGTCGATGAGGTTTCGACTGCAGGGCTTTGTGTGGTTCCCCAGAAGACGTCCCCGTCAGCTTTAGAGAGCGGTTCTGGTGCACTTGCTCCGCCTCCGGGTCTCTGGATGTGGGGGGGGGGGTGTTTCCCCCTCGTCTCAGGAGGCGTTCCCAGCTGCCTCTCCAGTGGAGGGTGCGCGTGTCCCTCGTGGCCTCCAGGCCAGGTCGCGGTCCCTTGAGGGTAAGGATACTCTGGAGCACATGGAGGACGAGGGTGGGGTGGAGGCGGCGATGGTTTGTGGAGAACAAGGGCGGGGTGAGGTGGCTCCTTTGCCGTGCCTGCCCGTGGGTCCCCCCCCCCTTTAGTGCCAGTGAACAGAGATGGGGGGTTTTATTGACCCTGGTGGCAGGACAAAATTTAGTTTTGGTGTTGAAAAGGCGTCTCTTGCCGTTCCTCTTGGAGCTTCAGCTTCTTCGTGTCCTTCTGCTCTCCGAAATTTATCGGTCTGATAAACCGATAAGGCCGCCNCTCATGATTATTTGATTACTTATTGTGACAATCTTCTCTGACACTGGACACTCATGAGGTTCAGAGCTTGGATAAGATTCTGCTGTACCACAATAGTAATAATAAACTCACAGAAATATGAGGCGTTGCCTCGCCTTTTTACCGACTATCAGTCTTATAGAAATTAAGTTTACTAGCTTTAATTGGCCAACTAATACGCTACAGTAATAACATTCAATAAACTTACTGAAGCCGGGTGCCTGTCTGACAAGTGTGCCAGACTGAAGAACCTCTTGCGAGTTTAGGCACGATATTTTAGATTACAGCGTTGCTGTTTTGACGTACGAGTAGCGTTGCTGTTGACGTACGAGTAGCGTTGCTACGGATATAGGACTGCGTTGCAGAAGATAACAATGAAGATTAGGGATGAGATTAGGGATGAGGTGGAGACCGCGTCACTAAATGCTCCACCTACACTTATAGATATAAATGTTCTAGGATTTTCCTTGTTGATATATTGTCCAGGTACTCCCCCAGTTCTAGAGAGTGTTCACTGGTGATAATGATATTAGATAAGGTGTCCTCAGCCAAAATAAAGTTCGCTAAGGGACCGTCACGTGTACACAGTTGTGTAAACATACGTTCTCTGCCTGGGGGCTGTGGTGGGCGCTTCTCTCCCGAGATGCCCTCCCCCCATCCCCTTGAAAAAGGGGTTAGCTTACAATGAATATTGATAGATTATTTTTACAGTCTAGACTTATGATTGAGATAAGATGTGATTATAATAAATATGATATAAGATTTAAAGATTATAAGTAGTACTTGATAATACCACTGACTCTTAATAAGGATTCGATTTTATTTCTACCGGATACGACGTCAGTGTTCCAATAAATTTTTAATTAACAAATCCTTCTAGAAGCTTCTGGATCCTTGAAAGAACATGCACTAAGTCACGTAGGCATCTATAGGGCCCTATGGCGTACGTGATCATAGTGGCATCATCTAGGATCAAGCTATATTGTGAATCTATTGTGATTCTGATATGATTCTGATATGATATAGATTTGATATAGATATGATATAGATATGATTTGATATGATATTGATATGATATAGAAATAAACATTTCTTAGATGATTATTAGATATGGTGGGTAAAATTTCCCACATTGCTCACCGTCTTGCTTCTTGTTCACGTCTGTCTTCTGTTCACCGTCTTCCTTCTTGTTCACCGTCTTGCTCACCGTCTTCCTTCTTGTTCACCGTCTTCCTTCTTGCTCACCGTCTTCCTTCTTGTTCACCGTCTTCCTTCTTGTTCACCGTCTTGCTCACCGTCTTCCTTCTTGTTCACCGTCTTCCTTCTTGTTCACCGTCTTCCTTCTTGTTCACCGTCTTCCTTCTTGCTCACCGTCTTGCTCACCGTCTTCCTTTTTGTTCACCGTCTTCCTTCTTGTTCACCGTCTTGCTCACCGTCTTCCTTCTTGCTCACCGTCTTGCTCACCGTCTTCCTTCTTGTTCACCGTCTTCCTTCTTGCTCACCGTCTTCCTTCTTGTTCACCGTCTTGTTCACCGTCTTCCTTCTTGTTCACCGTCTTCCTTCTTGTTCACCGTCTTCCTTCTTGTTCACCGTCTTCCTTCTTGCTCACCGTCTTCCTTCTTGTTCACCGTCTTCCTTCTTGCTCACCGTCTTGTTCACCGTCTTCCTTCTTGTTCACCGTTTTCCTTCTTGTTCAGCGTCTTCCTTCTTGTTCACCGTCTTGCTCACCGTCTTCCTTCTTGTTCACCGTCTTCCTTCTTGCTCACCGTCTTCCTTCTTGTTCACCGTCTTCCTTCTTGCTCACCGTCTTCCTTCTTGCTCACCGTCTTGCTCACCGTCTCCTTCTTGCTCACCGTCTGCTTACCGTCTTCCTTCTTGCTCACCGTCTTCCTTCTTGCTCACCGTCTTCCTTCTTGCTCACCGTCTTCCTTCTTGTTCACCGTCTTCCTTCTTGCTCACCGTCTTCCTTCTTGTTCACCGTCTTCCTTCTTGTTCACCGTCTTCTTCTTGTTCACCGTCTTGCTCACCGTCTTCCTTCTTGTTCACCGTCTTCCTTCTTGCTCACCGTCTTCCTTCTTGCTCACCGTCTTCCTTCTTGTTCACCGTCTTCCTTCTTGTTCACCGTCTTCCTTCTTGCTCACCGTCTGCTCACCGTCTTCCTTCTTGTTCACCGTCTTCCTTCTTGTTCACCGTCTTCCTTCTTGTTCACCGTCTTCCTTCTTGTTCCACCGTCTTCCTTCTTGTTCACCGTCTTCCTTCTTGCTCACCGTCTTGCTCACCGTCTTCCTTCTTGTTCACCGTCTTCCTTCTTGTTCACCGTCTTCCTTCTTGTTCACCGTCTTCCTTCTTGTTCACCGTCTTCCTTCTTGCTCACCGTCTTCCTTCTTGCTCACCGTCTTCCTTCTTGTTCACCGTCTTCCTTCTTGTTCACCGTCTTCCTTCTTGTTCACCGTCTTCCTTCTTGTTCACCGTCTTCCTTCTTGTTCACCGTCCTTCTTGTTCACCGTCTTCCTTCTTGTTCACCGTCTTCCTTCTTGTTCATCGTCTTCCTTCTTGCTCACCGTCTTGCTCACCGTCTTCCTTCTTGCTCACCGTCTTCCTTCTTGCTCACCGTCTTCCTTCTTGCTCACCGTCTTCCTTCTTTTTCACCGTCTTCCTTCTTTTCACCGTCTTCCTTCTTGTTCACCGTCTTCCTTCTTGCTCACCGTCTTGCTCACCGTCTTCCTTCTTGTTCACCGTCTTCCTTCTTGCTCACCGTCTTCCTTCTTGCTCACCGTCTTCCTTCTTCTTCTTCCTCTTCCTTCTTTCACCGTCCTTGCCTTCTTCTTTTCACCGTCTTCCTTCTTGCTCACCGTCTTCCTTCTTGCTCACCGTCTTCCTTCTTGCTCACCGTCTTCCTTCTTGCTCACCGTCTTCCTTCTTGCTCACCGTCTTCCTTCTTGCTCACCGTCTTGCTCACCGTCTTCCTTCTTGTTCACCGTCTTCCTTCTTGCTCACCGTCTTCCTTCTTGCTCACCGTCTTGCTCACCGTCTTCCTTCTTGCCACCGTCTTGCTCACCGTCTTCCTTCTTGCTCACCGTCTTGCTCACCGTCTTCCTTCTTGCTCACCGTCTTGCTCACCGTCTTCCTTCTTGCTCACCGTCTTCCTTCTTGCTCACCGTCTTCCTTCTTGCTCACCATCTTCCTTCTTGCTCACCGTCTTCCGTCTTGCTCACCGTCTTCCTTCTTGTTCACCGTCTTCCTTCTTGTTCACCGTCTTCCTTCTTGTTCACCGTCTTCCTTCTTGCTCACCGTCTTCCTTCTTGCTCACCGTCTTCCTTCTTGCTCACCGTCTTCCTTCTTGCTCACCGTCTTCCTTCTTGCTCACCGTCTTCCGTCTTGCTCACCGTCTTCCTTCTTGCTCACCGTCTTCCTTCTTGCTCACCGTCTTCCGTCTTGCTCACCGTCTTCCTTCTTGCTCACTTCCCTCGTTCTGCTTCTCGTCTCCTCCTTATTTATTGCCTTTATTCCTGTATTCCCCCTCTGCTGGCAGTAATAGTCTGTGAACTCAGGATTATCTTGAGGTGATTTCGGGGCTTAGCGTCCCTGCGGCCCGGTCCTCGACCAGGCATCCTTTTTGTTACACAGCCCGTAGCAGCTGTCTAACTCCCAGGTACCTATTTACTGCTAGGTGAACAGGAGCATCAGGGTGAAAGAAACTCTGCCCATTTGTTTCCGCCTTCAACGAGGATTGAACCCGGACCCTCAGGACTACGAATCCGAAGCGCTGTCCACTCAGCTATCAGGCCATTTGACGGTAATAGTGAGGTGTTGACAGGATCACAGTATCGTCTACCTTGTTGACAGGAACAGTGAACTTTGTATCCTCAAGACTGAAGGAGCCGAGCCAAAGTTAAGCCGCTGGAGCCCCGGAACACCTTCACATGTTACAAAGACATCCTTCCACGCTTCGTGTCTTCCAGCTACTTCGCGATTAAGGCGGTGCGCGACGCGTCTAATAAACCTTCTTGATGACACGATACGAGAACAACAGGTCGTGTCGCCCTTGAGGTGTGGAGGACGACTGGCCCCAATCGGGATTAAAGAGGTGATCCTTGTCAGTCATATGCTAAAATATTGGCCAAGTGGCCCTTGGTTTCTGTGTCTCTGCTGGGGCTGACCCGGCGGTGGGGCCTTTGATTGTCGCGAGGGGTTGGGCGCCCTTTCCTTCACTCCGTCCTCATATTCCAGCTCCTTATGTTCATGTTCTCATATCCTTGTCCACATATTCTGGTTCCATGTACGTCGTATTCCTGCTGTTTGTCCTCGTACCCAGATCTAAGGTCCCTGTCCTCATATCCCAGCTCCTTGTCCCTCGTATCTTAGCTCCTGTCCTAGTATCCCAGTTCACATCCCAGCTTCTAATCGTCATATACCAGCTCCTTGGCTTTATATCCTAGCAAATAATCAGTATATTCAAAGGCCTTGTCCGTATATCCCAGCACCTCATATCCTAGCTCCTTGTTCTCGTATAGCAGCGGGCCTCCAGGAAGCAGTAGGCCTCGAACAGGCAGCGGAGGTGTAGCAAGCAGTGGAACTTAAGCCAGCCAGCAAGCCAGCCAGCAAGCCAGCCAGCCAGGAAGCCAGGAAGCCAGCCAGCAAGCCAGCCAGGAAGCCACCAATCCAGCCAGCGGGTGTAGCGGACATGTAACACACACAGGAGCCCAGCACTGAAGACTGTGACCCTGGTGTAATCTTTAACACTTACCTTATTAAATAATAATAGTGTTTGAGAGCTGTTGATAACAGCCTGCATGTTGATAGCAGTTTTTGCCTGTCCAGTACCAGTATGTTGAGGAGCTGAGGTAAACATTGCCTTAAAATGCCTATGCCAATTATGCAAACCAGCTCATGTGTCGTAATGATCTCGTCCGCCTCACCCTTGACTTTATCCAACCAATAAGATTATGCAAATAAGTTATTGCACATTAGAAAGAGTGTTAAGAACAAGGTGTGCATGCAAGCAAAAAGTGGTTGGAGACCAACTTATAAGTGTGTATTAGGGGGGGGGGATACGCCTGCCTGGTGGAGTACAATCTCTGGGAGTACAATCATGGGCCCAAGCCAGTACCTCCTCCCCCCTCCTGGCCCAAGCCAGTACCTCCTCCCTCCTGGTCCAAGCCAGTACCTCCTCCCCCCCTGGCCCAAGCCAGTACCTCCTCCCCCCCCCTGGCCCAAGCCAGTACCTCCTCCCCCCCCTGGCCCAAGCCAGTACCTCCTCCCCCCCTCCTGGCCCAAGCCAGTACCTCCTCCCTCCTGGTCCAAGCCAGTACCTCCTCCCCCCCTGGCCCAAGCCAGTACCTCCTCCCCCCCCCTGGCCCAAGCCAGTACCTCCTCCCCCCCCTGGCCCAAGCCAGTACCTCCTCCCTCCTGGCCCAAGCCAGTACCTCCCCCCCCTGGCCCAAGCCGGTACCTCCTCCCTCCTGGCCAAGCCAGTACCTCCTCCCCCCCCCTGGCCCAAGCCAGTACTTCTCCCCCCCCCTGGCCCAAGCCAGTACCTCCTCCCCCCCCTGGCCCAAGCCAGTACCTCCTCCCCCCCCTGGCCCAAGCCAGTACCTCCTCCCTCCTGGCCCAAGCCAGTACCTCCCCCCCCTGGTCCAAGCCAGTACCTCCTCCCTCCTGGCCCAAGCCAGTACCCCCCCCCCTGGCCCAAGCCAGTACCTCCTCCCTCCTGGCCCAAGCCAGTACCTCCCCCCCCTGGCCCAAGCCAGTACTTCTTCCCCCCCCTGGCCCAAGCCACTACCTCCCCCCCACCCTGGCCCAAGCCACTACCTCCCCCCCCCCTGGCCCAAGCCAGTACTTCTTCCCCCCCCCTGGCCCAAGCCAGTACCTCCTCCCCCCCTGGCCCAAGCCAGTACCTCCTCCCTCCTGGCCCAAGCCAGTACCTCCCCCCCCCTGGCCCAAGCCAGTACTTCTTTCCCCCCTGGCCCAAGCCAGTACTTCTTTCCCCCCTGGCCCAAGCCAGTACCTCCCCCCCTGGCCCAAGCCAGTACCTCCTCCCCCCCTGGCCCAAGCCAGTACCTCCCCCCCCTGGCCCAAGCCAGTACCTCCTCCCCCCTGGCCCAAGCCAGTACCTCCCCCCCTGGCCCAAGCCAGTACCTCCTCCCCCCTGGCCCAAGCCAGTACCTCCCCCCCTGGGCCAAGCCAGTACCTCCCCCCCTGGCCCAAGCCAGTACCTCCCCCCCCCCCTGGCCCAAGCCAGTACCTCCCCCCCCTGGCCCAAGCCAGTACCTCCACCCCCTGGCCCAAGCCAGTACCTCCCCCCCTGGCCCAAGCCAGTACCTCCACCCCCCTGGCCCAAGCCAGTACCTCCTCCCCCCCCCTGGCCCAAGCCAGTACCTCCTCCCCCCCTGGCCCAAGCCAGTACCTCCTCCCCCCCCTGGCCCAAGCCAGTACCTCCTCCCCCCCTGGCCCAAGCCAGTACCTCCACCCCCCTGGCCCAAGCCAGTACCTCCTCCCCCCCCTGGCCCAAGCCAGTACCTCCTCCCCCCCTGGCCCAAGCCAGTACCTCCTCCCCCCCTGGCCCAAGCCAGTACCTCCTCCACCCCCTGGCCCAAGCCAGTACCTCCTCCCCCCCCTGGCTCAAGCCAGTACCTCCTCCCCCCCTGGCCCAAGCCAGTACCTCCTCCCCCCCTGGCCCAAGCCAGTACCTCCTCCCCCCTGGCCCAAGCCAGTACCTCCTCCCCCCCCCCTGGCCCAAGCCAGTACCTCCTCCCCCCCCCCTGGCCCAAGCCAGTACCTCCTCCCCCCTGGCCCAAGCCAGTACCTCCTCCCCCCCTGGCCCAAGCCAGTACCTCCTCCCCCCCCTGGCCCAAGCCAGTACCTCCTCCCCCCCTGGCCCAAGCCAGTACCTCCTCCCCCCCCTGGCCCAAGCCAGTACCTCTTCCCCCCTGGCCCAAGCCAGTACCTCCTCCCCCCCTGGCCCAAGCCAGTACCTCTTCCCCCCTGGCCCAAGCCAGTACCTCCCCCCCTGGCCCAAGCCAGTACCTCCTCCCCCCTGGCCCAAGCCAGTACCTCCTCCCCCCCTGGCCCAAGCCAGTACCTCCTCCCCCTGGCCCAAGCCAGTACCTCCTCCCCCCCTGGCCCAAGCCAGTACCTCCTCCCCCCTGGCCCAAGCCAGTACCTCCACCCCCCTGGCCCAAGCCAGTATCTCCTCCCCCCCCCGGCCCAAGCCAGTACCTCCTCCCCCCTGGCCCAAGCCAGTACCTCCTCCCCCCCTGGCCCAAGCCAGTACCTCCTCCCCCCCCCTGGCTCAAGCCAGTACCTCTTCCCATGCCCTCGCCCTGTGGGTTGGTCACCCATGAAGAGGTCACCTGTGGTTGGGTGTGCTGTGGTAGTATGCCACGCACGCCATGTTATGGGGAAGCCTCCTCCATTGGCTGGTGATCAGACGTTTGTGATTGTGAAAGCCAAGTTGTTTGGCCCATTGATGCTCACTGGCCGCCATTGTTGGTGATCTCGATCCTTAAACACATCTTGGCCTTTGCGCATACTTTGCCCCTCAATTACATTTCTGCTGGTTATTAAGTACCAGTTATTGCCGATGTTGGGCAGCGTAGTCCTGAGACAATGGTTTTATTACCAGCTTTTAATATAAAAACCTTCAAGTCCGATGTTTGGGATGTACAGTCCCAAGAGTTTATCACATAAGTAAGCAACTCTCACATAAATATAACCCATCATAATGAGACAGATATTGCAGCCAAATTAGCGTGTAACAAGGATGAAGGTGAATTAGATCTATGTATCCCATCTCTGCTGTCAAAACTGTATTGGTCCAAACACTCTGGTCTGATAGGAAAGAACTTACTGACTCCCAACGACCTGAAAGCACTAGTATAAAAAGCTATGATTTGTTCAGATCTGAAACCTGTGTTTATGGGCAGCACAAAACGTCGACCAGACTGTGCGACACAGTGGTTGCCAGGATCAGGTTGGGTTACCGTTACCTGTGGCAGGTGGCTACCGTTACCTGTGGCAGGTGGCTACCGTTACCTGTGGCAGGTGGCTACCGTTACCTGTGGCAGGTGGCTACCGTTACCTGTGGCAGGTGGCTACCGTTACCTGTGGCAGGTGGCTACCGTTACCTGTGGCAGGTGGCTACCGTTACCTGTGGCAGGTGGCTACCGTTACCTGTGGCAGGTGGCTACCGTTACCTGTGGCAGGTGGCTACCGTTACCTGTGGCAGGTGGCTACCGTTACCTGTGGCAGGTGGCTACCGTTACCTGTGGCAGGTGGCTACCGTTACCTGTTGCAGGTGGCTACCGTTACCTGTGGCAGGTGGCTACCGTTCCCTGTGGCAGGTGGCTACCGTTCCCTGTGGCAGGTGGCTACCGTTACCTGTGGCAGGTGGCTACAGGTGACGGATCTCCCAATCCTGAGCACTCCAGTTGCAAACTCTGTGAGCAGGAACTACGGCACGATCTCCCGCACTACATCACTGAATGCCCAGTTATTAGACCTTTCAGACCAGTTGGCATGAGGTACCTGGAGCTTTGCAATTACTTTATTCACTCTCGTATTCTTGAAAATATCCTCACAGTGTACCCAAAATTTGCCAGTGCAGGCTACTAAACATATGGCCCTGTATGACTAACCATCCTAACCATTCAACACGCTTCCACTACACATAAGGGACATAACTGGCAAACCCCTCACAGTGTTCAAGAGAGAACTGGATAAGCACCTCCAAAGGATACCTGATCAACCAGGCTGTGACTCATACGTCAGGCTGCGAGCAGCCGCGTCCAACAGCCTGGTTGATCAGTCCAGCAACCAGGAGGCCTGGTCGATAACCGGGCCGCGGGGACGATAAGCCCCGGAAGCACCTCAAGGTATCCTCAAGATAAGGTATCCTGCGAGATGGGGACCTTTATTACCACTGCTACCTTATTCACTCTTGTGTTGATGATATCCTCAAAATGCACCCAGAGTCTGCCAGTGCAGACTGCTTATCACATGCCTCTGTATGACTAACCATCCTGTGTGATGGGGACTTTTAGCATCACGTAGCTAGTTCTTGACACACTCTGTTCTCCTTTATATAGTTCTTGACGAACAAGGGGACACAGGTGGAAACTGAGTACCCACATGAGCCACAGGGACGTTAGAAAGAACGTTTTCAGTGTCAGAGTAGTTAACGGATGGAATGCATTAGGCAGTGATGTGGTGGAGGCTGACTCCATACACAGTTTCAAATGTAGATATGATAGAGCCCAGTAGGCTCAGGAATCTGTACACCTGTTGATTGACAGTTGAGAGGCGGGACCAAAGAGCCAGAGCTCAACCCCCGCAAACACAGATAGACGAGAACACCCATACACACAGGCTGGCAGACCCAATCAAGCAGACAAGCAGATCTTCACACAGGCAGCCAAAAACACAAACACACACACATGCACACAGAGGCAAGCAACCAGACACACAGGCATAAACAAGCGGGCCAGATAGTGAGGAAACAAGATAAGAGTAGTGACAGTAACACAGTATTGACAGTGACATAGAGGCAGTCACTGTGTACAGGCCCGCGAGGAACATGCTGCCACGCCTAATTAGACAGACAGACAGGATGGTGGTGATAATGAGCACTAATTGAACACAATAGTCAGGAAACCCGTTCATTCCGAAGAGGACGAATGGTTTAGCGTGGTCCTCTTGTGTGACCGTACACACCTGACTTGGGACCAGATTCACGAAGCAGTTCCGCAAGTACTTACGAACCTGTACATCTTTCCTCAATATTTGACGGCTTTGTTTACATTTATTAAACAGTTTACAAGCATGAAAACTTGCCAATCAACTGTTGTTATTGTTATAAACAGCCTCCTGGTGCTTTGGAGCTCAGTAACTGTTTAATAATTGTAAACAAAGTCGCCAAAGATTGAGAAAAGATGTACAGGTTCGTAAGTGCTTGAGTAACCGCTTCGTGAATCTGGTGCCAAGTCTCCTGTTACGGTCACCTGGACCAGTAGCAGAGGCCTCGTATTGATGAGGTTGAGTACATGCCGGCAGTGTGAGGGCGCGGCACAATGGCTGTACCTGGAACTTACCTGTGGACGGTTCTGGATATTCTTCTACTCCCGGAGCCGAGCCTGAGGCCAGGCTCGACGTGTGAGAGCTTGGTCCACCAGGCTGTTGCTGGGAGCGGCCCGCAGGCTCACTATATTCACTACAGCCTAGTTGGTCCGGCATTTCTTGTAAGAACTTATTTAAGTGCCTCTTGAATACATCCACCTTTGTTCCGATAATATTTCCAGTGCTTGCTGGGAGGGTGTTGAACAGCTGTGGACCTCTGATGATCAGGCAGTGTTTTCTGATTGTGCCTATGGCACCTCTACTCTTCACCGGTGGTAGCTGTTGGTGGCGTGATGTTTGGGTGGTGGCAGCTGGTGGTGGCAGCCGGTGGTGGCAGCTGGTGGTGGCAGCCGGTGGTGGCAGCTGGTGGTGGCAGCTGGTGGTGGCAGCTGGTGGTGGCAGCTGGTGGTGGCAGCTGGTGGTGGCAGCTGGTGGTGGCAGCCGGTGGTGGCAGCTGGTGGTGGCGTGATGTTTGAGTGGTGGTAGCCGGTGGTGGCAGCTGGTGGTGGCAGCCGGTGGTGGCAGCTGGTGGTGGCAGCTGGTGGTGGCGTGATGTTTGGGTGGTGGCAGCTGGTGGTGGCGTGATGTTTGGGTGGTGGCAGCCGGTGGTGGCAGCTGGTGGTGGCGTGATGTTTGAGTGGTGGTAGCCGGTGGTGACAGCTGGTGGTGGCAGCCGGTGGTGGCAGCTGGTGGTGGCAGCTGGTGGTGGCAACTGGTGGTGGCGTGATGTTTGAGTGGTGGTAGCCGGTGGTGGCAGCTGGTGGTGGTAGCCGGTGGTGGCAGCCGGTGGTGGCGTGATGTTTGGGTGGTGGCAGCTGGTGGTGGCAGCTGGTGGTGGCGTGATGTTTGGGTGGTGGCAGCCGGTGGTGGCAGCTGGTGGTGGCGTGATGTTTGGGTGGTGGCAGCTGGTGGTGGCAGCTGGTGGTGGTAGCCGGTGGTGGCAGCTGGTGGTGGCAGCTGGTGGTGGCGTGATGTTTGAGTGGTGGTAGCCGGTGGTGGCAGCCGGTGGTGGCAGCTGGTGGTGGCGTGATGTTTGAGTGGTGGTAGCCGGTGGTGGCAGCCGGTGGTGGCAGCTGGTGGTGGCAGCTGGTGGTGGCGTGATGTTTGAGTGGTGGTAGCCGGTGGTGGCAGCTGGTGGTGGCAGCTGGTGGTGGCAGCTGGTGGTGGCAGCTGGTGGTGGCACACAGATCTGACACATTCCCGCCTGGTGGCGTGCACCACATTGTAAATTAAGCCTAAATAACCCTTAGGAGGGATAATGATAGCCCCGCCCCCCTTATTATGTGGTAATTATGTGAAGGTTATTACGCCAACTATGTGCCTGTTAAGGTGTATGTGTGTGTTAGTATGATACTTAGTTGTGCTTGTGGAGGTTGAGCTTCAGCTCTTTGGTCCCGCCTCATATCTTTCACTCAACTGTTGTTGACCTTAAGTCTATTAAGTTCTGACACATCTACATTTGAAATTGCTTAGTGCATTCCAAGGGGTAAATATTCTATCACTGAAACATCTCTGTGGCTCATTTGGGTACACAGTTTCCACCTGTGTCCCCTTGTGCGAGTACCACTCGTGCTAAAAGAGATTTTGTATGTGGTAATCATGTCCCTCCCCAACGCTTCTGTCTTCTAGGGATTCCTTAAGTATTCTATCGTCCATTTGGTACCTTAATAAATGCCTACTTAACGGAAAACTTGATAATATTCACATTCCAAGTAATGCAATGGCCTGAGTTTATCTTCGGTGTAATTGGCATCAGATCACATTCAATTACTTTTTTCTTAGAGAATTGATTAGCAGGAAATTATTTTCTTGCATCGATGGATATTTATATATTTCTAATCAGTTATGTAAATTAGCTGTGAAATGTAGCAATATCCTTTCTGAATATTTCTCCCTGAAATATGGGATCAAACAAGGTTGTATTTTAAGTCCTATATTGTTTTCTTTCTATCAGTTTTATATTGTTCGCTTTCTATCAAAGTCCTATATTGTTTGCTTTCTATCAAACAAAGTCCTATATTGTTTGCTTTCTATCAAACAAAGTCCTATATTGTTTGCTTTCTATCAAACAAAGTCCTATATTGTTTGCTTTCTATCAAACAAAGTCCTATATTGTTTGCTTTCTATCAAAGTCCTATATTGTTCGCT
>WNGS01052365.1:13810016-13840651 GCA_020271785.1 Procambarus virginalis
GTCTCTAATTATGGAATTAGTTTCAACTTTCCCGAACTAATACATTGACGGAACACTCGGTTGACCATCTCGGTGGACGACCATGTTTTATTTGACGTTGGTGGTGGCTAATGGCCGTCACTTTACAGCTGGATATATGCAAATAAAATTGCAAATTTATGCTCGTTGTTAAAAAAACAAAACCCACAACCGGCTCCTGTGATTTAACTACAGTTCTGCGCCCAAATGGTTCTCTGTGAGGCCGCCTTAGGGTGCGTGGCAGTAAATCTTGGGCTTGGTCAGGGCCACCTGAGAGCCTGTAATCTTCCGTAGTATCTTGTGTTTTAACAGCAGTCAAATCTCATACCTTTCCTCTTTGCACATGCAAATTTTAAATGAATTATGGGGTGGCCATTGAACCGTCATTGTGTGAGGTGGGCATAATGTGTTGGTTTAATGTGTGTAGAGAGCCTATACATACCAGCAGAGGTTTGGGTAGTGGGTGCAACTGCCAGAAGCCGAGGTGGTGGTGCCGCCCACCTGCGCCATCGCCATCAATTTAACCTGGTTATTTTTCTATTTCAATATAAGAATATAAGACCGGTACAAGCGAATGGCTTTTGTGATTAACAATTCAAGCAATTTACCTGTACGATAAACTTTAAGATAGTTCAACGTGTGGTCTATCTTCATAAAAGGTGGTACCACATTAGCAACCCTCCACGACTCTGGTACTTTGCTTATCTCTAATGTGTTAATTAGAATATGTAACGATAATAGCTTCCCCTAAATCGCTCTGTATCGTTACATATAAAGAAGGCTAAGCTGTTCTTGTACACGCCATAGAGAACCCCAGTAGATACTCGTCTCGGGTCCCCCGGGTGCTTGTGGGTTTTAGGTTCCTAGTGGCCGGTTGTGTTAGGCACCTCACTTCCACCCATCGTTGCTCTGGGTAGGGCACATCGCACTTCCCCTCTCGTTCTTGTGTGTCGGGACACCTCAACTTTCCCCTCGTTGCTTGTGTCAGTGGCGGACCTCACTTCCCACTCGTGCTTGTGTACGGGCACCTACTCTTCCGGTCGTCGCTGTGCTAGGGCACCTCACTTCCCCTCGTCGCTGTGCTAGGGTACGATTTTTGCTTATGATGGGGGGTCGTCTATGCACATCTGAGCAGAAAGGTTCGGTAGGACTGAAGTTTTCAAGACCTTGACCATACAGCGCTTGGTATTGGTGTCTGGTGTAGGTGTCTCAGCTGTGAGTTTGACAAGGCCTGGTGGGTTGCAGAGACGTTCAGATCGCAGTGTTGTGTTGGAAATTTGTTCGACCGCGATGTGTTCGTGGAGTCCTTGATCAGTGTGAGGGTTGCTTGTTTTTATGCACTATTGTTCTGAACGGTGCTGTGGTAACTTGAGTGTGACGTTGACATAGCGTGGCAGTATGGTACTTTAGTTGTTACGCTTTCTATCGTTTGAAATGCACCGTTTAAATGTTGGATGGGCTGTTAACCATATTGTTTTGGGCAGTATGGGAAGATGTTAAGCATGAGGAGGTTAATAGCTTCCGCTGGTTATTGAATGGGATGCTGCTGCACCAGGACGCTGACGATGTCCCTGATGAGTCAGGATGTACCGTCTTCATTATCCCTGCTGGGGTTTACGCTTCGTTGTAATATTCCGGTCAGACTACCTGTTGCGGTGTGGCGGTACAATGTCATCTAGACCGAGCGGTGGTCTGGCACGTGGAGGCGGCTGCTCGCCATCAACATCTTCGAGAGGATGATTTTCGACCTCTCCAGACCCAGCCTCAAAAATCAAAGCAGCCAGGAAAAAATATTTTTTAAGCGTGAAACTAAGTGTTAAAATCTGCCTCTCCAGACCCAGGAGGACTCTGTGGATGTGTTGGCAGGTAATGTTGTCCGCCTTCCAGCCTGCCAGAGTTGCACCTGTGCTATGGGGGTGTTCGGGGGCTTTTCTTTTGCTTGTGTGAAGCCGATGGAGCACCCTGTACATCAGGGCCCCGCCGACCAGCCAGTGTGCGTGTCGATGAGTTTCGACTGCAGGGCTTTGTGTGGTTCCCTCAGAAGACGTCCCCGTCAGCTTTAGAGAGCGGTTCTGTGCCACTGTGCTCCGCCTCGGGTCTACTGGATGTGGGGCGGGGTGTTTCTCCCCCTCAGTCTAGGAGCCGTTCCCAGATGCCTCTCCAATAGGGGAGGGTGCGCGTGCTCCCTCGTGGACCCAGGCCCACGGTCGCGGTCCCTTGAGGGTAACGGATACCTCTGGAGCACATGGGGACGAGGGGGGGTGGAGGCGGCGATGGGTGTGGAGGCATCAAGGGCAGGGTCAGGTGGCCTCTTTGCCACGGTGCTTCTGCCGTTGGTCCCCCCCAGTGCCAGCAGTGAACAGATCGCATGGGGGGGGGTTTGATTGACCTGGTGCAGACAAAATTTAGTTTTGGTGTGAAAAGGCGTCTTTTGCCGGTTCCTCTTGGACTTCGCCTCTCTTCGTGTCCCACTTCTGCTACTCGACAAGTCTTATCGGCTGATAACGATAAGGCCGCGCCTTTTGGGAGGTGTCCGTCCTCGACCCCGTGAGTTTGGGGCTGCGTTCCCCATTTGGAAAGCCGCCGTGTTGTTGTTTAGTTGTGGTGTGTGGGTGTGTGTGTGTGTTGTGTTGTGTGTGTTTGGTGGTGTGGTGTGGTGTTGTCCGTGTTGATTTTGTCCCAGTTAATTGCATGGATGTTGTGTCGTATACTGGTGTTCAGGTCACGGGTTGTAGTGGATTTGACTTCTATGTTTTGTTTGTAACTTGTTTATAATCTTGCGGTTTCACCCTGAAGGGGCTCCTATGTGTTGTCCTGTTTCGGTTCCATGTGTTAGTGGGGGCAGCGGGCCCTCATCAGTTTGGTGACCTTCAGTATTAATATTTTAGGAAGAACGATTTATCCGCAGTTAAATCTGACAACGTTATCTAAGAGACCATGGCTCTCATGATCGGGACTGTCAAGCACACAATCAGCGCCTCGCACACGCTACACAGCATGATCAGTGAGTGGACTGATGCGCTCCCAAGACCTTGAGGTGATCACTTCTCGGAACTGATTGAAAATTCATGGCGGCCATTTTTAAAAATGGCCGCCTACTCTCGCTCTAGACAAAAAGTGCTGTGGCTCACAGCTAACACATTTTGCCATCTTGCTCAACATGTCTCCCAAATTTGGTGGTTTTTGTGATATACACTAAAGTTTCCTATCTCTCGCACCAATGAAAAGAACTTTGAAGTATTTGAAGATTTAATCGATTTCTGACTGGGCATTGTGTGAAATTGTCCTCTACCTAGAGAGAGTGTTCTGCACTCAGAACAATGAACCCACGATAATTTTACCTTCAGAGAGAGACTTGAGGGTAAAATGGGCAGAGGTTTTTCACCCTAATCCACCTTTACCTAGCAGTGAAATAGGTCCGGGAGTTAGACAGTTCTGACTACGAGCAGCGCTTCTGGGGGATGCGTGTGTGACCAAAAAAAAAGTAGTTAGTAGCCAGTTGAATGTATTGGACAGTTGGCAGTAGGCGGGCCGAACAGAGCAGAAACTCGACCCCCGCAAGCACAATTGGGAACACAACACACACACAGCTGCCCCTAAAGACCTGTTCGGTGATTGACAGCACCAGATTAAGAGACCAGTCTTCCGGATAAGACAGTTGTGTGCTCAGCCTTCGAACAGAAACAATAAATTTCTATCTGGCCTCATTGCCGAACATTCTCGGAACTATTCGGCCTTAACACGTAAACATGCTTTCATATTATCTACACTTCTCTGTCTCTTAACTTAATGTTATTCAGCTTAATAGACAAAAAGGAATCATATCGGTACAATGACCGGTACTATCAGGCAGTGTAGTTGTTGCTGCCTAGGATAAAAACAAGTAATCTGCGAGTTGTTACTTCCAGGACGAACAGAGCATCATAGGTTGTTACTTCCAGGACGAACAGAGCATCATCAGGTTGTTACTTCCAGGACGAACAAAGCATCACAGTTGTTACTCCCAGGACGAACAGAGCATCCAGGTTGTTACTCCCATATAGATATAGATATCCCAACTCCCAATCAGATATAGACAAAAATACAAGGTCACAGCTTCGTATCATCCTTTGCAGACGACACAAAAATCAGTAAGATAAATTACCTCGCTGAAGACATTGAAAAACTTCAAGCTGATATTAATAAAGGTTTCGACTGAGGCATCAGAAAATACATATGATGTTTAACAGTGACAAATTCCAGGTACTCAGGTACGGTAAAATGAGGACCTTAAACATTAATACAGAGTACAAAAACACAATCAAATCTGCCCATAGTAGGGAAACAAACATGTAAAGGATTTGGGAATAATGAGGTCTGACGACTTAACGTTTAGGGAACATAACCAAGTAAATATCGCGTCAGCCAGAAAAAATGATAGGATGGATTACGAAAAACTTTCAAATCCAGGGATCACATCACAATGGTTGTACTCTTCAAGTCACTTGTGTTGTCCCGTCTTGAGTACTGCTCAGTACTCACTTCCCCCCTTTAGAGCAGGAGAGATTGCTGAAATAGAGGGAATACAGAGAACATATACGCGACGCATAGACGAGATAAACACCTAAATTATTGGGATCGTCTCAAAGCTCTTCAAATGTACTCACTAGATAAGAAGACGAGAGAGATATCAAATAATATACACCTGGAAGATACTGGAGGGCCAGGTCCCAAATCTACACAGTAAAATAACAACGTACTGGAGTGAACGATATGGAAGAAAATGCAGAATAGAACCAATGAAGAGCAGAGGTGCCATAGGCACAAATCAGAGAGCAACTGTATAAACATCAGAGGTCCGCGGTTGTTCAACGTCCTCCCAGCAAGCATAAGAAATATTGCCAGAACATTCGTGGACATCTTCAAGAGGAAAACTAGATTATTCCTCCAAGGAGTTCCGGACCAGCCGGGCTGTGGTGGGTATGTGGGCCTAGCGGGCCGCTCCAAGCAACAGCCCTAGTGGACCAAACTCTCACAAGTCAAGCCTGGCCTCGGGCCGGGCTTGGGGAGTAGAACGAACTCCAGAACCCCATCAACCAGGTATCAACCAGGTAACTCCCAGGACGAACAGAGCATCACAGGTTGTTACTCCCAGAACGAACAGAGCATCATAGCCTGTGGGCTGAGTACCACAGGGTGTGTGATGTGGGCTGAGTACCACAGGGTGAGTGAGGTGGGCTGAGTACTCACAGGGTGGGTGATGTGGGCTGAGTACCACTAAGGGTGAGTGATCGTTGGGCTGAGTACCACAGGGTGAGTGAATGTGGGCTGAGTACCACAGGGTGAGTGAGGTGGGCTGAGTACCACAGGGTGAGTGATGCGGGCTGAGTACCACAGGGTGAGTGATGCGGGCTGAGTACCACAGGATGGGTGATGTGGGCTGAGTACCACAGAGTGAGTGATGAGGAGCTGAGTACCACAGGATGAGATGATTGCGGGCTGAGTACCACAGGGTGAGTGATGCGGGCTGATTACCACAGGATGAGTGATGAGGGCTGAGTACCACAGGATGAGTGGATGTGGGCTGAGTTACCACAGGGTGAGTGATGAGGGCTGAGTACCACAGGATGAGTGATGTGGGCTGAGTACCACAGGGTGAGTGATGTGGGCTGAGTACCACAGGATGAGTGGAATGTGGGCTGAGTACCACAGGATGAGTGATGAGGGCTGAGTACCACAGGATGGGTGATGTGGGCTGAGTACCACAGGATGAATGATAATAAAGAGTCCTGATGGTGTTGTTTGGCGTCATAAAATTTAACTGTTGTGTTGTTATTAGGATGGTTAGTCATACAGAGGCATGTGATAAGCAGTCTGCACTGGCAGACTCCGGTGCACTGTGAGGAGATCATCAACATGAGAGTGGATAAAGTAATTGCAAAGCTCCAGGTACCTCATGCCAACGGGTCTGAAAGGTCTAATAACTGGGCATTCAGTGATGTAGTGTGGGAGATCATGCCGCAGTTCCTGCTCACAGAGTTTGCACCTGGAGTGCTCAGGATTGGGAGATCCGTCAACTGTAGCCACCTGCCACAGGTAACGGTAGCCACCTGCCACAGTTAACGGTAGCCACCTGCCACAGTTAACGGTAGCCACCTGCCACAGTTACGGTAGCCACCTGCCACAGTTAACGGTAGCCACCTGCCACAGTTAACGGTAGCCACCTGCCACAGTTAACGGTAGCCACCTGCCACAGGGAACGATAGCCACCTGCCACAGGGAACGATAGCCACCTGCCACAGGTAACGGTAGCCACCTGCCACAGTTAACGGTAGCCACCTGCCACAGTTAACGGTAGCCACCTGCCACAGGGAACGGTAGCCACCTGCCACAGGGAACGGTAGCCACCTGCCACAGGTAACGGTAACCCAACCTGATCCTGGCAACCACTGTGTCGCACAGTCTGGTGGACGTTTCGTGCTGCCCATAAACACAGGTTTCAGATCTAAACAAATCATAGCTTTTTATGCTGGTACTTTCAGGTGTAGCATAAACTGATGAAAGTCTAGGACTGTCCTTACCCGCATTCATGTCCTCAGCCCTGACTGAGGTCGCCGTGGGAACATATTCCCTTGTAATGGGAGCAGTGGCTAGCCCCAAGCTTCTGGGTTCCAGCCATAGGCAGACATAGATATAATTTATATTTGTAGACATAGAAGACAGGCTACTGCTCCAACTGACAGATTACGTTCATGATCTACTGTTCTGTTCCCATAGGAATATCTTCTCTGTTTCTTGTTCTCTAGCCATGGAATGTACTCACTTAGTTGTGCATACGGGGTTGAGGTTCAGCTCACTGGTCCCGCCTCTCAACCTGTTAATCATCTACTGGTGTACTGGTTCCTGAGCCTTTTGGGCGCGTATCACATCTGTATATGAAACTGTGTATGGAGTCAGCCTCCACCACATCACTGACTAATGCATTCCACCTGTTAACTACTCTGACACTGAACAAAGCCTTTCTCATGTCTCTGTGGCTCATTTGGGTGCTAAGATTCCTCCTGCGTCCCTTGTTCCTGTACCATGCGTGCTAAATAATTTGTCTATTTCTACCCTGTCAATACTTCTGAGAATTTTGTAGGTAGTAATCATGTCTTCTCTAACTTTTTTGTTGTCCAATGACGTACCGTCTTGACGTTCAGCAGCCTTTCCTCGTAGCTCATATCTCTCAGCTCTGGGACTGTCTTGTAGTATATTTCCAAACTTTCTCTAACTTCGTCGTGTTTGACTCTATATGGACTCCACGCTGAAGCTGCATACCCCAGAATTGGTCTGCCATCCGTGGCATGCAAGGCTCTGAATGATTCTATACACAAAGGTCTTCAAGCAGTTCTTGTCTGAGTTGTGTGTAGTGTGAGTGGGGGGAGGGGAGGGTGTGTGTGTGGGGGGGGGTGACGGAGGGAGTGAACTGTCAGGAGAAAGCACCAAGCCATTAGACTATATAGCACTTGAAAGAGATAAGGATTGGGATGGGACGGGGGAAGGAATGGTGCCCAACCATTTGGACGGTCGGGGATTGAACGCCGACCTGCATGAAGCGAGACCATCCACTTGAAGTGGTTAGACGGAGGGGGGGGGAGGATGGGAGCGGGGTGAGGATAGCGAGGATGACCCAGCACCCTGACAATAGGTCATCAGATCTGTAGAGGGAGCAACGCCCCCTTGTGTGACGGACCCCCCCCCCACCTCCACCCATCCCCCAGGGGGGGAGGGAGGCCTGCCATCCCTCCCACTCCCCTCTCACTCCCCTCTCACCCCTTTCACTCCCCTCTCACCCCTCTCACTCCCCTCTCACCCCTCTCACGAGGCCCTCATTCCATTATCATACCCCATACTCCAACCATTAGAAATCCCTCCCATACACCAACCATTAGAAATCCCCCCCCCATGCACCTAGACATGTACGGGCTTCTTATGAATATATAAGATGTTGTCGGTGTGTTGACGCAAGTGTGTGAGCGTCTTGGAGTGTCGTGGCTGTTGTTAGGAGGCGAGAGGAAGGCTGGAGGTGACGAGGGCACCTTGTGACAAGTTAGGGAGGCTGAAGGCTGCCATTCAGGCACCAGACGTGTCTTGGTTACTCTCTCCTTCTTGTTCACCGTCTTCCTTCTTGCTCACCGTCTTCCTTCTTGCTCACCGTCTTGTTCACCGTCTTCCTTCTTGCTCACCGTCTTGTTCACCGTCTTCCTTCTTGCTCACCGTCTTGTTCACCGTCTTCCTTCTTGCTCACCGTCTTGTTCACCGTCTTCCTTCTTGTTCACCGTTTTCCTTCTTGTTCAGCGTCTTCCTTCTTGTTCACCGTCTTGCTCACCGTCTTCCTTCTTGTTCACCGTCTTCCTTCTTGCTCACCGTCTTCCTTCTTGTTCGCCGTCTTCCTTCTTGCTCACCGTCTTCCTTCTTGCTCACCGTCTTGCTTCTTGTTCACCGTCTTGCTTCTTGTTCACCGTCTTCCTTCTTGTTCACCGTCTTGCTCACCGTCTTCCTTCTTGTTCACCGTCTTCCTTCTTGCTCACCGTCTTCCTTCTTGTTCACCGTCTTCCTTCTTGTTCACCGTCTTGTTCACCGTCTTCCTTCTTGTTCACCGTCTTCCTTCTTGTTCACCGTCTTCCTTCTTGTTCACCGTCTTCCTTCTTGTTCACCGTCTTCCTTCTTGCTCACCGTCTTCCTTTTTGTTCACCGTCTTCCTTCTTGTTCACCGTCTTGCTCACCGTCTTCCTTCTTGCTCACCGTCTTGCTCACCGTCTTCCTTCTTGCTCACCGTCTTGCTCACCGTCTTCCTTCTTGTTCACCGTCTTCCTTCTTGCTCACCGTCTTCCTTCTTGTTCACCGTCTTCCTTCTTGCTCACCGTCTTGCTCACCGTCTTCCTTCTTGTTCACCGTCTTCCTTCTTGCTCACCGTCTTGCTCACCGTCTTCCTTCTTGTTCACCGTCTTCCTTCTTGCTCACCGTCTTCCTTCTTGTTCACCGTCTTCCTTCTTGTTCACCGTCTTCCTTCTTGCTCACCGTCTTCCTTCTTGTTCACCGTCTTCCTTCTTGTTCACCGTCTTCCTTCTTGCTCACCGTCTTGCTCACCGTCTTCCTTCTTGCTCACCGTCTTGCTCACCGTCTTCCTTCTTGCTCACCGTCTTGCTCACCGTCTTCCTTCTTGCTCACCGTCTTCCTTCTTGTTCACCGTCTTCCTTCTTGCTCACCGTCTTCCTTCTTGTTCACCGTCTTCCTTCTTGCTCACCGTCTTCCTTCTTGTTCACCGTCTTCCTTCTTGTTCACCGTCTTCCTTCTTGTTCACCGTCTTCCTTCTTGCTCACCGTCTTCCTTCTTGTTCACCGTCTTCCTTCTTGTTCACCGTCTTCCTTCTTGTTCATCGTCTTCCTTCTTGCTCACCGTCTTGCTCACCGTCTTCCTTCTTGCTCACCGTCTTCCTTCTTGCCCACCGTCTTCCTTCTTGCTCACCGTCTTCCTTCTTTTTCACCGTCTTCCTTCTTGTTCACCGTCTTCCTTCTTGTTCACCGTCTTCCTTCTTGTTCACCGTCTTCCTTCTTGCTCACCGTCTTGCTCACCGTCTTCCTTCTTGCTCACCGTCTTCCTTCTTGCTCACCATCTTCCTTCTTGCTCACCGTCTTCCTTCTTGCTCACCGTCTTCCTTCTTGCTCACCATCTTCCTTCTTGCTCACCATCTTCCTTCTTGCTCACCGTCTTCCTTCTTGCTCACCGTCTTCCTTCTTGCTCACCATCTTCCTTCTTGCTCACCGTCTTCCTTCTTGCTCACCGTCTTCCTTCTTGTTCACCGTCTTCCTTCTTGTTCACCGTCTTCCTTCTTGCTCACCGTCTTCCTTCTTGCTCACCGTCTTCCTTCTTGCTCACCGTCTTCCTTCTTGCTCACCGTCTTCCTTCTTGCTCACCGTCTTCCTTCTTGCTCACCGTCTTCCTTCTTGCTCACCGTCTTCCTTCTTGCTCACCGTCTTCCTTCTTGTTCACCGTCTTCCGTCTTGCTCACCGTCTTCCGTCTTGCTCACTTCCCTCGTTCTGCTTCTCGTCTCCTCCTTATTTATTGCCTTTATTCCTGTATTCCCCCTCTGCTGGCAGTAATAGTCTGTGAACTCAGGATTATCTTGAGGTGATTTCGGGGCTTAGCGTCCCCGCGGCCCGGTCCTCGACCAGGCATCCTTTTTGTTACACAGCCCGTAGCAGCTGTCTAACTGCCAGGTACCTATTTACTGCTAGGTGAACAGGAGCATCAGGGTGAAAGAAACTCTGCCCATTTGTTTCCGCCTTCAACGAGGATTGAACCCGGACCCTCAGGACTACGAATCCGAAGCGCTGTCCACTCAGCTATCAGGCCATTTGACGGTAATAGTGAGGTGTTGACAGGATCACAGTATCGTCTACCTTGTTGACAGGAACAGTGAACTTTGTATCCTCAAGACTGAAGGAGCCGAGCCAAAGTTAAGCCGCTGGAGCCCCGGAACACCTTCACCTGTTACAAAGACATCCTTCCACGCTTCGTGTCTTCCAACTACTTCGCGATTAAGGCGGTGCGCGACGCGTCTAATAAACCTCCTTGATGACACGATACGAGAACAACCCGTGTCGCCCTTGAGGTTGGAGGACGACTGGCCCCATCGGGATTAAAGAGGTGATCCTTGTCAGTCATATGCTAAAATATTGGCCAAGTGGCCCTTGGTTTCTGTCTCTGCTGGGGCTGACCCGGCGGTGGGGCCTTTGATTGTCGCGAGGGGTTGGGCGCCCTTTCCTTCACTCCGTCCTCATATTCCAGCTCCTTATGTTCATGTTCTCATATCCTTGTCCACATATTCTGGTTCCATGTACGTCGTATTCCTGCTGTTTGTCCTCGTACCCAGATCTAAGGTCCCTGTCCTCATATCCCAGCTCCTTGTCCTCATATCCCAGCTCCTTGTCCTCATATCCCAGCTCCTTGTCCCTCGTATCTTAGCTCCTATCTAGCATCCCAGTTCACATCCCAGCTTCTAATCGTCATATACCAGCTCCTTGGCTTTATATCCTAGCAAATAATCAGTATATTCAAAGGCCTTGTCCGTATATCCCAGCACCTCATATCCTAGCTCCTTGTTCTCGTATAGCAGCGGGCCTCCAGGAAGCAGTGGGCCTCGAACAGGCAGCGGAGGTGTAGCAAGCAGTGGAACTTAAGCCAGCCAGCCAGCCAGCCAGGAAGCCAGGAAGCCAGCCAGCAAGCCAGCCAGGAAGCCACCAAGCCAGCCAGCGGGTGTAGCGGACATGTAACACACACAGGAGCCCAGCACTGAAGACTGTGACCCTGGTGTAATCTTTAACACTTACCTTATTAATAATAATAGTGTTTGAGAGCTGTTGATAACAGCCTGAATGTTGATAGCAGTTTTTGCCTGTCCAGTACCAGTATGTTGAGGAGCTGGTAAACATTGCCTTAAAATGCCTATGCCAATTATGCAAACCAGCTCATGTGTCGTAATGATCTCGTCCGCCTCACCCTTGACTTTATCCAACCAATAAGATTATGCAAATTTATTGCACATTAGAAAGAGTGTTAAGAACAAGGTGCGCATGCAAGCAAAAAGTGGTTGGAGACCAACTTATAAGTGTGTATTAGGGGGGGGGGGACACGCCTGCCTGGTGGAGTACAATCTCTGGGAGTACAATCATGGGCCCAAGCCAGTACCTCCTCCCCCCCTCGCCCAAGCCAGTACCTCCTCCCCCCCTGGCCCAAGCCAGTACCTCCTCCCCCCCTGGCCCAAGCCAGTACCTCCCCCCCTTGCCCAAGCCAGTACCTCCTCCACCCCCTGGCCCAAGCCAGTACCTCCTCCCCCCCTGGCCCAAGCCAGTACCTCCCCCCCCTGGCCCAAGCCCTACCTCCTCCACCCCCTGGCCCAAGCCAGTANGTAATTAGAGTAATTTCATATAGACTCCATCTCATGTTGGCCTCTTAATGCATGATAGAGCTGATGAGTTAGCCAAGAATCTACCTTTAAAGGAGAGGAATATAACCTTAGATTACCTATGAGCATCTTGAGCACAATAAATACACCAAGAACGTCAACAAACCCTTGTAGATGTGAACTATGATCATACTATATCAGGGAAGAAGAGCCACACATGTATGGATCATCCAGTACAGTCAGCAGACGCCAAAATGTGGCTACTGCTCGGCCTACAGTTGGTTACACGTATCTCTGGGAGTTTGTATTGCCTGCTCATGTCAGCCCGAACAAACGTGAACCCAGTTGGCAACATTTTTACACACCCTCCGCCGCTATGTGAAATAATGTTAGTTTTTTAATATAAAACTGTTAGAAATGCTAAAGAAATATCTAAGAGTTTAATTATGAATGACATACTACAGAAATCATAGGCAGGTATGTCAGGTTGTCATTATGGAAATTCACATTTCTACCTCCGCCCACTGGATGGGTCCGGGGCGCATGTCAATGACTCCACAAGTGAAAATTACCCACTTGGGCTGGACGGTAGAGTGACGGTCTCGCTTCATGCAGGTCGGGGTTTAATCCCCGACCGTCCAAGTGGTTGGGCACCATTCCTTCTCCCCCCCCCCCCCCGTCCCATATCAAATCCTTATCCTAACCCCAGTGCTGTAAAGTCGTAATGTCTTGTCGCTTTCCCCATTAATTACCTCCCCTTGAGCTTAAAGACCATTGGAGTCCGGTGAGTGACCCAATTATGTAAGAGTAAGCTTAGTGGCACTCACCCACAAGGTGGGTCTGGCACCTATAATGACTAATTGAAGGTTGGTGCGTGTGCCCGTACAGGTGACGGGGCTCCTGACGCAGGGGAAGGGCGACGACGAGGAGTGGGTCACGTCCTTCGAGCTCTCCTACTCCCTCGACGCCTACCACTGGCACCACGCCCGTGACATCTACAATAACAAGAAGGTGAGTGACAGGGTGCCACCGGTGCCAGGGTGCCACCGGTGCCAGGTTGCCACCGGTGCCAGGGTGCCACCGGCGCCAGGGTGGCACCGGCATGGCTGACGCCCTTCTACTAGCTCTTGCTGATGTAACTACCCTATAAAGAGTACCCACGGTATACTGGTACCCAAGTACCCACGTTGAAGACGTCCCTCTCTACTCTTCGCCAGGCCAGGACTCCTCAAATATTGACATGTCTACTTAGGAAACTTCTAAGTCTTTCCTTAGGGCAAGACTTGTTTACACTTTTCAAGAGTTTACAATGTCGAACATTATACGCCAAGGTGGTTGTTGTAAACGAACTCTTAGTGCTTCGGGGCTCGTACAGTGGTACACGCACCCGTCTACTAGCAGTGGCAGAGGTACACGTATCCCTTCTTCTAGCAGTGGGCAGAGGTACACGTATCCCTTCTTCTAGCAGTGGGCAGAGGTACACGTATCCCTTCTACTAGCAGTGGGCAGAGGTACACGTATCCCTTCTCTCTAGCAGTGGGCAGAGGTACACGTATCCCTTCTTCTAGCAGTGGGCAGAGGTACACGTATCCCCTCTACTAGCAGTGGGCAGAGGTACACGTATCCCTTCTACTAGCAGTGGGCAGAGGTACACGTATCCCATCTACTAGCAGTGGGCAGAGGTACACGTATCCCTTCTTCTAGCAGTGGGCAGAGGTACACGTATCCCTTCTACTAGCAGTGGGCAGAGGTACACGTATCCCTTCTACTAGCAGTGGGCAGAGGTACACGTATCCCTTCTACTAGCAGTGGGCAGAGGTACACGTATCCCTTCTACTAGCAGTGGGCAGAGGTACACGTATCCCTTCTACTAGCAGTGGGGCAGAGGTACACGTATCCCTTCTACTAGCAGTGGGCAGAGGTACACGTATCCCTTCTACTAGCAGTGGGCAGAGGTACACGTATCCCTTCTACTAGCAGTGGGCAGAGGTACACGTATCCCTTCTACTAGCAGTGGGCAGAGGTACACGTATCCCTTCTACTAGCAGTGGGCAGAGGTACACGTATCCCTTCTTCTAGCAGTGGGCAGAGGTACACGTATCCCTTCTTCTAGCAGTGGGCAGAGGTACACGTATCCCATCTACTAGCAGTGGGTAGGGGTACACCCCTCTACTAGCAGTGGGTAGGGGTACACCCGTCTACTAGCAGTGGGTAGAGGTACACCCGTCTACTAGCAGTGGGTAGAGGTACACCCGTCTACTAGCAGTGGGTAGAGGTACACCCGTCTACTAGCAGTGGGTAGAGGTACACCCGTCTACTAGCAGTGGGTAGAGGTACACCCGTCTACTAGCAGTGGGTAGAGGTACACCCGTCTACTAGCAGTGGGTAGAGGTACACCCCTCTACTAGCAGTGGGTAGAGGTACACCTGTCTACTAGCAGTGGGCAGCAGAGAGGGGCGACATGATACTGGTGAGAGAGGTGAAGGACAGTAGTGTAGAATGAGAAGTATGAGTGAGAGAGAACACGAAAAAGAGTGAATGAGAAAGCATAACAACAGCGGGTATAGTGAGGGGAGTGGAGGGGGGGGGGGTGAGGAGGCGGCTTCTCAGTGTAATTACGTCCAGGACGACTTGCTGGAGCTGCCAAAGCGGGTTTTGTCCAGACTAATATGGCAGACTGGTTATGTTCAGGTGCTGTAACTGTTGCCTACTTTCCCCCTCTCTATTGCTGCTGATTTGCCCTTCACGGTCGTGCACCGTACACAGCTCACCGTACACTGTATCTACCAGGTCTGCTGCTGACATTGTCACTACCAAGTCTGGTGCGTGATATACTTCCCGATCTTCACTTCTTGATCAATGCTTCCCGATCTTCACTTCTTGATCAATACTCCCCGATCAATACTATAAGCGTCGCCCATACGCCCACAGACGCGCCCACAGAGTGGGTGAGAATGGTTTCTGGTGTTTTAATTAAAAAAAATTTCCCGCCTGCCAATTTGAGGCCCCGCGCCTGCCGGGCCTGAATGATGGAACTCATTTACGCAGATGCAGATAATCGTTGCAGGTGGGTTAATGAATCTGGTCTCAACGTTGACGAATGAGGTTAATTTGGGTAGTTGTCGTAGGGTGAGAGGCAGCTGTTGCAGGCCTGCAACGCCTGCAATGCCTGCTTAGCTTGGTTTCTTCTCTTGAGCTGTGGTAATGGTGTTCTTGGGCTCCTGAGCTCAGTGTTGTGAGGAGTGACGGCGATTTTCTGCTTCACATAAACAGACAGACAATATAAGTAAGAATGTAAACTTAAGAATGACGGCGGACGAAGCAGGAGCCTCCTGGGGCTGGCCGTTATTCTTGTGTGTAGCGGCCTCCTGCCACAGGCGGCCTCCTGCCACAGGCGGCCTCATGCCGCAGGCGGCCTCCTGCCGCAGGCGGCCTCCTGCCGCAGGCGGCCTCCTGCCGCAGGCGGCCTCCTGCCGCAGGCGGCCTCCTGCTGGGATTGATATGAGAGGAGACTACTAGGGACTTGTACTGTACTAAATTAAAAATTACTGTCTGCAAATTAATTCAACAAAAGCCTCTAGCTAGGGTCGTAAATCCTAGCTCCTCTTTTTTTTCCTCATGACAGACTGTAGTCTGTAAGGGGCAGGTGGGGTGAATGAATTAGTTGACTGAAGTTCCAGTCCACCTGCAAACAAGTATCTCACATTAACTTGTATTTTTTATACAAGGATAAGATTTTTAATCAATTCAGTCCTATGACTGAACACTGGTTCTGTTTAAAGCAGGGATTTAAACATATACATAGTCCAGCCTAGCATCAAAACTATCAACAGCTAATATATTCTTATACTAATAACACAACAATTTAAAATGTAGAAGTATATTAAAGGATCTTAAATGTGGTCTAAGTACTATTAACTAAGTACTAAAGATTATATTCAATTGGATGAATTTATATGATAAATTAAAGATAACTATGCAAGCAATTGTTAACATAATTTATATGCTCAAGGATATATATATATATATATATATATATATATATATATATATATATATATATATATATAATATATATATATATAATGTCGTACCTAGTAGCCAGAACTCACTTTTTGGCCTACTATGCAAGGCCCGATTTGCCTAATAAGCCAAGTTTTCCTGAATTAATATATTTCTCTACTTTTTTTTCTTATGAAATGATAAAGCTACTCATTTCATTATGTGTAAGGTCAATTTTTTTTATTGGAGTTAAATTAACGTAGATATATGACCGAACCTAACCAACCCTACCTAACCTAACCTAACCTATCTTTATAGGTTAGGTTAGGTTAGGTAGCCGAAAAAGTTAGGTTAGGTTAGGTAGGTTAGGTAGTCGAAAAACAATTAATTCATGAAAACTTGGCCTATTAGGCAAATCGGGCCTTGCATAGTAGGCTGAGAAGTGCGTTCTGGCTACTAGGTACGACATATATATATATATATATATATATATATATATATATATATATATATATATATATATATTGTGACGGGAAAATTTAGGAGTGGAGATGTTCGGCAGTCTTCCTATTGGCTGGTGTCAATGCCTGTCACATTTACAAAAAAAAAAAGAGACTGCTTGGCTGTTGTCTGTGGTAAAAGTAAGGGAAGACACGCAAAACACATAGTATGAACAATGGAACTTTAATTAACATTAATAACAAAGACAATCCCTTGGCTATGTACAGTGCAAAGAAACAAGTCAAAAAGTATAACATAAAAATAACCTAGTGGATAATTTACTCTAGGAATAATATAAAAGCAAAATGACAATAATAGGTAAAATATAATAATGGTGCTGAGAATATGGGTGCTAGCTTAGAACCTCCACTGATAAACAAGAGGTGTATCAGTTAGTTGTTCACAGCTTGAGAACACAAGGATATTCTGAAGTCAATGGCTGGTTCAAGCCCAGACATCGACTCAGGTAGATGGCGCAGAGGTGCAGGTGTGCAGGCGGCTGTCACCAATCTGAAGCAGGCAGGCTGGGAATGGTTGTTTGCTGGTTGACGATGGGTGGCGAGCCGGCGTGGAGGGAGTGTGGAGTAGGGGGTACGTTTTGCCTCCTGGTCAAAACGTTTTGTGCTACGGGTAGACGTATCTTGAATGTAGCATCTTAATCTTGTATATATGTAAGTAACGTTATGTAGGGAAGAGCAGGCTCAATCTCTCTTGAAAGAGATTAATGTCACAATATATATATATAATATATATATATATATATATATATATATATTCAATTTATATATAGAGAGATTCAGTTGCTGCTCTACAATATTAATAAACTTACTGAAATATGAGGCGTTGCCTCACTCTATAACTGACAGACTTATTTGATATATTAAAGTTACACAAGCATACAATTGGCCAATTAATGCACTCAATATACTTCTCTGAATGCCGGGTGCCTGTCTGACAAGTGTGCCAGACTGGACAACACTCTTGTCGAGTTTAGGCACGATATTTTATCGCAGCTTTGCTGTAGATTGTTCTGGTAGCATTGCTACGTGATTGTCCTTAATTGCATTTGCAGTAGGATGATAGGTGGAGGTGGAGACAATGTCACTTTGTGTACTCCACACTACACTTATATAGAAAGTTCTAGGACTTTTTCCTTGTAGATATATTGTCCAGGTACTCCCCAAGTTCTAGAAAGTAATCACTGGTGATAAAGATAATTCGATAAGGTGTCCCAAGTCGATTAATGTTCGCTAAGCACCGTGACACATGTTCAATGTTTGTAAACACACTAGTTCTGCCCCGGGGGCGCCCCCAGTCGGTCGTCCTCATTCCCGAATGGCTCCTCCCTCTCCCTTGAGAGGGGGTTAGCTTTCAATGTATATTGATGATTATTTTACTGTCTAGACATATGATTGCGATAAGATGTGATTCAATCCTATATCTAATTATATTATATAGATAATAAGTAGTACTTGATAGTACTATTGATTCTTATTAAGGATTGATTTAAACCTTACCCGAAATCGATTCAATTGTTCCAATAGTTTTTAATTAAGAAATTCTTCTAGAACTTCTGGATCCTTGAGAATCATGCACAAGTCACGTAGGCACCTATAGGACCCTATGGTGTACGGATCATAGGTGCAGTCTTGTATGATCCAGATATAATGAATCTACTGATTCTGATATGATTTTGATATGATTTAGATATGATATAGAAATAATATAGAAATACATTTCTTAGATAATAATATAGATATAGTGGGTAAAAATTTCCCACACCTGACGCAGGCGGCGCCTCCTGACGCAGGCGGCCTCCTGACGCAGCGGCGGCCTCCTCCTGACACAGGCGGCGGCCTCCTGACACAGGCGGCGGCCTCCTGACACAGGCGGCGGCCTCCTGACGCAGGCGGCGGCCTCCTGACACAGGCGGCGGCCTCCTGACGCAGGCGGCCGCCGCCTCCTGACGCAGGCGGCCGCCTCCTGACACAGGCGGCGGCCTCCTGACACAGGCGGCGGCCTCCTGACGCAGGCGGCGGCCTCCTCCTGACACAGGCGGCGGCCTCCTGACACAGGCGGCGGCCTCCTCCTGACACAGGCGGCGGCCTCCTGACACAGGCGGCGGCCTCCTGACACAGGCGGCGTCCTCCTGACGCAGGCGGCGGCCTCCTGACACAGGCGGCGGCCTCCTGACACAGGCGGCGGCCTCCTGACGCAGGCGGCCGCCGCCTCCTGACGCAGGCGGCCGCCTCCTCCTGACACAGGCGGCGGCCTCCTGACGCAGGCGGCCGCCTCCTCCTGACACAGGCGGCCGCCTCCTCCTGACACAGGCGGCGGCCCTCCTCCTGACACGGCGGCCGCCTCCTCCTGACACAGCGGCCCGCCGCCTCCTGACGCAGGCGGCCGCCTCCTCCTGACACAGGCGGCGGCCTCCTGACGCAGGCGGCCGCCGCCTCCTGACGCAGGCGGCCGCCGCCTCCTGACGCAGCGGCCGCCGCCTCCTGACGCAGGCGGCCGCCGCCTCCTGACGCAGGCGGCCGCCGCCTCCTGACGCAGGCGGCCGCCTCCTCCTGACGCAGGCGGCCGCCTCCTCCTGACGCAGGCGGCGGCCTCCTCCTGCCGCAGGCGGCGGCCTCCTCCTGCCGCAGGCGGCGGCCTCCTCCTGCCGCAGGCGGCGGCCTCCTCCTGCCGCAGGCGGCGGCCTCCTCCTGCCGCAGGCGGCGGCCTCCTCCTGCCGCAGGCGGCGGCCTCCTCCTGCCGCAGGCGGCGGCCTCCTCCTGCCGCAGGCGGCGGCCTCCTCCTGCCGCAGGCGGCGGCCTCCTCCTGCCGCAGGCGGCGGCCTCCTCCTGCGCAGGCGGCGGCCTCCTCCTGCCGCAGGCGGCGCCTCCTCCTGCCGCAGGCGACCTGCCATTTTCCAGTACAAGGATTTTTGGCCTTAGAGTATATGTTAACAATGGGACGTGGGTTAGGAGGACGGGTCGTCCGTGAGGCGGGAGGCTGCGGGGGGGGGGGGGGCGTGGCCGCAGCATCTGATGCTGTGCTGAGTGAGGGACAGGTCTTATCTCCTGACGGCACACTCACAGCTCCCTGCATCAGCGCCCCACCTGCCTGCTGTCTGCCTCTCTCTTCTATCCACTTGTCTGCCTCACCATCTCTCCCCTTGTTTACGTCCACCATCTTCCCACCCTTGTGTGTATGCCTGGGTTGAACTCAAGCTCCTGGGCCGTGTGTGTTGAGTGATACATTGGCCAACAAAAATATTACACATTATTTTTATTGACAAGAAATCGAGGTGTCTTTGGATAACAATTATAAAAGCTCAACTTGCTGCATTGTGGATATACAGATTGTTTAGGATTGTGAGGAGAGCGAGTGGGCACAAAACTCCCTGCGGCCTGTAGTTATCTTACAGTCTCCAGTCGATGTTTCTGACGTTGTTGCAACTTGTATATGCAACTTATATTTGATTTTGATAACATTCCTAGTCACCAAACCACTGTTTTGCAACTGCTATAGCAATGTAACTGTGACCTTTAGAGCTGGGTCATGTTGGTAAGATTTTACACAGTGCTTCAACTGGTGGAGGATAGTAAGTGCGTGGCTGTTTACATGTGGAGGGCAGCAGGTGTGTGGCTGTTTACATGTGGAGGGCAGCAGGTGTGTGGCTGTTTACATGTGGAGAGCAGCAGGTGTGTGGCTGTTTACATGTGGAGGGCAGCAGGTGTGTGGCTGTTTACATGTGGAGGGCAGCAGGTGTGTGGCTGTTTACATGTGGAGGGCAGCAGGTGTGTGGCTGTTTACATGTGGAGGGCAGCAGGTGTGTGGCTGTTTACATGTGGAGGGCAGTAGGTGTGTGGCTGTTTACATGTAGAGGAACACACACCTGGCTCCAAGTGTACGCCACATATTTTCCTTCAGAATTTCTGGCATTTTCTTATTAACAATAAATGATTAATGAGAAGTTCTTAGACTTTCTCTACTCATCTCATCTCATCTTATCTTTCCTTCTCATCTTACTCCTCCTCACCTCACACCCCCCCCCCTCCTTCTCTCTACCTACCTAGGCCTACCCAGATTCTTCTCCTGACCGGCCTACCCACAAAAATTTATCTTTAACAAACTATCTCCTTGAGAGTATATCTAAGCCTTATCACCTCCACAGCCTCTGCCCCTGCACTGTGGCGTTGTCTTGTTCCCACCAGTGGTGGGTGACGTCACCCCCCACCAGTGGTGGGTGACGTCACAACCAGAGTATTGACATGGTACATAGAAAAGAGAGAAACGACAGAGAAAAGAGAGAGAGAAAAGAGTGAGATAGGAGAGAGAATAAACAGAGAAAAGAGAGAGGGAGAGAGGGAGAGGAGGGAGCGAGGTGAGAGGGATGAATGAGCAAATCAGAGAAGAGGTTAACATCTTGTTAACCAAGACTTGGTTCACAGATACTACCGTGGCAGGAAGCCAGCGGTTACCCTCCCTCAGCTCATCTCAACCCTCACACCCTATCAACTCATTTGAAGAACTCATTACTAGCTGCCATTAGGAGTAAACTTTGTTTCTAAGATGACCAAGCGACACACCAGAAGACGATGGAGAGACGACGATCTTTCGCTCCGTCCTCGACCGTTATCAAGTAGTGTGTCTTGAGTTGTTGCTAAGTTGCAGCCTTGTTAGGGAGGTGTAGCGTGCATGAGTGAATGCAGATTGCAGATGCCTGTGGTTTAGTGGTGTTGGTTTAAGTGTAGGGAGGCGGGAGTCTTGACCACAACGACGCCCTTCTCAACCCGTACATGGCAGTAAGCGTGTTGGTCGGTGGACGGTAGTTGGTGGTCGGTGGTCGCTGGTCGCTGGTTGGTGGTCGCTGGTCAGTAGTTGGTGGTGGTTGAGAGAGATCTCTGGTGGGTTGGTGTACCGCAGGAAGGCATGCTGAAGCAGACTTCAGCAGTCTTCACAAGAAGTTTACACACGGTCCTGGTGAGTGGGTGCCGGAACAACCGTGGACATCTTGAAGAGAAAACTAGATCATTTCCTCGAAGGAGTGCCGGACCAACCGGGCTGTGGTGGGTATGTGGGCCTGCGGGCCGCTCCAAGCAACAGCCTGGTGGACCAAACTCTCACAAGTCGAGCCTGGCCTCGGGCCGGGCTTGGGGAGTAGAACAACTCCCAGAACCCGATCCAGTAGTTAGTAAGGGAGCCAAGATGGTGGTCCAGCGTTACATCACTATAATGCCAGCCTACCCACCACAAAGATGTCTCACTATCAACAACAGTTCAAACACCGTAGTACAACGATCAATAACGCTCAACAGAGGATCAACGCAGCTTACATAAGGTCACGTCATTGGTAACAATAAGTTACGCCCCAATATGTAACAGTCACACAAGATGTTGAGAATGTGTTCATGTCACATTATTGCCAGCAATGTGTTCCGGCAGTTTTGTTCACAAGTCATGTGTGTGCGGTATTCTCCACCTACAGCCAGGACTAGACAGCTCCCTGGTGACCTTACAAAGCTTAACCCGCCCTGCTGAAAGGCTGTAAAGGCCTCCCTCTGTGTTAATGGTGGTTAACACATACAGTGCCGTCAGTTCTCTCTCGCCGCACTTGGCCTTCCTAATTGTTGAGTTATCAGAACAAGTTATCAGACAGGGAAGATAATCCCCATTGCACGCCCAGCAGGTGGTCGCTGGCCACTGTCTTCAGGTGGGTGGGGGAGGGTGTAGGTGGTAGGGGAGCTTAGGGCAGGTGTGGGGGAAGAGAGAGAGTTGGTGGACCTAAGGGCAGGGTTGGAGAGGAAGGTGGTGGGTAAGGTAGTGGAGATGAAGGTGTACACAAGTGTGTCAAGTTAATTAACAAGACTCTGGCCGTCTCACAAGTCCCCCATGTAAACAAAACATAACTTGGCTACCCGTTTGTGGCTGGGAGATGGCGGAGCCAAAATGGCGTTCATATTGCTCGAAAGACTCTCTCTTTTTATTAAATATATTTGCCACACTTGTGATAATTTCTAAACGCGCAAATAAAACCCCTTTTTCAAGAATTGGTGTGGAGACCAGAGTGCAGGAGTCATAGTACCCGCGCCATTGTCCACACAACACACCGAGGACCCCACAGGGAACCCTGACTTGTGTGAGATAGTAATCTCTTACGGGCTCACCATAGCCCGTGCTGCTTGGAACTTTTTGTTCCAAGTAGCAAATCTTAAACAAGAAGAAGTAATCTCTACGAGGTGTGTATGAGCCTTAAAGGCTCCATAATGTGTGTGTGTGTGTCTGCAGAATCGAGCTATTAGCTCTTGGATCCCGCCTTTCTAACCAGTCTATTTGTCCTCTATTATATCTACTACATATATTTCTCTCTAACACACACACACACACACACACACACACACACACACACACACACACACACACACACACACACACACGCACACGCACACGCACGCACGCACGCATCCGAAGGAAGCAGCCCGTAGTAGCAGTCTAACTCCCAGGTACCTATTTACAGCTAGGCGAGCAGGAGCACCAGGGTAAAAAAAAACTTTGCCCAATGGTTTCTGCCTCGATTGGGAATCGAACCCGGGTCCTTAATACTACGACCCTGTGTGGGGGAATCAGTATGAGTGTAAATATTAAGTCACACAGACGGGACTGAAACATTAGACGCCCAACCCACATATATGAAAATATAGTGATTGACGACGCTTCGGTCCGTCCTGGACCACTCGACGTGGTAATGGCCCAGAATGGACCGAAACGTTGTGATAGTGGCCAGGATGGACCGAAACGTCGTGATAGTGGCCCAGAATGGACCAAAACGTCGTGATAATGACCCAAGATGGTCCGAAACGTCGTGATAATGGCCCAGGAAGGACCGAAACGTTGTGATAGTGGCCCAGGATGGACCGAAATGTTGTGATAGTGGCCCAGGATGGACCGAAATGTTGTGATAGTGGCCCAGGATGGACCGAAATGTTGTGATAGTGGCCCAGGATGGACCGAAACGTCGTGATGACCCAAGACGGACCGAAACGTCGTGAGAATGACCCAAGATGGACCGAAACGTCGTGATAATGACCCAAGACGGACCGAAACGTCGTGATAATGACCTAAGACGGACCGAAACGTCGTGACTGCCTACATTTCAGGCGTGTGGGTTAGGTGTGTCAAGAGTGTGTGTATTATGAGTGATTCCGGACAATTCTTCAGCAAATGATGTTAACCAGTTTATATATAATACACAAATGTCAGTAAACATTGAGTAAATGTCAGAATTGTCCAGTTGTGGGCCTCAGCCGGTGGTCCATCCCTGGCTGCTGGCTTACAGTGGACACCCAGCCATGGGACACCGGTACAGTGGACACCCAGCCATGGGACACCGGTACAGTGGACACCCAGCCATGGGACACCGGTACAGTGGACACCCAGCCATGGGACACCGGTACAGTGGACACCTGACAGCCAAGAGAACAGGTACAGAGGTACATGAAGGAACTATAGCCATAGTGGCCACTTTCTTACGGGTTATTCATGCCCGTGCCACCACCTCTTGGCTGGCTTAATAAATAAATAATAATAATGTGTATTCATGTAAAAAGTCCGTCCATACGAGATGAGTTATAGACATAATGTTGGGTTTGTAGATAGAACTAATATGCCTAATGCCACTAATACCCACAGCGCTTAGGGCGAGATGTGGATGATTAATCTTCATCAGTCAATTCATGAGTAGCGGGAGACGCAACAGGCTGGAGCAGGGAGCACCATGTGAAGGTTACTGGGAGGGAATGGAGCGAGGAGCAGAAAAAACGAGACTTGATAATTACTTTCTGCAGTGAATGTAGAGCAAAAAAGTCATTATCAGAAGCGGGCCAGTTCGGCTACAGAGCTGGGCTGTGATGGAGCAACCTCTCCTCTTACAAAGAACGTCGCTTTTTGCACGTATGCGCTACATATGACTCAAAAATTGTCATACTAGAAAGTGGAAGCGGCTGGCGAAAGTGACGTACTGTCCCGTTTTCTGTTTTGGGTCCTCTGATAGGTTAGGAGAGACCACTTTAAACTGACCGTTTTCTTGATGCTGGGAAGCCTTAGGAGGGGTTGGTTGAGGACGGTGGGAAGGAAGATTAAGCCACCAGCACCGTCGGCCACCAGCGCCCGCTACCAGAAGCCCGGCTGTGCTGCTCTTGTCCAAGAGTTTCCAGTCTGTCAAAATGCCACCGAGGACACGCCAGTGCAGGAGGAAAATGATTGATGGCCAAGATCATTGAGGAAAATGATTGTTCTTATAGTTGTGCCGTCCTGGTCCCAGCAGTCAAGGTCCCAGCAGTCAAGGTCCCAGCAGTCAAGGTCCCAGCAGTCAAGGCCCCAGCAGTCAAGGCCCCAGCAGTCAAGGTCCCAGCAGTCAAGGTCCCAGCAGTCAAGGTCCCAGCAGTCAAGGCCCCAGCAGTCAAGGTCCCAGCAGTCAAGGTCCCAGCAGTCAAGGTCCCAGCAGTCAAGGTCCCAGCAGTCAAGGTCCCAGCAGTCAAGGCCCCAACAGTCAAGGTCCCAGCAGTCAAGGTCCCAGCAGTCAAGGTCCCAGCAGTCAAGGTCCCAGCAGTCAAGGTCCCAGCAGTCAAGGTCCCAGCAGTCAAGGTCCCAGCAGTCAAGGTCCCAGCAGTCAAGGTCAAGGGGAAGAAGTGGAAGAAGTCAGTTCACTACAGCAAGGAGCGAGATGCACAAGTTGATTGATTGATGAAGATTAAGCCACCCCAAGAGGAGGCATGGGCAGGAATACCCCGTAAAGTCTCGAACACAAGTCAACTCTCCAGTATTGAAAAAAGGACAAAGGTAAAGTACAGGTAACGGGCTCACTATAGCCCGTGCTACTTGGACGTTCCGATGGAAATTGAGAGGGAGGGAATTATCAGGGGGAAAGCGCCAAGCCATTATGACTATATAGCACTTGGAAGGGGTCAGGATAAGGATTTGGAATGGGACTAGGGGGGGGGAGGAATGGTACCCAACCACTTGGACGGTTGGGGATTGAACACCGACCTGCATAAAGCGAGACCGTCGCTCTACCGACCAGCCCAAGTGGTTGGGCATGGACGTTCCGAGTAACTATATCTACAACAACAACAACGTGTAAAGAGTACGGGGTACTGATGCCCGTGCCGCCGCTCAGTGCCTTAGTCTTCATCAAAGTATACAGTTACAGAAGGCGGTGAAGGGTATTAGTAATAGACGCGGTCCCCCCGTGCTCACTGTCTATCTTGAGGTTATCTTGAGATGATTTCGGGGCTTTTTAGTGTCCCCGCGGCCCGGTCCTCGACCAGGGCTTCACCCCCAGGAAGCAGCCCGTGACAGCTGACTAACACCCAGGTACCTATTTTACTGCTAGGTAACAGGGGCATAGGGTGAAAGAAACTCTGCCCATTGTTTCTCGCCGGCGCCTGGGATAGAACCCCGGACCACAGGATCACAAGTCCAGCGTGCTGCCCGCTCGGGCGACCGGCTCCCTTGGGTAACAAATGTCTTAAATGACGTAGTTGTGCAGGGATAAGACCCAAAAGGAGGGTCAAATTAAGGAGAGATCAGATCGCCATTCCTGAGAAGGAACAGGAATGCCGTGAAGGAATGGGAGGACGGGAAGGAGCATGGGAGAGAGGTGTGTGTCAAGGGAGGGAGGGTCAGGTGCCTCACCCCCACCAGCAGAGTGAGGGAGGGTCAAATGCCTCACCCCCACCAGCAGAGTGAGGGAGGGTCAGGTGCCTCACCCCCACCAGCAGAGTGAGGGAGGGTCACGCGCCGCACTCAACGTTTCCTGCTAGAGTATGGAAAGATTCTAATTTTCTGTTATGTTAGTAAGCAGCTCATATATACTTGGCTGGCTGCTGCTGTTATAGATTCAGCTACTGGGAATAAAAAGTTCCAAGTAGCACGGGCTATGGTGAGCCCGTAGTGGACTTACCTGGCACAGGAGCGGGGCAAGTAGCACGGGGTGTGGTGAGCCCGTAGTGAACTTACCCGGCACAGGAGCGGGGCAAGTAGCACGGGCTATGGTGAGCCCGTAGTGGACTTACCTGGCACAGGAGCGGGGCAAGTAGCACGGGCTATGGTGAGCCCGTAGTGGACTTACCTGGCACAGGAGCGGGGCAAGTAGCACGGGCTATGGTGAGCCCGTAGTGGACTTACCTGGCACAGGAGCGGGGCTGTAACTGTATTGGCTGGCTATATCTTCTCCTTATATACTTCTATAACCATACTTACTCTTATATAACTGCCAACCATGTCCAGAGAATCATTACTTTTCTCTAAAACCTGATTGGCACAAGTAATCATTGCGAACTTACCACCGGGATACATAGCAGTATACATAGGGAACAATATATTGCAAGCAGTATATACAATATATTGCAAGGCAATATATTCCTCGTACACACAGATCCAGGTCTTGCATAGGAGTATTTATTGCCTGTGAAGCATCGGCGATTAACAACGTGTATCTGACAGGAGAACTACAGACACGAACCAAGCCAGAAACTTCTTTGATGATTTCGTGATATCGTGAGTGTGGAGGCGTGAACTGGGCAACTGAATATTCAGAGGAGGTGGCCAGCAGTCTTGTATATCACTCCTGAGGCTCGATTACCCAGGAGACATGACAGGATAGATCTGCAGCTGGGACATGCATTAGTGTGGCTGCCTGCATGTTGTCTTACACCAGCTGCGATTGATGGGGCGTCGACTCCCACGGCAGCTGCACGGGCTGCCTGAATGAACACGTGGTAGGTGTCTTGCCGACCCAGTCCCCTCCTCCAGGTGTCACTCTCCTCATCACAAAAGGTTGCGAAATGGGGTCCATTCCCGACACATCTATCGTATCTGGTTGATACCTGGTTGATGGGGTTCTGGGAGTTCTTCTACTCCCCAAGCCCGGCCCGAGGCCAGGCTTGACTTGTGAGAGTTTGGTCCACCAGGCTGTTGCTTGGAGCGGCCCGCAGGCCCACATACCCACCACAGCCTTGGTTGGTCCGTCACTCCTTGAAGGAAACTATCTAGTTTTTTTCTTGAAAATGTCCACGTTTGTTCCCGTAATATTTTTTTTGTATTTGTTGGGAGAGTACTGAACAACCGGTGACCCCCTGATGTTAATACAGTGTTCTTTGATTGTGCCTATGGCACCTCTGTTCTTCACTGGCTCTATTTTGTAATTTCTTCCATATCGTTCACTCCAGTACGTTGTTATTCTATTGTGCAAATTTGGGACCTGGCCCTCCAGGATCTTCCATGTGTATATTATTTGATATCTCTCTCGTCTCCTTTCAGATTACATTTTAAGAGCTTTGAGACGATGCCAATAATTTAGGTGCTTTATCTCGTCTATGCTGTGTATGTTCTCTGTGTGTCCTCGTGTATATGTTCTGTATATATTCCACTTTTTGCATTAACACATTTAGGTACGTGAGGAGCTGCCCTAGACTATATGAAGGGAAGTACAGTGTGTGTCAAGAACTAGCTACGGGATGCTAAAGTCCCCATCGCACAGGATGGTTAGTCATACAGAGGCATGTGATAAGCAGTCTGCACTGGCAGACTCCGGGTGCATTGTGAGGATATCATCAATACGAGAGTGAATAAAGTAATTACAAAGCTCCAGGTACCTCATGCCAACGGGTCTGAAAGGTCTAATAACTGGGCATTCAGTGATGTAGTGCGGGAGATCATGCCGCAGTTCCTGCTCACAGAGTTTGCACCTGGTGTGCTCAGGATTGGGAGATCCGTCAACTGTAGCCACCTGCCACAGTTAACGGTAGCCACCTGCCACAGTTAACGGTAGCCACCTGCCACAGGGAACGGTAGCCACCTGCCACAGGGAACGGTAGCCACCTGCCACAGGGAACGGTAGCCACCTGCCACAGGGAACGATAGCCACCTGCCACAGGGAACGATAGCCACCTGCCACAGGTAACGGTAGCCACCTGCCACAGTTAACGGTAGCCACCTGCCACAGTTAACGGTAGCCACCTGCCACAGTTAACGGTAGCCACCTGCCACAGGGAACGGTAGCCACCTGCCACAGGTAACGGTAGCCACCTGCCACAGGTAACGGTAGCCACCTGCCACATGTAACAGTAACCCAACCTGATCCTGGCAACCACTGTGTCGCACAGTCTGGTGGACGTTTCGTGCTGCCCATAAACATAGGTTTTAGATCTAAACAAATCATAGCTTTTTATACTGGTACTTTCAGGTGTAGCATAAACTGATGAAAGTCTAGGGACTATCCTTACCCGCATTCATGTCCTCAGCCCTGACTGAGGTCGCCGTGGGAACATATTCCCTTGTAATGGGAGCAGTGGCTAGCCCCAAGCTTCTGGGTTCCAGCCATAGGCAGACATAGATATAATTTATATTTGTAGACATAGAAGACAGGCTACTGCTCCAACTGACAGATTACGTTCATGATCTACTGTTCTGTTCCCACAGGAATATCTTCTCCGTTTCTTGTTCTCTAGCCATGGAATGTACTCACTTAGTTGTGCATACGGGGGTTGAGGTTCAGCTCACTGGTCCCGCCTCTCAACCTGTTAATCATCTACAGGTGTACAGGTTCCTGAGCCTTTTGGGCTCGTATCACATCTGTATATGAAACTGTGTATGGAGTCAGCCTCCACCACATCACTGACTAATGCATTCCACCTGTTAACTACTCTGACACTGAACAAAGCCTTTCTCATGTCTCTGTGGCTCATTTGGGTGCTAAGATTCCTCCTGCGTCTCCTTGTTCCTGTACGATGCGTGCTAAATAATTTGTCTATTTCTACCTTGTCAATACTTCTGAGAATTTGTAGGTAGTAATCATGTCTTCTCTAACTTTTTTGTTGTCCAATGACGTACCGTCTTGACGTTCAGCAGCCTTTCCTCGTAGCTCATATCTCTCAGCTCTGGGACTGTCTTGTAGTATATTTCCAAACTTTCTCTAACTTCGTCGTGTTTGACTCTATATGGACTCCACGCTGAAGCTGCATACCCCAGAATTGGTCTGCCATCCGTGGCATACAAGGCTCTGAATGATTCTATACACAAAGTTCTTCAAGCAGTTCTTGTCTGAGTGGGAGGGTGTGAGGTGTGTGTGTGTGGGGGGGGGGGGGGTGACGGAGGGAGTGAACTGTCAGGAGAAAGCACCAAGCCATTAGACTATATAGCACTTGAAAGAGATAAGGATTTGGGATGGGACGGGGGGAAGGAATGGTGCCCAACCATTTGGACGGTCGGGGATTGAACGCCGACCTGCATGAAGCGAGACCATCCACCTGAAGTGGTTAGACGGAGGGGGGGGGGGAGGATGGGAGCGGGGTGAGGATAGCGAGGATGACCCAGCACCCTGACAATAGGTCATCAGATCTGTAGAGGGAGCAACGCCCCCTTGTGTGACGGACCCCCCCCCCACCTCCACCCATCCACCCAGGGGGGGAGGGAGGCCTGCCATCCCTCCCACTCCCCTCTCACCCCTCTCACTCCCCTCTCACCCCTTTCACTCCCCTCTCACCCCTCTCACTCCCCTCTCACCCTCTCACTCCCCTCTCACCCTCTCACGAGGCCCTCATTCCATTATCATACCCCATACTCCAACCATTAGAAATCCCTCCCATACACCAACCATTAGAAATCCCCCCCCCATGCACCTAGACATGTACGGGCTTCTTTATGAATATATAAGATGTTGTCGGTGTGTTGACGCAAGTGTGTGAGCGTCTTGGAGTGTCGTGGCTGTTGTTAGGAGGCGAGAGGAAGGCGGGAGGTGACGAGGGCACCTTGTGACAAGTTAGGGAGGCTGAAGGCTGCCATTCAGGCACCAGACGTGTCTTGGTTACTCTCTCCTTCTTGTTCACCGTCTTCCTTCTTGCTCACCGTCTTCCTTCTTGCTCACCGTCTTGTTCACCGTCTTCCTTCTTGCTCACCGTCTTGTTCACCGTCTTCCTTCTTGCTCACCGTCTTGTTCACCGTCTTCCTTCTTGTTCACCGTTTCCTTCTTGTTCAGCGTCTTCCTTCTTGTTCACCGTCTTGCTCACCGTCTTCCTTCTTGTTCACCGTCTTCCTTCTTGCTCACCGTCTTCCTTCTTGTTCACCGTCTTGCTCACCGTCTTCTTCTTGTTCACCGTCTTCCTTCTTGCTCACCGTCTTCCTTCTTGTTCACCGTCT
>WNGS01052365.1:13856458-13880662 GCA_020271785.1 Procambarus virginalis
AATAATAACCCTGCTTGTGTTCCTGTTAATTATAAACCATATAATATTGTTTATGATACTCCACGTTTACACACACACACACACACACACACACACACACACACACACACACACACACACACACATACACACACACACACACACACAACACACACACACACACACACACACACCACCCACACCACACCACCCAAACTACACACACAAACAAAAAAAAAAACCCCCCACCCCCACCCCCCACACACTCTCACACCCCTCCCCCCCCACACACACACCACTTTACCAATTCGAGGTAAATATATATAATGTACATTAGAGAGAATGCTCACTACCTGCCGCCTGTTGAGCTCTCCAGTGTCCCGCCTCGTTGCCAGGGTGCACGTCGCCGCTGGGGATGACGACTGGCGACGTGCTGGACTGGCAGATCTCGGCCTCGTCGTCGTACCCGTCGTCGTGGGACCCCGGCTGCCAGGTCAAGTACGCCCGCCTCCACCAGCCCACGGGAGGGCGTGGTGGCCGGCAGGAAGGCCGCAGGAGAGTGGGTGCTCGTCGACCTGGGCGTCCCCGCTAAGGTAGGGCACCCCCTTCTACCTTAACACACACACGGTGTGCAACATCTCGCCTCACAATAGTGTTTGTGTGTAGTTTTTGTAGCTATAATGATGGTGCGACACTGTCGCGTTGTGACCGTCCAGGACGGTGCGACACGTCTGCGTTGTGCGTGGTCCAGGACGGTGCGACACGTCGCGTTGTGACCGTCCAGGACGGTGCGACACGTCGCGTTGTGAGTGGTCCAGGACGGTGCGACACGTCGCGTTGTGACCGTCCAGGACGGTGCGACACGTGCGTTGTGGTGGTCCAGGACGGTGCGAACGTCGCGTTGTGGTGGTCCAGGACGGTGCGACACGTCTGCGTTGTGATGGTCCAGGACGGTGCAACACGTCGTGTTGTGATGGTCCAGGACGGTGCGACACGTCGCGTTGTGGTGGTCCACGACGGTGCGACACGTCGCGTTGTGGTCGTCCAGGACGGTGCGACACGTCGCGTTGTGATGGTCCAGGACGGTGCGACACGTCGCGTTGTGAAGTATTTACGAACCTGGAGCCAGATTCACAAAGCAGTTACGCAAGTATTTACGAACCTGGGGCCAGATTCACAAAGCAGTTACGTAAGTATTTACGAACCTGGGGTCAGATTCACGAAGCAGTTACGCAAGTATTTACGAACCTGGAGCCAGATTCACAAAGCAGTTACGCAAGTATTTACGAACCTGGGGCCAGATTCACGAAGCAGTTACGCAAGTATTTACGAACCTGTCCATCTTTTCACAATCTTTGGCGGCTTTGTTTACAATTATTAAACAGTTAATGAGCTCTGAAGCACCGGGAGGCTGTTTATAACAATAACAACAGTTGATTGGCAAGTTTTCATGCTTGTAAACTGGTTAATAAATGTAACCAAAGCCGTCAAAGATTGAGGAAAGATGTACACGTTCGTCAGTACTTGCGTAACTGCTTCGTGAATCTGCCCCCAGGTTTGTCCGCACTGATAGGTTAGTACAACAGTTCCGCCATTTTTATTGTGTTTTGAAGATTGTTCCGCAGAGTTCATGTGAAATACTTTGTTAGAAATTTACATGAATTTACCCAAGAGCCACTAACCCTATAGTGGCCTCGACGAGGACAGGAAGCCGGCGGGTTGTCGAAGACTCCACCCACCCCCCCTCCATTTGAATACAAATGCCACATTGTATACCTTCAGCATACACTCATACATCACTTCTTATACAGCACCTACAGCACTCCTAGCCAAGGGAGCCGGTCGGCCGAGCGGACAGCACGCTGGACTTGTGATCCTGTGGTCCTGGGTTCGATCCCAGGCGCCGGCGAGAAACAATGGGCAGAGTTTCTTTCACCCTATGCCCATGTTACCTAGCAGTAAAATAGGTACCTGGGTGTTAGTCAGCTGTCACGGGCTGCTTCCTGGGGGTGGAGGCCTGGTCGAGGACCGGGCCGCGGGGACACTAAAGCCCCGAAATCATCTCAAGATAGCCTCCTTAGGAATTATGTGAGACACAGCCCACATTCCGCCATGGTCTCTACTCCGTCCTAGACTTGCTTGTCACAACTCAATTAATTCGTAACTCCACATTTGTACAACGTTTGCTTAACCTTCGCGTGTCTACCATCTTTATTAACAGCACAAAACCTTCTGGAGGCGTCAACCACCTCCCCTCCAACCGTCGCTGGGTTAATCCCTTCATTTGGCGGGAGACGAGAGATGACGAGGATCTTAGTCACTTGAGCTGGCGTCACACTCGTGGGTCTGTGACGGAGTTATGTGTCGTGTTTGTCTCAGAAGATGCTGCATTCTGTCTGTCTACTCGCCTAGTTGTGCTTGCGGGGGTTGAGCTCTGGCTATTTGGTCCCGCCTCTCAAGTGTCGATCAACTGGTGTACAGGTTCCTGAGCCTATTGGGTCTATCATCATATCTACACTTGAAACTGTGTATGGAGTCAGCCTCCACCACATCACTGCCTAAAGCATTCCATTTGTTAACTACTCTGACACTGAAGAAGTTCTTTCTAACGTCTCTGTGGCTCATTTGGGTACTTAATTTCCACCTGTGTCTCCTTGTTCGCGTACCACTAGTGCTAAACAGTTTTTCTTTTATCTACCCCCGTTAATTCCTCTGAGAATTTTGTAGGTAGTGGTCACGTCTCCCATAACTTTTCTGTCTTCCAGTGTCGTGAGGTTCAGTTCCTGTAATCTTTCCTCGTAGCTCATACCCCTCAGCTCGGGGACTAACCTGGTGCCCCACCTCTGAACCTTTTCTAACTTCGGTTTGTGTTTGACTAGATGTGGACTCCAGGCTGGAGCCGCATATTCCAGTATTGGTCTGACATATGAGGTATACAAGGTTATGAATGATTCCTTACACAGGTTTCTGAAGGCAGTTCCTATGTTCGCCAGCCTTCTTATCTTGAGGTTATCTTGAGATGATTTCGGGGCTTTTTAGTGTCCCCTCGGCCCGGTCCTCGACCAGGCCTCCACCCCCAGGAAGCAGCCCGTGACAGCTGACTAACACCCAGGTACCTATTTTACTGCTAGGTAACAGGGGCATAGGGTGAAAGAAACTCTGCCCATTGTTTCTCGCCGGCGCCTGGGATTGAACCCAGGACCACAGGATCACAAGTCCAGCGTGCTGTCCGCTCGGCCGACCGACTCCCCATACATACACCGCTGATGTTATCCTTTTGATGTGGGCTTCAGGGGACAGGTCTGGTGTGATATCAACCCTCTGATCTTTCTCTCGTCTCGACTCCTGAAGGATTCCTCTCCCAGCTGGTACCTTGTGTTTGGCCTTCTGCTACCTAATCCTATCTTCATCACTTTGCACTTGCTCGAGTTTAATTCTAGTAGCCATTTGTTGGACCATTCCTTCAGTCTATCCAGGTCATCCTGCAGCCTCTTGCTGTCCTCCTGTCTTAATCTTTCTCATAATTTTAGCATCATCAGTATGTATGAGTCACAGCCTGATCAACCAGGCTGTGACTCATTCGTCAGGGTGTGAGCAGCCGCGTCCAACAGCCTGGTTGACCAGTTTAGCAACGAGGAGGCCTGGGCGAGGACCGGGCCGCGAGGACGCTAAGCCCCGTAATCACCTCAATGTAACCTCAGCAAACATTGAGAGGAATGAGTCTATACCCTCTGGGAGATCATTTACGTATATCAGAAACAGGAAGGGTCTGAGTACAGAGTCCTGTGGGACTCCACTGGTGACTTCACGCCAATCTGAGGTCTCACCCCTCACAGTAACTCTCTGCTTATTGTATAGGTACTCCCTTATCCATTAAAACACCCTTTATCGCTTACTCCAGCTTCTTTCTCCAATTAATGAACCAGTTTCTTATGGGGTACTGTGTCAAGGGCTTTCTGACAGTCACAGAAAACACAGGCTGCCCATCCTTCTCTTCCTTGCTTAATGTTGCTCGGTCATAGAATTCTATAAAACCTGTGAGACACGACTTGCCTTCATTGAACTCTCGCTACACCCTCGCTACACCGTCAACACCCTCGCTACACCGTCAACACCCCCGTGTTCAGACCACCAGGGAGGTACACTCGCGGCGGCTGCCAAACTGATCATAAAATATAATATACAGAAAAAAATCCCATTAAAACCGAAGCCGGAGACTTTATTGTGAAGGTTGAGCCCTTGACCCTTCCTACACCCTGGGTGTCCCCTGTGTGTGGTGTCTACACCCTGGGTGTCCCCTGTGTATGGTGTCTACACCCTGGGTGTCCCCTGTGTATGGTGTCTACACCCTGGGTGTCCCCTGTGTGTGGTGTCTACACCCTGGGTGTCCCCTGTGTATGGTGTCTACACCCTGGGTGTCCCCTGTGTATGGTGTCTACACCCTGGGTGTCCCCTGTGTATGGTGTCTACACCCTGGGTGTCCCCTGTGTGTGGTGTCTACACCCTGGGTGTCCCCTGTGTATGGTGTCTACACCCTGGGTGTCCCCTGTGTATGGTGTCTACACCCTGGGTGTCCCCTGTGTGTGGTGTCTACACCCTGGGTGTCCCCTGTGTATGGTGTCTACACCCTGGGTGTCCCCTGTGTGTGGTGTCTACACCCTGGGTGTCCCCTGTGTATGGTGTCTACACCCTGGGTGTCCCCTGTGTATGGTGTCTACACCCTGGGTGTCCCCTGTGTGTGGTGTCTACACCCTGGGTGTCCCCTGTGTATGGTGTCTACACCCTGGGTGTCCCTTGTGTATGGTGTCTACACCCTGGGTGTCCCCTGTGTATGGTGTCTACACCCTGGGTGTCCCCTGTGTATGGTGTCTACACCCTGGGTGTCCCCTGTGTGTGGTGTCTACACCCTGGGTGTCCCTTGTGTATGGTGTCTACACCCTGGGTGTCCCCTGTGTATGGTGTCTACACCCTGGGTGTCCCCTGTGTATGGTGTCTACACCCTGGGTGTCCCCTGTGTATGGTGTCTACACCCTGGGTGTCCCCTGTGTATGGTGTCTACACCCTGGGTGTCCCCTGTGTATGGTGTCTACACCCTGGGTGTCCCCTGTGTATGGTGTCTACACCCTGGGTGTCCCCTGTGTATGGTGTCTACACCCTGGGTGTCCCCTGTGTATGGTGTCTACACCCTGGGGTGTCCCCTGTGTATGGTGTCTACACCCTGGGTGTCCCCTGTGTATGGTGTCTACACCCTGGGTGTCCCCTGTGTATGGTGTCTACACCCTGGGTGTCCCCTGTGTATGGTGTCTACACCCTGGGTGTCCCCTGTGTATGGTGTCTACACCCTGGGTGTCCCCTGTGTATGGTGTCTACACCCTGGGTGTCCCCTGTGTATGGTGTCTACACCCTGGGGGGTCCCCTGTGTATGGTGTCTACACCCTGGGTGTCCCCTGTGTATGGTGTCTACACCCTGGGTGTCCCCTGTGTATGGTGTCTACACCCTGGGGTGTCCCCTGTGTATGGTGTCTACACCCTGGGTGTCCCCTGTGTATGGTGTCTACACCCTGGGTGTCCCCTGTGTATGGTGTCTACACCCTGGGTGTCCCCTGTGTATGGTGTCTACACCCTGGGTGTCCCCTGTGTATGGTGTCTACACCCTGGGGTGTCCCCTGTGTATGGTGTCTACACCCTGGGTGTCCCCTGTGTATGGTGTCTACACCCTGGGTGTCCCCTGTGTATGGTGTCTACACCCTGGGTGTCCCCTGTGTATGGTGTCTACACCCTGGGTGTCCCCTGTGTATGGTGTCTACACCCTGGGGTGTCCCCTGTGTATGGTGTCTACACCCTGTGTGTCCCCTGTGTATGGTGTCTACACCCTGGGGTGTCCCTTGTGTATGGTGTCTACACCCTGGGTGTCCCTTGTGTATGGTGTCTACACCCTGGGTGTCCCCTGTGTGTGGTGTCTACACCCTGGGTGTCCCCTGTGTATGGTGTCTACACCCTGGGTGTCCCCTGTGTATGGTGTCTACACCCTGGGGTGTCCCCTGTGTATGGTGTCTACACCCTGGGTGTCCCCTGTGTATGGTGTCTACACCCTGGGTGTCCCCTGTGTATGGTGTCTACACCCTGGGTGTCCCCTGTGTATGGTGTCTACACCCTGGGTGTCCCCTGTGTATGGTGTCTACACCCTGGGGTGTCCCCTGTGTATGGTGTCTACACCCTGTGTGTCCCCTGTGTATGGTGTCTACACCCTGGGGTGTCCCTTGTGTATGGTGTCTACACCCTGGGTGTCCCTTGTGTATGGTGTCTACACCCTGGGTGTCCCCTGTGTATGGTGTCTACACCCTGGGTGTCCCTTGTGTATGGTGTCTACACCCTGGGTGTCCCTTGTGTATGGTGTCTACACCCTGGGTGTCCCCTGTGTATGGTGTCTACACCCTGGGTGTCCCTTGTGTATGGTGTCTACACCCTGGGTGTCCCTTGTGTATGGTGTCTACACCCTGGGTGTCCCCTGTGTATGGTGTCTACACCCTGGGTGTCCCCTGTGTGTGGTGTCTACACCCTGGGTGTCCCCTGTGTGTGGTGTCTACACCCTGGGTGTCCCCTGTGTGTGGTGTCTACACCCTGGGTGTCCCCTGTGTATGGTGTCTACACCCTGGGTGTCCCCTGTGTATGGTGTCTACACCCTGGGTGTCCCCTGTGTGTGGTGTCTACACCCTGGGGTGTCCCCTGTGTATGGTGTCTACACCCTGGGTGTCCCCTGTGTATGGTGTCTACACCCTGGGTGTCCCCTGTGTATGGTGTCTACACCCTGGGTGTCCCCTGTGTGTGGTGTCTACACCCTGGGTGTCCCCTGTGTGTGGTGTCTACACCCTGGGTGTCCCCTGTGTGTGGTGTCTACACCCTGGGTGTCCCCTGTGTGTGGTGTCTACACCCTGGGTGTCCCCTGTGTGTGGTGTCTACACCCTGGGTGTCCCCTGTGTATGGTGTCTACACCCTGGGGTGTCCCCTGTGTATGGTGTCTACACCCTGGGGTGTCCCCTGAGTATGGTGTCTACACCCTGGGTGTTGTGTCCTGGGTGTCCCCCTGTGTATGGTGTCTACACCCTGGGTGTTGTGTCCTGGGTGTCCCCCTGTGTATGGTGTCTACACCCTGGGTGTTGTGTCCTGGGTGTCCCCCTGTGTATGGTGTCTACACCCTGGGTGTTGTGTCCTGGGTGTCCCCCTGTGTATGGTGTCTACACCCTGGGTGTTGTGTCCTGGGTGTCCCCCTGTGTATGGTGTCTACACCTGGGTGTTGTGTCCTGGGTGTCCCCCTGTGTATGGTGTCTACACCCTGGGTGTTGTGTCCTGGGTGTCCCCCTGTGTATGGTGTCTACACCCTGGGTGTTGTGTCCTGGGTGTCCCCTGTGTATGGTGTCTACACCCTGGGTACTGTGTCCTGGGTGTCCCCTGTGTATGGTGTCTACACCCTGGGTGTCCCCTGTGTATGGTGTCTACACCCGGGTACTGTGTCCTGGGGGTGTACGAGGCAGCTCTTATTTACATCCACCCAAACTCATTCACACGTATGTGTAGCCTGCGCTTGAAACCATCCAGGTATCCCCACGACAGGTTTTTCCTCATATAAACTTCCCCAATAACAATCCTCTGTGGACGTCAATGCGATNCCAGAAAAGAATGAAGATCACAATATATGGTCTGACGTCTAGAAATAGATCACCCCCCCCCCCCCTTCCCCTACTGCAAGGGTGATGGAAACTCCTGGTTATAAAAACCTTAATATATAATTTATTAACCCTAATCCCCCCCCCAAGTATAATAAATCCCTTACCACCTTGACCTTACGTTATCTCTCAGACCCCACATAGACACCAGACGAGAGTTACATACAGCAAACTAGAGGTAAGGTCCACTTTCCTGAAGGGACAATACACATCACTCATTAAGTTAATATCCAATAACCCCAACACTGTACCTTAGTCAGCCCCACGGAACTTAAACACTTGGGACTCAAAATAATTGAGTTAGACACACACACAGATTACACTTAGAACAACTAATGGCATAGCACTTAACCTGATATATCACAAAAATTAAGGAGAGAAGAGAATGGAAGGAGGTTATGAGAGCCCACAGCACAATGTCCGTCCTGTAGTTCAGTTGAGAAGAGAAGACCTTTAACACAATATGGCTGCTGCTTGAATCATTAAACTGATCGTACAGTATTTATTTATTTATTTATTTATTTATTTATTTATTTATTTATATACAAGAAGGTACATTGGGTTTGTGAGAATACATTGAATAGTACAGTATTTACAATCTTGTAAAGCCACTAGTACGCACAGCGTTTCGGGCAGGTCCTTAATCTAACAGATAATTTTAAGTAGGTAATTTCTATCAGAATTGATAAATAACAAATACATTGCAAGAGAAAAATGAGACGAGAGAGCTTAGTAAGTATATTAAAGCACATTGTTATATTAAAGCTCTGATTACATTGACAGCTTGATTGGTAATTTAAACAAGATTAACAGACACCATACAGCAGATTGCCAGCACATATAAGACAGCAATGATCACTATGGTAAAGATGTTCAGATTGGGTACATAAAGATTGGGAGATTGGGTAGCAATAGATACAGATAAACAAGATTAATAAACACCATACAGCAGATTGGCAGCAACATTAGTAACATTACTTATTCTTCAATATAAGTATTTACTTGTCACTAATCACTTCTACGTATAAATAACACCACAACTTTACAAAACACTAAATAATAATATCACAGATCATACCAACTCAGTGAGCATCAAGGTGCTCCTACGTCTGGCAGGGAAACGGGACCGCCATTTTCCAAGCTGAGGCTTCAGGTCCTCTTGAATATTCAAAACTGCCAGAGCTTTCACTCCTTCTAAAACCCCCACATATCTATTAATGCTCTATAATTTAAGTAATCAAAATCACACACATAATCTAAAACATTGAGGCCTATTAGATCTTTAATTCATGTGAAACAGGAGCATTAGGATCCTGGTTCCTTGCCGGTTGTCAGTCGTGTACACAGGGTCGTGACATTACTGCTCTCTCTAACTTGGCGCCATAGGTGAAGTGTCTCCCTCCAGCACCGAGGGACTTGTGCTCCTTCACTACTGTGTCTTCAGCCTCTCAAGAGCTGTGCTATTGATCTCAAATTATCTGCTTTCATTAACGTACCGTTCCTCATGAGCTCCGTCCACGTATAAGCTCAGCGTCTCGGCACCTGCCAGTGTTCCGCCGATGCTTTAGGGAACACCTGCCAGTGTTCCGCCGATGCTTTAGGGAACACCTGCCAGTGTTCCGCCGATGCTTTAGGGAACACCTGCCAGTGTTCCGCCGATGCTTTAGGGAACACCTGCCAGTGTTCCCCCGATGCTTCAGGGAACACCTGCCAGTGTTCCGCCGATGCTTTAGGGAACACCTGCCAGTGTTCCGCCGATGCTTTAGGGAACACCTGCCAGTGTTCCACCGATGCTTTAGGGAACACCTGCCAGTGTTCCGCCGATGCTTTAGGGAACACCTGCCAGTGTTCCGCCGATGCTTTAGGGAACACCTGCCAGTGTTCCGCCGATGCTTTAGGGAACACCTGCCAGTGTTCCGCCGATGCTTTAGGGAACACCTGCCAGTGTTCCGCCGATGCTTTAGGGAACACCTGCCAGTGTTCCGAAATTTCAAGCATGCAGTCCACCGGGGGAGTTCCGCCCGCAGTCAAGACTAAATCGTCAGCAAATGCTGGTGCTGATAGCTTTTCCTCGCCCCGGCCGTCGGATCGCCAGCCCGAGGTCCTCGCATTAGTATTTGCCTCGTCAATCACTAGAGTGAATAGGAACTGGGACAAGGGAGGGTCAGCCAGTCTCACTCTCCCGGTGATCTACGTCGCCCTGGAGCTGCGTCTCTCCGGCGCTGCTGGCCCACGCCTGCTTTTGGTCCCATATTTTTGTCCTATGAGGCTTCCATGGCCATTGGTTGGTTCCTTGGCCTGTGGTTGGTTGGTTCCCTGGCCATTGGTTGGTTCCTTGGCCTGTGGTTGGTTGGTTCCCTGGCCTGTGGTTGGTTCCCTGGCCTGTGGTTGGTTGGTTCCCTGGTCTGTGGTTGGTTCCCTGGCCTGTGGTTGGTTGGTTCCCTGGTCTCCGTCTATGGTTAGGATACCTGAAGTTGCGGTCACGAGATTTTTTTTAAGTTTTGCCCCGAGGGAGAGTTTATTGGGCAGCGCCACTCATCCTGTGAGTGGACACACCGTCATAGTGACAGTATTGGGCAGCGTCACTCATCCTGTGAGTGGACATACTGGAGTTGCAGAATCTGTGATGAGAGTGACGGACACCGCCTTGACCACCACCTGAGAGAATGTGAACACCTGAGACACATTAGAAATAAGTGTAGAATAATAAACCCCACATTGTTTGAGTTAGGAAAACAATATTTGTTAAATATTGATACTGTTCTTAAAAGATTCCCCCATTTTGCACCCGCAAGATAACGTAAGCTTTTAAAATTAAGGGTTGACCGATGTTAATTTTCTTGTTTGAGGAGCTCTTCACTTGAGACAGTTAAGCAAGTCCCAGCTGTGTCTGGGTACAAGTGACAGGATGAACAACCCAGCGGGTTTTCTTCCTATTGGGGAGTGTTGTACATGCTGCTATGGCGGTGTGTTCACTCACAGGATGAGTGACGCTGTCCAATACTGTCACTATGGCGGTATGTCCACTCACAGGATGAGTGGCGCTGCCCAATACTGTCACAATGGCGGTGTGTCCACTCACAGGATGAGTGGCGCTGCCCAATACTGTCACAATGGCGGTGTGTCCACTCACAGGATGAGTGGCGCTGCCCAATACTGTCACTATGGCGGTGTGTCCACTCACAGGATTGGTGGCGCTGCCCAATACTGTCACTATGGCGGTGTGTCCACTCACAGGATGAGTGGCGCTGCCCAATACTGTCACAATGGCGGTGTGTCCACTCACAGGATGAGTGGCGCTGCCCAATACTGTCACTATGGCGGTGTGTCCACTCACAGGATTGGTGGCGCTGCCCAATACTGTCACTATGGCGGTGTGTCCACTCACAGGATGAGTGGCGCTGCCCAATACTGTCACTATGGCGGTGTGTCCACTCACAGGATGGTGGCGCTGCCCAATACTGTCACTATGGCGGTGTGTCCACTCACAGGATGAGTGGCGCTGCCCAATACTGTCACTATGGCGGTGTGTCCACTCACAGGATGAGTGGCGCTGCCCAATACTGTCACTATGGCGGTGTGTCCACTCACAGGATGGTGGCGCTGCCCAATACTGTCACTATGGCGGTGTGTCCACTCACAGGATGAGTGACGCTGCCCAATACTGTCACTATGGCGGTGTGTCCACTCACAGGATGAGTGGCGCTGCCCAATACTGTCACTATGGCGGTGTGTCCACTCACAGGATGAGTGGTGCTGCCCAATACTGTCACTATGGCGGTGTGTCCACTCACAGGATGAGTGGCGCTGCCCAATAAACTCGCTCCTCGGGGCAAAATTCAAAAAAGATAAAAAATACCGCCATAGCATGTACAACACTCCCCAATAGGAAGAAACCCGCTGGGTTGTTCATCCCAGTCACGAGATTTTATGCTTGCAGTAGCCTCGCCTCTTTTGTATGTTGTTCGTAGATCCTTATACCATATCACGGCCGTTATCAAGGACTTAGTCAATGATGACTGCGCCAATAAGGAGTTTCACCCCACCTCTGTCCGGGTCTGCAGGCGCATTGCATTAGCGTATTCCACCCTCTTTGCCTCTGAACGCCTTTGGCACCTGTCTCGACTCCAGAGTTCGGGTAGGCCGCAGACGGAGTCGTTGGTGTATGCCTTCCCTTTCCCTGACGGGCACTGCTACCAGGCTTATATCTTTCCGGGCTAGGAGGCCCACCTCCCAGGACCACGTCCCAGGCCCACCTCCCGGGCCCACCTCTTGGGACCACGTCCCAGGCCCACCTCCCTGTGGTCCGGCCTGGACAGGTAGCCGCAGGACACGACGCGTGGGGGAAGGCGGCAAAAACTGGTCAATCGGACACGGGCCAGCCACTCTTAGTGCGCTCACTGGGGCTCACGCGGCTTGCTGTTGCCTGAGCTGCTGCTCACCACGTGACGCTGAGAGAGAGAGACGTACCGGCCAGGTGAGGGGACTCTAGGAGAGAGGGAGGGATACAGTGAGAGTGAGTGAGGGGCTACAGGCCAGGTGAGGGGATGTAGAGGTGTCCTACAAGGATACCATCCCAGAGAATGATAGGTGGGAGATCACATTTCATGTTACGCCCCACAAATATTTCGTCATTAAAAACCGGTTGAGCCGGGAGGTTTGCGGATCAGTTGTGGTGGCAGGTGTCAGGTGTGATGCCTTAAGCATCACACTTGACACCAGGTGTCACATGCTAGACGTTTTTGTCAATGTTTAAGAAACGGTTTTTCCCTCCAGTTGTTGATTAAATAGCACATGATAGATATATGTAAATATTCCGGTTAAACTATCTGAAATGTCTAAATTTATGAGCGTAGTTGTTTGTGTGTGATGTACTTGCCTAGTTGTGCTTGCGGGGGTTGAGCTCTGGCTCTTTGGTCCCGCCTCTCAACTGTCAATCAACTGGTGTACAGATTTCTGAGCCAACTGGGCTCTATCATATCTACATTTTAAGCTGATGTGCACATAAACTTGTACACGCGGGGGGGGGGGGGAGGGGAGAGGTAACATTACCCCTGTACAGTCTGCAACACGTGCAACACAACAGTAAACAAACACCTATCAGGGATAATGACATTAGAGCCTTATAACCGTTGTACACAACCTACGTGATACATACCCTTGAGTATGCAGTCTCAGCGTGCAACCCATCACATATAAAAAGCATATCACGACACTAGAAAATATCTACAAATGCACAGCAAAATGTCCTCTTTAGTCTAAGAGTAACGCCACTGACACATGGACAGTCAACACACGCAGGAGGACGAGACCGGGTTCCACAGTCAAGACATTGTATTAACCGAGTGATAGCCTCGAAAGTCGAGGCTTGGGAGCTGAGCTCGACCCTGTTTCCACGTCTAGGCGAGAGTAGCGAACCTCCGGAGTTGCTGATAACCTGACTGATATTACATGTGGATGAGGACGGCTGCTGGTGGCGCCCCCTACACCATTCGGGGCGCTTCCCTCCCTCAATACTAGCGAAGGGGAGGGGTGTTGGAGGGAAGGTGGTGGTGGGGAGGGGGTGGTGGAGAGGGGTGTTGGAGGGGTGGTGGTGGTGGTGGGAGGAGGTGTGCAGGAGACTAATACACAGGTGATCACAGTAAGTGGTCTCAGGTCTCTTGGCTCGTTTGTTCCCTTCTACTGTGGAGGCGCGGGTGCTAATGTCCACACTGCCCGTCACCCGGCACTGCCCGTCACCCGGCACTGCCCGTCACCCGGCACTGCCCGTCACCCGGCACTGCCCGTCACCCCACACTGCCCGTCACCCCACACTGGCCGTCACCCCACACTGGCCGTCACCCCACACTGCCCGTCACCCCACACTGCCCGTCACCCCACACTGCCCGTCACCCCACACTGCCCGTCACCCCACACTGCCCGTCACCCCTTACCCTTCTCTGTCTATCTGTACATCTGAATACCTAGCTATATATATCCCTAGCTATATATCTGGCTGCCTGGTCTACATCTGGCTGCCTATATTTCCATCTGGCTGCATATCTCCACATCTGACTTGCTTCTCTCCACATGTGACTATGGTAAAGGACATAAACAACGTTACTTTATATATATATATATATATATATATATATAGATATATATATATATATATATCTATATATATATATATATATATATATATAAAATATATATATATATATATATATATATATATATATATATAAAATATACACACACACATGAATATGAAAACTGCACACCCCAGAAGTGGCTCGAACCCAGACCACCAGGAGCACAATGCAACTGGTGTACATGGTACCTTATAATCTCGACCATCAGTGACCGTGTGTGTGTGTGTGTGTGTGTGTGTGTGGTGTGTGTGTGTGTGTGTGTGTGTGTGTGTGTGTGTGTGTGTGTGTGTGTGTGTGTGTGTATTCACTTAGTTGTTGTATTCACTTAGTTGTATTTTACGGGGGTTGAGCTTTGCTCTTTCGGCCCGCCTCTCAACTATCAATCAACTGTTTACTAACTACACTAACTACTTTTTTTTTTTTTTTTTTTTTTCCCCACACCACACACACACACACCCCAGGAAGCAGCCCGTGACATCTGACTAACTCCCAGGTACCTATTTACTGCTAGGTAACAGGGGCATACAGGGTGAAAGAAACTTTGCCCATTTGTTTCTGCCGGGTGCGGGAATCGAACCCGCGCCACAGAATTACGAATCCTGCACGCTATCCACCAGGCTACCTGCCCCCCCCCCCACACACACACACCCCTGTGTGTGTGTGTGTGTGTATGTGTGTATGTGTGTATGTGTGTATGTGTTTAAAATACGAAACCCCGCCCGCCACACACCCTTCAGTGTGACAGTGTTAGACCACGAAGGAAGAATTGAAACAGGAATTTCCTTAAGTACTTTCGTATTTAATAATACATCTTCAGAAAGGTGAGAAGATGTATTATTAAATACGATAGAAGATATAAGATTAAATATTAATCCCATGTTCCCTGGAATACAACCCGCCAAATCGTTTAATAACCAGGTACCCGTTTTACTGTTGGGTAAATAGAGGCTACAGTTAAGGATTGGCGCCCAGTCAATCCTCCCCGGCCAGGATACGAACCCAGGACAAGCAGCTCGATAAGCGACAGGGAAGTGTCTTAACCACTACACCACTTGGGCAGTTGACCGGAGCGGCCTCCAAGTTCCTCACACTAAGTGTATCTCTGTTGAAGGCCAGAAGCGTGCAAGTTTAGTGTGGATACAAACACTGGAAATGCACACTACTGGGCATCGATCTGAATGGATTGGGTGGACGAGTGAGTGTAAGTTTATGCTGCAGTAAATGGGTACTATTTGCTTGTTAGAACGTGAGAAGGAACTGTGGGTTTTAGCGTAATGTGTAAGAGAGAGCGGCAGGTCAAGGCAAAAACGTAGCAACTGGTTTTGGGGCAGAAAATCTTCGATATTTGAGAAACTTTGTAGTGGTTTCTGAAGATGTTATCTCCGCAAACATTTGCTGCCCGCTCATCAGTATTCAAAGGCTCCATTGTCGTACACGATGCCGCTTTTCTAAGCCAGCCAATCGCCGCTGCCAGCCCATCCGGCTCCTCTAGCCCGAACCAAACACCGATACCCTGACAGGCTTACGCTGGCTCCCGTCCCTCCAGCCAGCGCAGGCTTGCAATCGCTGATTTGATACTCTCTGGAGCACACCTGTAGAGGGTTCCGGGAGTTCTTCTACCCCCCCCCCCCTTAGAGGCTGACCTGGGGGCCACGATTGAGTTATGATAATCTGGTCCAGCAGGCTGTTGTTTGGAGCGGCCCGCGGGTGAAAATGTCCACCACAACCACGATTAGTCTGGTAATTCTTGCGGGAACATGTCCAATTTTAGCTTTAACAAGTCCACTTTTGTATCGGCAATATTTCTTCTGTTCGCAGACAGGATTTGCCGGTTGAGCGACAATTTGCCACAAAATCTAAGCAAGAAGTCTACACCTGTGGTTCATTATTTCCAGGTTAATTTCCTGTTAGAATGTTTGATATTCTCCATCTTCAACTGGGTAGACTGAAGTCTCCAAGGAAGATAATATTCGGCACTGGGGTTTCTAAATTATCGACGCAATTCTCTATTTTCTTGATCTGTTCTGTCAATTCCTCAACTGTTGCATCTTGCGGGTTGTATATTAGAATAATGAAGAGGTTTATGCTCTCTACCTCGACCTGTTTACTCTAATACTAATGAGAAGGTGTAAAAAATTAAATACAAAATACAAATAAATAAAACTAATGAGTATAATACTCTAATGAGTATAATAATTTGGGATAGAGGTGCTACTTTCCACTTAATCTCTTATGTGGGTTTCTGTGAATTCTCCAAATATTGAATTCCACTCTATCAAGAGACCATTTATGAACTCGACTTGATTTCTAGATTTGGCCTCGTACGTTGGCCAATATATGACTTCCTATATTGTGTGTCACTCCTGGTAAGTTACTCTACCTTCTCCTCCAAGACCCGGGCTGTGTTGGAGGTTTGGGGAAAGCGCCAAGCCATTACGACTATATAGCACTGGGAAGGGGGTCAGGATAAGGATTTGGGATGGGACGGAGGTAAGGAATGGTACCCAACCACTTGTGGACGGTCGGGGATTGAACGCCGACCTGCATGAAGGAGACCGTCGCTCTACCGTCCACCCCAAGTGATTGGGCACAAACTCTTTGGAGCCATCTATGTTTACCATCTTAATTTCTGTTTATTTACTCCTTTCTCTGTTACCATTGGGGCTCTCAGTGTTACTGTTACCGTTTAGCGCCGTTACGCATTATTACGTTGGTTCGCTAAGCTGTCCACCGTTGTTTGTTTCCCAGTGTGTGTGCATAGTGGTTACCGTCCCCGCCAGGTGGCTCGGGTGTGTACCGCTAAAGACTAGGGACCAGGTTCACGAAGCAGTTACGCAAGCACTTACGAACCTGTACATCTTTTCACAATCTTTGGCGGCTTTGTTTACAATTATTAAGCAGTTAATGAGCTCCGAAGCACCAGGAGGCTGTTTATAACAATAACAACAGTTGATTGGCAAGTTTTCATGCTTGTAAACTGTTTAATAAATGTAACCAAAGCCGTCATAGGTTGAGGAAAGATGTACACGTTCGTCAGTACTTGCGTAACTGCTTCGTGAATCTGGGCCCTGGTAGGTTCCCACTGATCGGTTAGTACAACAGTTCCGCCATTTTTATTGTGTTTTGAAGATTGTTCCGCAGAGTTCATGTGAAATACTTTGTTAGAAATTTACCTGAATTTACCCAAGAGCCACTAACCCTATAGTGGCCTCGACGAGGACAGGAAGCCGGCGGGTTGTCGAAGACTCCACCCCCCCCCCTCCATTTGAATACAAATGCCACATTGTATACCTTCAGCATACACCATACAGCACTCCTAGCCAAGGGAGCCGGTCGGCCGAGCGGACAGCACGCTGGACTTGTGATCCTGTGGTCCTGGGTTCGATCCCAGGCGCCGGCGAGAAACATTGGGCAGAGTTTCTTTCACCCTATGTTACCTAACAGTAAATAGGTACCTGGGTGTTAGTCAGCTGTCACGGGCTGTTTCCTGGGGGTGGAGGCCTGGTCGAGGACCGGGCCGCGGGGACACTAAAAAGCCCCGAAATCATCTCAAGATAACCTCCTTAGGAATTATGTGAGACACAGCCCACATTCCGCCATGGTCTCTACTCCGTCCTAGACTTGCTTGTCACAACTCAATTAATTCGTAACTCCACATTTGTACAACGTTTGCTTAACCTTCGCGTGTCTACCATCTTTATTACCAGCACAAAACCTTCTGGAGGCGTCAACCACCTCCCCTCCAACCGTCGCTGGGTTAATCCCTTCATTGGCGGGAGACGAGAGATGACGAGGATCTTAGTCACTTGAGCTGGCGTCACACTCGTGGGTCTGTGACGGAGTTGTGTGTCGTGTTTGTCTCAGAAGATGCTGCATTCTGTCTGTCTACTCGCCTAGTTGTGCTTGCGGGGGTTGAGCTCTGGCTATTTGGTCCCGCCTCTCAAGTGTCGATCAACTGGTGTACAGGTTCCTGAGCCTACTGGGCTCTATCATATCTACATTTGAAACTGTGTATGGAGTCAGCCTCCACCACATCACTGCCTAAAGCATTCCATTTGTTAACTACTCTGACACTGAAGAAGTTCTTTCTAACGTCTCTGTGGCTCATTTGGGTACTTAATTTCCACCTGTGTCTCCTTGTTCGCGTACCACTAGTGCTAAACAGTTTTTCTTTTATCTACCCCCGTTAATTCCTCTGAGAATTTTGTAGGTAGTGGTCACGTCTCCCATAACTTTTCTGTCTTCCAGTGTCGTGAGGTTCAGTTCCTGTAATCTTTCCTCGTAGCTCATACCCCTCAGCTCGGGGACTAACCTGGTGCCACACCTCTGAACCTTTTCTAACTTCGGTTTGTGTTTGACTAGATGTGGACTCCAGGCTGGAGCCGCATATTCCAGTATTGGTCTGACATATGAGGTATACAAAGTTATGAATGATTCCTTAGATTCCTTACACAAGTTTCTGAAGGCAGTTCCTATGTTCGCCAGCCTTCTTATCTTGAGGTTATCTTGAGATGATTTCGGGGCTTTTTAGTGTCCCCGCGGCCCGGTCCTCGACCAGGCCTCCACCCCCAGGAAGCAGCCCGTGACAGCTGACTAACACCCAGGTACCTATTTTACTGCTAGGTAACAGGGGCATAGGGTGAAAGAAACTCTGCCCATTGTTTCTCGCCGGCGCCTGGGATTGAACCCAGGACCACAGGATCACAAGTCCAGCGTGCTGTCCGCTCGGCCGACCGACTCCCCATACATACACCGCTGATGTTATCCTTTTGATGTGGGCTTCAGGGGACAGGACTGGTGTGATATCAAACCTCAGATCTTTCTCTCGTCTAAACTCTTGAAGGATTCCTCTCCCAGCTGGTACCTTGTGTTTGGCCTTCTGCTACCTAATCCTATCTTCATCACTTTGCACTTGCTCGAGTTCAATTCTAGTAGCCATTTGTTGGACCATTCCTTCAGTCTATCCAGGTCATCCTGTAGCCTCTTGCTGTCCTCCTGTCTTAATCTTTCTCATAATTTTAGCATCATCAGTACGTATGAGTCACAGCCTGATCAACCAGGCTGTGACTCATTCGTCAGGGTGTGAGCAGCCGCGTCCAACAGCCTGGTTGACCAGTTTAGCAACGAGGAGGCCTGGGCGAGGACCGGGCCGTGGGGACGCTAAGCCCCGTAATCATCTTAAGGTAACCTCAGCAAACATTGAGAGGAATGAGTCTATACCCTCTGGGAGATCATTTACGTATATCAGAAACAGGAAGGGTCTGAGTACAGAGTCCTGTGGGACTCCACTGGTGACTTCACGCCAATCTGAGGTTTCACCCCTCACAGTAACTCTCTGCTTATTGTATAGGTACTCCCTTATCCATTAAAACACCCTTTATCGCTTACTCCAGCTTCTTTCTCCAATTAATGAACCAGTTTCTTATGGGGTACTGTGTCAAGGGCTTTCTGACAGTCACAGAAAACACAGGCTGCCCATCCTTCTCTTCCTTGCTTAATGTTGCTCGGTCATAGAATTCTATAAAACCTGTGAGACACGACTTGCCTTCATTGAACTCTCGCTACACCTCGCTAGACCGTCAACACCCTCGCTAGACCGTCAACACCCTCGCTAGACCGTCAACACCCTCGCTACACCGTCAACACCCCCGTGTTCAGACCACCAGGGAGGTACACTCGCGGCGGCTGCCAAACTGATCATAAAATATAATATACAGAAAAAAATCCCATTAAAACCGAAGCCGGAGACTTTATTGTGAAGGTTGAGCCCTTGACCCTTCCTACACCCTGGGTGTCCCCTGTGTATGGTGTCTACACCCTGGGTGTCCCCTGTGTATGGTGTCTACACCCTGGGTGTCCCCTGTGTGTGGTGTCTACACCCTGGGTGTCCCCTGTGTATGGTGTCTACACCCTGGGTGTCCCCTGTGTATGGTGTCTACACCCTGGGTGTCCCCTGTGTATGGTGTCTACACCCTGGGTGTCCCCTGTGTATGGTGTCTACACCCTGGGTGTCCCCTGTGTATGGTGTCTACACCCTGGGTGTCCCCTGTGTATGGTGTCTACACCCTGGGTGTCCCCTGTGTATGGTGTCTACACCCTGGGGTGTCCCCTGTGTATGGTGTCTACACCCTGGGTGTCCCCTGTGTATGGTGTCTACACCCTGGGGTGTCCCCTGTGTATGGTGTCTACACCCTGGGTGTCCCCTGTGTATGGTGTCTACACCCTGGGTGTCCCCTGTGTATGGTGTCTACACCCTGGGTGTCCCCTGTGTATGGTGTCTACACCCTGGGTGTCCCCCTGTGTATGGTGTCTACACCCTGGGTATCCCCTGTGTATGGTGTCTACACCCTGGGGTGTCCCCTGTGTATGGTGTCTACACCCTGGGTGTCCCCTGTGTATGGTGTCTACACCCTGGGGTGTCCCCTGTGTATGGTGTCTACACCCTGGGGTGTCCCCTGTGTATGGTGTCTACACACTGGGTGTCCCCTGAGTATGGTGTCTACACCCTGGGTGTTGTGTCCTGGGTGTCCCCTGTGTATGGTGTCTACACCCTGGGTGTTGTGTCCTGGGTGTCCCCCTGTGTATGGTGTCTACACCCTGGGTGTTGTGTCCTGGGTGTCCCCTGTGTATGGTGTCTACACCCTGGGTGTTGTGTCCTGGGTGTCCCCTCTGTATGGTGTCTACACCCTGGGTGTTGTGTCCTGGGTGTCCCCTGTGTATGGTGTCTACACCCTGGGTGTTGTGTCCTGGGTGTCCCCCTCTGTATGGTGTCTACACCCTGGGTACTGTGTCCTGGGTGTCCCCTGTGTATGGTGTCTACACCCTGGGTACTCTGTCCTGGGTGTCCCCTGTTTGTGGTGTCTACACCCTGGGTGTCCCTGTGTATGGTGTCTACACCCTGGGTGTTGTGTCCTGGGTGTCCCCCGTGTATGGTGTCTACACCCTGGGTGTCCCCTGTGTATGGTGTCTACACCCTGGGTACTGTGTCCTGGGGTGTACGAGGCAGCTCTTATTTACATCCACCCAAACTCATTCACACGTATGTGTAGCCTGCGCTTGAAACCATCCAGGTATCCCACGACAGGTTTTTCCTCAATATAAACTTCCCCAATAACAATCCTCTGTGGACGTCAATGGGATGCTCGCGGTGTCCCAAACATCACACAAAGCCATGCAAAGGTTTAGAAGTCACCAAAGCAATGAATTTCGCGAGCAACTACGGCATGTGATAGCCAGATTCGCTGCACGATAGCGGAGAGGAGAGGGCTGAATAGGTAATAAGTAGCGTAAACTTGCTTAAACCTAGCGGAGCTCCTGGCGGGGCGTGTAGCGGTTCGGATCAAGCGCGTCTCCGCTAGATTATTCCAGTGTAAAGATAAGGCGGTTTCCGAACACATTTCTTATCATCACAACAGAAAACGGTGCACTAGAGAGAGGTGTCGTGGAGGGGTAATGAAGGTTATTTGAATACATATCGCCAGGAATTCCAGGAAGGTACTTATCGATACCGTGTCCTCAAATACTAGGCTCAGGCCATGTTAGTAAACAAGTGAGATGTTTCTACATGAAGCGATTGTGTACCTCCACTACACCAACTCAGAACAGCATATTATGCAGCGGGTGTCAACGTAAACAACACCATTTTTTTCTCGAATTCCCCAATATAGAACTGAGGCCGGTGTTACATCTCAGGCAGGGAGAGGAAGGGGTCGTCGACGCGACCGCCGGCCACGACGTTCAAGAATCCCGAAGAGAGACCAAGAATGCGGTCACCGGACACCGCCGTGGTGCCTCTGACCAGACCACCCGTGCCTAAGGGCTCCTGAAGCACCTCTCCGAAGACCACAGGGGCCAGATTCACGAAGCAGTTACGCAATACTTACGAACCTGCCAGGGGCCAGATTCACCGAGGCAGTTACGCAAGCACTTACGAACCTGTAAATCTTTCCTCAATCTTTGGCGGCTTTGGTTATATTTATTAACCAATTTACAAACATGAAAAACTTGCCAATCAACTGTTGTTATTGTTATAAAGCCTCCTGGTCCTTCGGAGCTCATTAACTGTTTAATATTGTACACAAAAGCCGCCAAAGATTGACAAAAAAGATTACAGGTTCGTAAGGTGATTTGCTTATGCTTCGTAAATCTGGCTCCAGCATCTTGGTGCTACACTTACTCGACCTCGCTGGGGGGTACAGCCTCATTGGTGAAATGACCAGAAAGCCTTCACCAGTATTATGTCCGACTTTGACTTTATAAAAGATATGATAAACGTTCCGCGTGTTAATTCACGGCGACTGAGTTGGATTATTCGCTGAATTTAAACTCTCGTCTCATGATAATCCGCTCATGTCGGGTCCATTACTAGCAAGCCGGTTTAACGAGGAGCTAATAGCCAGTGATGCTTCATATGTCAAGACCATTGCTATAGCACCCTATGGGAGATAATGGGATGAGCGCGTCCGTGTGCCTGGCTAGTCCCCGAACCACCCCCACCCCAACACCCGCAACACCTACACCTAGGTCCCTTGAGGGAGAGAGGGGGGGGGAGTGGGGTAGGGAGGCTTGGGGTGGGGGGGGGGAAGACAGGAAGGGGGCGGAGAAGGTAAAGGAAAGGAAGATATTACTGATAATAATTCCCTAGGATGTCTGCCTTTCCATCGCGTCTTGGGTGTTGCCCAACGCCTGCACACCACCCGGGGTCCGGGGCAGGAGACGGTACACTGTAGCGGGGCTCATGACAGCTCACCTCATGCAACTGCTTCCTCTGTTAAGACGAGGAAATGCCTCGCTTGTTGCAGGTACACCTGGAAGAAGGGTTGATCCTTGCAATGATCCTTGCAAGGGCGCCCCTCACCCCGTCGTATCAACACCACCGTCACTACACTAGGGGGCCCTCAACACCACCGCAGCTACACTAGGGGCCCTCAACACACCGTCAGCTACACTAGGGGGCCCTCAACACCACCGTCAGCTACACTAGGAGGCCCTCAACACCACCGTCAGCTACACTAGGGGGCCCTCAACACCACCGTCAGCTACACTAGGGAGCCCTCAACACCACCCGTCAGCTACACGAGGGGCCCTCAACACCACCGCTCAGCTACACTAGGGCCCTCAACACCACCGTCAGCTACACTAGGACCCTCAACACCACCGTCAAGCTACACTAGGGGGCCTCAAACACCACCGTCAGCTACACTAGGGGCCCTCAACACCACCGTCAGCTACCACTAGGGGGCCCTCAAACACCCAACCTCGTCACTAGGCTAACCACACGTAGTCATGGGGCCCTCAACACCACCGTCAGCTACACTAGGGACCTCAACACCACCGTCAGCTACACTAGGACCCTCAACACCACCGTCAGCTACACTAGGGACCCTAAACACCACCGTCAGCTACACTAGGACCCTCAACACCACCGTCAGCTACACTAGGACCCTCAACACCACCGTCAGCTACACTAGGGGTGCCCTCAACACCACCGTCAGCTACACTAGGGGGCCCTCAACACCACCGTGACAGCTACCTAGGGGGCCCTCAACACCACCGTCAGCTACACTAGGGGGCCCCTCAACACCACCGTCAGCTACACTAGGGGGCCCTCAACACCCCCGTCAGCTACACTAGCTAAGGGGCCCTCACACCACACTGGAAGGCGGACACAATGGAACAAGATTCAGTCAATACGTTAAAATTCACGAGATCAGAAATAAGAATAAAGTGCTTGTTCATTGAAATCAGAATAAGGGCGGGTTGTTCACTGCCTTGTCCGCTTACTCCTCACTTTACTTGGTCGTTAAGGTTATCTTGAGATGACTTTCGGGGCTTTCAGTGTCCCCGGGCCCGGTCCTCGACCAGGCCTCCACCCCCAGGAAGCAGCCGCGTGACAAGCTGACTAACACCAAGGTACCTATTTACTGCTACGGTAACAGGGGCATAGGGTGAAAGACACTCGCCCAATGTTTCTCGCCGGCGCCTAGGATCGAACCCAGGACCACAGGATCAATAGTCCAGTGTGCTGTCCGATCGGCAGACCGGCTCCCACCGGAGGTGAAGTCGACGTAATATTACCTCCCGTGAAGCTAATCAACAGCCTGGCCGCTGCTGATTCCGTAGCTGTAACACGACATAGCTTAGATCTGTGGCATAGCTTAGATCTGTGGCAGCTTAGATCTGTGGCATAGCTTAGCGAGGTCTCGACCTTGTAATTAGCGAAGCGTGTCCGGCTGCACACAGCTGGGTGCGACAGTCGTGGAGGATATGCTAAGAGTCGTGTGGAAGCGGTTAATCACTACGAGAGGAACGTCCCCAGTCAATTCCCCTCCGGCATCTCCACCAAATCCGACCTTACCCCCCTAATT
>WNGS01052365.1:13978042-13992704 GCA_020271785.1 Procambarus virginalis
TGTGGCGACTAACAAAAGTCGCCACAGAGCCAAAGTAGCAGAAGAAAATCCACTTCGATGATGGTACGAAAAAGCCCGTGTTACAACTCTTTCAAGATATCTCTGACACAAAATATCCAGAACATTGCAGCTAGCCTTACACAGACTTGGTTACAAGTGCTGCTGGGAGGTAATGAACCCAAGTAGTTTAAAGAGATGTCATATGCGTGGAACCGAAGAGAGTGGCGCCATCTATTGCACTACTTCTTGAATGTTAACTACTGAAGCGCCTGGCATCAAACTCAACATATCCAACAAGCAGCTTCATGATACGATCCAACCATTCCGACCGCTGACTACAATGATTAAAAATGCTGGTGAAGAATGGGACACTTAGTGAACATTGTGCATCTACATCCGCCACCAAGAAACTTAGTTAAAAATGACTAAAACCAGTGCAGCTAAGAACAGAAGTGAAAAAAAACAGGGAAATAGGAAACCCCCTCCATTTAAAACTTTGATCCAAATACAGAGTAAAAAGGTTTCGTGAATAACCGAACTCAATTACTGGCTCACCATACCCGTTGCTAAGTGACATTTTGTTCTGAGGTTAAATCTAAATCAACCACAACACACGTGATGAAATATAAATAATTCATCGTTTATATATGTTAGACAGTTTATATATGTTATGCTTATTTCGAAGTCCCCCGCCCCCCGCCCCAAGAACAAATAACAGATTCCCTAAGATACAGCCCCACAACAAGATGACAAAACCAGTAAGTTCAGTAAACTATCGGTTTCAATTCTTTTAACCCTGTCGTAGCTCAGTCGATTAAGGCAGTGTCTGGGATGCTCTCGGACGCAGGTTCGAATCCTCGTCGGCCCTTGTGGATTTGTTCATTAAGATGACAAACTCCTTGCTACCCACTTACTGCTAGGTGATAGGAAATGCACCGAACATTTGTCCCACCGGATTCAACCAGAACTCACGATTGTGCGTGAAGAACGAACCCAACGGTACTACTGAGACTCTCACATATATCCTCCTGTTGTTGATTTAGATTCAGCTACTGGGAACACCTTCAAGTGGTTGAACACCATTCCTTTCTCCCCCGTCCCATCCCAAATCCCTATCCTCCCGCCAAACCCACACCGAAACTACGACGTTGGTACAATGTTCGAACAAGTTTTAACTCTACCTAACCAGTTATCACAACCAATATAGCAAGTTGTAACAACGTTCTAATACGTCATAAACAGTTTAAGCCAAGATGTAACAACTTGATTTCAAGTTGTAAACAAAGCGGAAAATACAGACAGTTTCGTTTGTGTTTCAGGGCTGACCCCTTCCCAGGGGAATGTGCCTTAATGCTAGTAGTTGAGGTGACAGATACAAATATGTTTTTGAGTTATAAAACACACACACAAGGGATGGGGCAGCTCAAGCTATTCTCACCCCGTTCAGTACAACGTGTTCACATATATAGAGAGACATCATGATCAACATATTACTGGACATGCTGACTATGACAGGTACATGGGAGTGTTGTGGACGCCTGCCACAACAGTGCTCTCACACACAGCTCCATTGGAAGCAGGTTGAGTGGGGCTCGATAGAGGTTCTTGTGAACAAGAGATTAATTAACATTTCGAAGGTATCGTTATAAGGAAGGTAAACAGCTATGCTCTAAGTCTTCCGAAACTGTTAAATAGCAGAATCTGTCTCACTTATTAAACTCTTCTACGGGAATTGCTTTTCAAAGGCTCACAAGAAGGGGATACAGTTTACCATTTAATATAAGAACAATAAAATCGCGAATTTGCGGGTTTCTTGAAGTCGGAACAACTCTCCCGACTTCGAGCAAAACGCTTTGAAAGTAATGAATGTCGTCCACGCATCTGCACGCCAGCTTAGCACTGCCCTTCCCACAAATCTCAATATATAGACAAAAAAACCAACCCATCTATCAAGGTTCTCGACAAAGCACAAACAACAAAGTATCATTAACAACATCGAAATAATCAACAAAGACAATAAGTACAAGATCTGACATAGCCGAAGCACTACATATGAAACACTCTTAACTTATGTTACACATAATTCAACTCATCCTACATATTATATTTAACATATAACGTGTTGCTTTACATCCATTTTCTGCATTCTGTAGATGATCATATATCCTATATCTGCAGAGGAGAAGAGAGGAGAGAGAGAGAGAGAGAGAGAAAAAAAAAAAAAACTGAAAAAGAAAAGTAAAAAAGAGGAGAGAGAGAGAGAGAGACTAAGACAGAGAGAGTGTTCGTCAACAATATTGAAGCTCCGATGCTTTGCGTCGCTACTTACCTATCCAAGGAGACGGGAGCAGACGACTCCTCTTGCAGACGCCCGTAAATAGCCGCGGAGCAACAAGGAAATGAGTGAATCATTGCGAGTGTTGTTAAGATGTCTTGGGAGGCGGTGTTGAGCCCCAGACGTGTGTTGCAAGGAGGGATAGACTGTTGCTACCAGGGGACCAGGTGGAATGTGTGTGTTTGCTAAGACCTTGTCTCGTAAACAATCGTCTTTTTTCTCTTCCAATCATCTATTCATCCTTCTCTCGCTCTGTCTCCAGGCTTCCATTCTCCATTTGTTCCATTCTGACTCCAGACTATCCTTAACTTTCCCCTGCCTGCCTCCAGACATCCTTAACCCTTGCCTGCCTGCCTCCAGACTATCCTTAACCTTCCCTCCTGCCTTCAGACTATCCTTAACCTTCCCTCCCTGCCTTCAGACTATCCTTAACCTTTCCTCCCTGCCTTCAGACTATCCTTAACCTTCCCTCCCTGCCTTCAGACTATCCTAACCTTCCCTCCCTGCCTTCAGACTATCCTTAACCTTCCTCCCTGCCTTCAGACTATCCATGGCTGCCGGCCGCCAACAACAGACGAGCGCTTGTGTTGGATAGAGTTTTTGCCATCACTTGATTACGATTCGGTTTTGCGCAATTAGGAACAATTTAAATTTAACAATTAAAATCACACAAAGTTTCCAGTTGTTTAACAGCCGTGATTCAGATGTGACGAGCAGGAATATTCGAAAATGGAACTATACTGACAATTTAAAAAGATATAGTTGACCAGACCACACACTAGAAGGTGAAAGGGACGAGCGACGTTTCGGTCCGTCCTGGACATTCTCAAGTCGAGTTCACAGAATGCGACCGGAGGGACCGAAACGTCGTCGTCTCTTCACCTTCTAGTGTGGTTTGGTCAACATACTTTAGCACGTTATTGGTGACTCACTCGCCTGCAATTGAAAAACGATACTTTTGTAAAATGGTAATTCTGACAACAAGAGAGCAAGGAATACCGTTGCACTGTAAGTTTAATTTATGAAGAAAAGCAACATTATACTTAAGCACTAACTCTGAAAGAAATGTTTTAATAGACCGGGGAAAATAATTTCAATACTTCATTTATGGTGAGAACGAATAGTGATTAAGTTATTTCATAAAAAATTTAGTTCTGGCTTAAAAGATTATCGTACAGGTTTTGAACAAGAGAAAATTGATGCAAATATCACAACACATAAATATATTTATAATTATGATGCATAACCTAGAGCTTTAAATTTAGATTTATTAGCTAACATCATCAGGAAAGAAAGAGCTTGAAGTTCTGTGTCATGTTAGTGTGTGTTTTGTTAGTTATAAATCTTGATTAACTTAACCTTATTTAAAACTTAATTAACATGCAGAGAATAATGATTTTGTTGCTTTGAATATTATCAAAGTATCAGTTAGTTTAGTCTTTATATCTTGAAGGTATCTAAGCTACTTGTCCCCCTCTCAACCACCCCTCATACCTTGGGGGTGACACCGAGGATCAGGGTCCCACAGGCCCGGTTTCTGACGAGGCTATCATTACTAGTGTGTATATAGAACTAGGCTTCTAGTGGTTAACGATCTGGGGACTAGGTAGAATCGCTAGTGTGTGTGTGTTGTGTGGGTGTGTTGTGTAATTACCTAAGTGTAGTTACAAGATGAGAGCTACGCTCGTGGTGTCCCGTCTTCCCAGCACTCTTTGTCATGTGTGTGTGTGGTGTGGTGTGTGGTGTGTGTGTGTTGTGTTTGTTGTCAGAAGGGGCAGTTGGCGTATCATGACGTTTGGAATACTTAGAACTGCATTATAGTGTTTGAAACAAATACTACACGAGAGGCATAATTTTAAGTAATCTAAAATTTTGATAACTCTGCCGTGTTATCAAATGATCCTCAGAACTCCTTTTCGTGTCATGTGAAGATTATATAGGATCTTGTTGTGTTATCTGAACAGGATCTTTACTCTCATATCTGAATATTCTTGAGGACCTCGTATGACTAAAAATGAACTTTTGAGGGCAAGTTTAAAATTTTTTTGTTTATTATTTTGTTTATTTAGGGTGTTTTGGTTTTTCTCTTATAATCATCTGAATGATAATTCCTCTAATTTCCATTTACATGTTGACCAGACCACAGCTAGAAGATGAAATGACGACGACGTTTCGGTCCGTCCTGGACCATTCTCACTAATCGACTTGAGAATGGTCCAGTGACGGACCGAAACGTCGTCGTCCCTTCACCTTCTAGTGTGTAGTCTGGGCAAACTACTTCACACCACGTTATTGTGACTCAATCGCTGCAAAACTAATCCTTCTTTCTTGGCCCTTTTCTCACAAACGAACGCAGCAAGCCAGAATAAACCCCTCAAGAACTAAGAATCTGCGCAGTAAGTCGCTGGAAGGGAAGGGAACTATCAGGGGGGAAAGCGCCAAGACTCACGACTATATAGCACTGGGAGAGGGGGTCAGGATAAGGATTGTGAGACCGTCAAGTGGTCAGGCACGTCCCCCCCCCGTCCAGTCGCAAAATCCTTATCCTGACCCCTTCCCAGGGCTATATAGTCGTGATGTCTTGGCGCTTTCCACCCCTGATAGTTCCCTTCCCCTTTCCAGCGACTACTGCGCAGATTTACTTATTTTCTTGATGGGTTTATTCTGGCTTCTGCGTTCGTTTGTGAGAAAGGGCAAGAAAGAAGTTATTTTGTGCAGGCGATGAGTCCACAATAACGTGGTTTGAAGTAAGTTGCCCAGACTACACACTAGAAGGTGAAGGGACGAGCGACGTTTCGGTCCGTCCTGGACCATTCTCAAGTCGATTGTGAGAATGGTCCAGGACGGACCGAAACGTCGTCGTCGTCCCTTCACCTTCTAGTGTGTGGTCTGGTCAACATGTAAATGGAAATTAGAGGAATTATCATTCAGATGATTATAAAGAAAAACCAAAACGACGACCTAAATAAACAAAATAATAAACAAAAAATTTTAAACTTGCCCTCAAAAGTTCATTTTTAGTCATACGAGGTCCTCAAGAATATTCAGATATGAGAGTAAAATCCTGTTCAGATAACACAACAAGATCCTATATAATCTTCACATGACACGAAAAGGAGTTCTGAGGATCATTTGATAACACGGCAGATGTTATCAAAAATTTAGATTACTTAAAATTATGCCTCTCGTGTATGTTTTTTTCAAACACTATAATGCAGTTCTAAGTATTCCAAACGTCATGATACGCCCACATGCCCTTCTGACACACACACACACACACACACCACACCACACACACACCACACACACATGACAAAGAGTGCTGGGAAGACGGGACCACACGAGCGTAGCTCCATCTTGTAACTACCCTTAGGTAATTACCACACACACACACACACACACACACACTATGGATTCGTACCTAGGTCCCCAGATCGTTAACCACTAGAAGCCTAGTTCTATATACACACTAGTAATGATAGCCTCGTCAGAAACCGGGCCTGTGGGACCCTGATCCTCGGTGTCACCCCAAGGTATGAGGGGTGGTTGAGAGACAAGTAGCCTATATACCTTCAAGATATAAAGACTAAACTAACTGATACTTTGATAATATTCAAAGCAACAAAATCATTATTCTCTGCATGTTAATTAAGTTTTAAATAAGTGAGTAATAAGATTTATTAACTAACAAAAACACACATAACATGACACATAACTTCAAGCTCTCTTCTTTCCTGATGATTTAGCTAATAAATCTAAATTTAACTCTAGGTTATGCATCATAATTATAAATATTATGTGTTGTGATATTGCATCAATTTTCTCTTGTTCAAAACCTGTACGATAACTTTTAAGCCAACTAAATCATATTTTTATGAATATAAATAATCCTATTCGTTTTCACCATAAATAATATATTGAAATTATTTTCCCCGGTCTATTAAAACATTTCTTTCAAGTTTAATGCTTTATATATAATGTTGCTTTCTTCATAATTAAACTTACATTGCAACGTATTCCTTGCTCTCTTGTTTTCAAATTACCATTTTACAAAAGTATCTTTTTCAATTGCAGGCGATGAGTCACAATAACGTGGCCTAAGTATGTTGACCAGACCGCACACTAGAAGGTGAAGAGACGACGACGTTTCGGTCGTCCTGGTCCATTGTTGAACGACTTGAGAATGGTCCAGGACGGACCGAAACGTCGTCGTCCCTTCACCTTCTAGTGTGTGGTCTGGTCAACATATCTTTTTAAATTGTCAGTATAGTTCCATTTTCGAATATTCCTGCTCGTCACATCTGAATCACGGCTGTTAAACCACTGGAAACTTTGTGTGATTTTAATTGTTAAATTTAAATTGTTCCTAATTGCGCAAAACCGAATCGTAATCAAGTGATGGCAAAAACTCTATCCAACACAAGCGCTCGTCTGTTGTTGGCGGCCGGCAGCCATGGATAGTCTGAAGGCAGGGAGGCAAGGTTAAGGATAGTCTGACGGCAGGGAGGGAAGTTAGGATAGTTTAAGGCAGGGGAGGGAAGGTTAAGGATAGTCTGAAGGCAGGGAGGGAAGGGTTAAGGATAGTCTGAAGGCAGGGAGGGAAGGTTAAGGATAGTCTGAAGGCAGGGAGGGAAGGTTAAGGATAGTCTGGAGGCAGGGCAGGCAAGGTTAAGGATAGTCTGGAGGCAGGCAGGGGAAAGTTAAGGATAGTCTGGAGTCAGAATGGAACAAATGGAGAATGGAAGCCTGGAGACAGAGCGAGAGAAGGATGAATAGATGATTGGAAGAGAAAAAAGACGATTGTTTACGAGACAAGGTCTTAGCAAACACACATTCCACCTGGTCCCCTGGTAGCAACGTCTATCCCTCCTTGCAACACACGTCTGGGGCTCAACACCGCCTCCCAAGACATCTTAACAACACTCGCAATGATTCACTCATTTCCTTGTTGCTCCGCGGCTATTTACGGGCGTCTGCAAGAGGAGTCGTCTGCTCCCGTCTCCTTGGATAGGTAAGTAGCGACGCAAAGCATCGGAGCTTCAATATTGTTGACGAACACTCTCTCTGTTTAGTCTCTCTCTCTCTCTCTCTCTCTCTCTCTCTCTCTCTCTCTCTCCTCTCTCATCTCTCTCTCTCTCCTCTCTCTCTTTCTCCTCTGCAAGATATAGGATATATGATCATCTACAGAATGCAAAAAATGGATGTAAAGCAACACGTTATATGTTAAAATAATATGTAGGATGAGTTGAAATTATGTGTAACATAAGTTGAAAGAGTGTTCATATGTAGTGCTTCGGCTATGTCAGATCTTGTACTTATTGTCTTTGTTGATTATTTCGATGTTGTTAGTAATGATACTTTGTTGTTTGTGCTTTGTCGAGAACCTTGATAGATGGGTTGGTTTTTTGTCTCTATATATTGAGATTTGTGGGAAGGGCAGTTGCTAAGCTGGCGTGCAGATGCGTGGACGACATTCATCACTTTCAAAGCGTTTTGCTCGAAGTCGGGAGAGTTGTTCCGACTTCAAGAAACCCGCAAATTCGCGATTTTATTGTTCTTATATTAAATGGTAAACTGTATCCCCTTCTTGTGAGCCTTTGAAAAGCAATTCCCGTAGAAGAGTTTAATAAGTGAGACAGATTCTGCTATTTAACAGTTTCGGAAGACTTAGAGCATAGCTGTTTACCTTCCTTATAACGATACCTTCGAAATGTTAATTAATCTCTTGTTCACAAGAACCTCTATCGAGCCCCACTCAACCTGCTTCCAACTGGAGCTGTGTGTGAGAGCACTGTTGTGGCAGGCGTCCACAACACTCCACATGTACCTGTCATAGTCAGCATGTCCAGTAATATGTTGATCATGATGTCTCTCTATATATGTGAACACGTTGTACTGAACGGGGTGAGAATAGCTTGAGCTGCCTCATCCCTTTGTGTGTGTGTTTATAACTCAAAAAACATATTTGTATCTGTCACCTCAACTACTAGCATTAAGGCACATTCCCCTGGGAAGGGGTCAGCCCTGGAAACACAAACTGAAACTGTCTGTATTTTCCGCTTGTTACAACTTGAAATCAAGTTGTTACATCTTGGCTTAACGAGTTTATGACGTATTAGAACGTTGTTACAACTTGCTATATTGGTTGTGATAACTGGTTAGGTAGAGTTAAAACTTGTTCGAACATTGTACCAACGTCGTAGTTTCGGTGTGTGTTTGGCGGGAGGATAGGGATTTGGGATGGGACGGGGGAGAAATGAATGGTGTTCAACCACTTGAACGGTGTTCCCAGTAGCTGAATCTAAATCAACAACAGGAGGATATATGTGAGAGTCTCAGTAGTACAGTTGGGTTCGTTCTCGACGCCCAATCGTGAGTTCCTGGTTCGAATCTCGGGTGGGACAGAAATGGTTCGGTGCATTTCCTATCACCTAGCAGTAAGTGGGTAGCCAGGAGTTTGTCATCTTAATGAACAAATCCACAAGGGCCGTGACGAGGATTCGAACCTGCGTCCGGAAGCATCCCAGACACTGCCTTAATCGACTGAGCTACGACAGGGTTAAAAGAATTGAAACCGAAGTTCTACTGAACTTACTGGTTTTGTCATCTTGTTGTGGGGCTGTATCTTAGGGAATCTGTATTTTGATCTTGGGCGGGGGGCGGGGGACTTCGAAATAAGCATAACATATATAAACTGTCTAACATATATAAACGATGAATTATTTATATCTCATCACGTGTTGTTGTTGTTGATTTAGATTTAGCTACTCAGAACAAAATGTTCATGTAGCACGGGCTATGGTGAGCCCGTAATTGAGTTCGGTTATTCGCGATAACCTTCTTACTCTGTTATTTGGATCAAAGTTTTAAATGGAGGTGGGGTTTCCTCCTTTTTCCCTGTTTCTTTTTCACTTCTGTTTTAGTGCACTGGTTTTAGTCGTGTTTTATTAACGTTATCTTGGTGGCGGATATAGATGCACAGTGTTCACTAGTGAGTCCCATTCTTCAACGGCTTTTCTAATCATTGTAGTGACTGTGGAATGTGCATCTAATGCAGCTGCTGTCGTTGGATTAATGTTGAGTTTGATGCGCAGGGCTTCAGGAGCTTCACATTCCAGTAAGTAGTGCAATAGTGGCGCCTCTGCTTCTGTTCCACAGATATGACACTCTTTAACTATTGGGTTTATTACCTCCCAGCAGCACTTGTAACCAAGTCTGAGTCTGTGTATGGCTACTGCAATGTCTCTGGATATCTTTGTGTCAGGCTTGAAAGAGTAGTACCCAGTGGCTTGTTCGTACCATATCACAGTGGATCTTCCTTCCGCTACTTTGGCTCTGTGGCGACTTTTGATAGTCGCCACAGAGTTAGTCGCCTTCCACTTTTGATAGTCGCCTTCCCAACTTGATAGTTGGGAAGGGAAGGAAACTATCAAGGGAAAGCGCCAAGCCATTACGACTATATAGCACTTGGAAGGGGTCAGGATAAGGGTTGGGACGGGGGGAAAGGAATGGTGCCCAACCTCTTGGACGGTCGGGGATTGATCACCGACCTGCATGAAGCGAGACCGTCGCTCTACCGTTCAGCCCAAGTGGTGGACTTGATAGTTGGGAGTATTTTCTCATCTCGTGTTATTATCCACAGTATGGTGGCTAGTTGATATGCCTGAGACGTGAAGCCTCTAACACCGCCTGGCCATTGTGGCACTCCAATGAAGGCCAAGAGTGCCAGTTGGACAGTATTCGGGTGCCTTTGAAATCCTTCTGTTTTAAGGGATTTTGATGGCCGAGTGGGATGAGAGGCTCGCTGCTGTCTGTGTGACCGGCGGATCGAGGCTCAAAGTGTCCAGTTGAATGAAAATATTAAAAATGTAATAAATAAAAAAACATTTATTCAGTAGAGGTTTATTAAATAGAATTCTTGTACTCACTCTACATTTTGTACGAGAAACATTGATTAAACATTAAAATATTAGAATCCAAAACAACCAAACTGCAAAAGCAATTTCCGTAGTTCACAATCGCTTTCGCGTACATTACTGCTGGGTATATAGTAGTGTCTGCTGCTGCTGTGAGCACTCCCGGAGGTCCGCCTGCTCTCGTTGTTAGTATTGATGTCCATGTTCACCTCAATGTCGATCCTGCTATCGTTAGTCGTAGAGGTCATGTCAGTGTCGATCCTGCTATCGTTAGTCGTAGAGGTCATGTCAGTGTCGATCCTGCTATCGTTAGTCGTAGAGGTCATGTCAGTGTCGTTTCTGCTATCGTTAATCGATGAGTTGTTCCAAGCAACAATGTCATGGTGGAGGTCGGGGAGGCGAGTGTAGGAGCCGCGGTCCAGAGGGCATCGCGTGAAGGGGTCGGATGGGTGGGATGTTAGCAGCAGTTGGACCAGCGTCGACTCGTCCACCACCATCTTGGACGAGTGTAACAGCACCGGCGCCTCCATCACTGCTCCCGTCACACTGTCCACGAACCTCTCCGGACAGTCCCCCGTCGACTCCTCAATGGCCGTCGGGAAGTGGTTGAAACTGAACCCTGACTCTGCTATTTGGTTGTTGAGTGACGCCAGGTCCTGGGAGTGGTTAAGGCGCAGAGCTCGATAAACGGAAGGTGATTTTTCTGCCTCTGATAATTCTTGGTAAACGTAATTCAAGGTGTTGAAGAGCCAAAAGTGTCGGATTGGATCCTCATATTGCAAGTGGGAGCTGAGTGCACCTAGTGAAGATGTTATAGTGACCAGAGAGGCTGCGGCGGCCTGAGCCAGGCCAGGGACCTCATACGCCGCCTTCATGGGTCCTGCAACCGCCACCAGCCGAAATAAATAAAACATTTTATCAAACAACATTAAAGTTTGCAAAGAATTTGAAGATCCTGAAAGATAACTGGCTCGTGATGCTTCTGCCATTTGGCCTAACAGTTGCACAATGTGGTTGAAAAAAGATGCTTCCGGTCCAATCTTCAGCCTCTTTATCTGGTGAGCGGATGTTGCAACTACAGCATGCAGGTGGCCGTATTTACTGAGCATTTGCAACATCTTAGCGAGAGAGTGAAACAGGTCTGGCTTTGAGTCAACAGGCTCCAGGTGTTCCAGCTCGATGTACGGACTCGTGACTAGTAGTCCATTAACAGCCATCCCGCCGGAGTCTGCATCCTGCAAGCACTCATCTGGCAACAGGTAAATCATGCGAACCATCTCCATACGAAGATACGGGTTTGGGCACAATTTGTCGTCACTAAAAATGCCGAGAATCCACGGTTTCAAGATACTAGGAAATAATAAGCCTGAACCAACGTCGAATTTTAGCCGACAGCAATTGATAAGATTGATCACGGTCCAGAGGATGTTCTCCCACACCCCAGTCATGACCACCGTCTTCGTCCCCGTGCAGGCAGCAATTATTAGTGCCCAAAACGCTCCAATACGTGCTCTTCTGGCGGAGAGATTTATTGGGTCGGTATCAGTAGCAACCTGCCGCTCTGATGTCCTCATGGCTTTCAAGAGGCAATCGACAGAGATTTTGGTGGGATCGACCTTCATCGCGGCAATGAGGAATGCGTGAAACCTTTTTTCAGATGCGTTCATTCTCAAAGGACGGTGAATGCTCTCAAGAAAATACCCGTGATGCTCTTGAGATCAATGTCGTTGAATAAGTGAAACGTTTCCGTCATTAACCTCACCTTTACCTTTAAATTAGTGTGAGGCGAAACGACATTACGTGAGGTGTAGGAGGCTTAATTGAAATTGAAATTGAAATAAGTTTATTGAAATAAAATACACACAAAGGGATGAGGTAGCTCAAGGTATTCTCACCCCGTTCAGTACATCGTGTAAATACATACATAAGAACATAAGAACAAAGGCAACTGCAGAAGGCCTATTGGCCCATACGAGGCAGCTCCTATCTATAACCACCCAATCCCACTACATACATAGTTTAATCAGGTGTAATTGGCCTGTTATGTTGAACAGTGTCTTCTGTGTACATAGACACACATCACAATAAACATATTACCAAACATTCTGAGTTGAAGCTTAAGATCATAAGAACATAAGAACATAAGAACAAAGGCAACTGCAGAAGGCCTATTGGCCCATACGAGGCAGCTCCTATTTATAACCACCCAATCCCACTCATATACATGTCCAACCCGCGCTTGAAACAATCGAGGGACCCCATCTCCACTACGTTTTGTGGGAATTGGTTCCACAAATCAACAACCCTGTTACCGAACCAGTATTTACCGAAGTCTTTCCTAAATCTAAACTTGTTCAATTTATACCCGTTGTTTCGTGTTCTGTCTTGTGTTGATACTTTTAATACCCTATTAATATCCCCTTTGTTATGTCCATTATCCACTTGTAAACTTCTATCATGTCACCTCTTCGCCTTTCCAGTGAATGCAATTTAAGCTTTATTAATCTTTCTTCATATGAAAAATTTCTAATTTGGGGAATTAACTTAGTCATCCTACGCTGGACACGTTCAAGTGAATTTATATCCATTCTATAATATGGCGACCAAAACTGAACTGCATAATCTAAATGGGGCCTAACGAGAGCAAGATATAGCTTGAGAACCACACCAGGTGTCTTGTTACTTACGCTGCGATTAATAAATCCGAGTGTCCTATTTGCCTTATTACGAACATTTATGCATTGATCCTTTTGTTTTAAATTCTTACTAATTATAACCCCCAGATCCCTTTCGCAATCCGACTTCGCAATCTCAACACCATCTAGCTCGTATCTTGTAACTCTATCATCATTACCTAGCCTCAGAACATTACATTTATCAGCATTAAACTGCATCTGCCAGTCCTTTGACCATTTCAAAACCCTATCCAGATCAACTTGAAGTGATAGTGAGTCCTCCTCCGAATTAATTTCCCTACCGATTTTCGTATCATCGGCAAATTTGCAAATGTTGCTACTCAAACCTGAATCTAAATCATTTATATATATTATAAACAACAGAGGTCCCAAGACAGAGCCTTGAGGCACTCCACTTACAACATTTTCCCACTCTGACTTGACTCCATTTATACTAACTCTCTGTTTCCTTTGGTATAGCCATGCCCCAATCCAGCTTAATATAGCACCACCAATACCATGAGCCTCTATTTTTTAATCAGTCTTTCATGTGGCACTGTATCGAAAGCTTTGCTAAAGTCAAGGTACACAACATCACAATCCTTACCACTATCAACTGCCTCAACTATGCTAGAATAAAAAGCTAACAAATTTGTTAAACATGAACGGCCCTTTATATCAAAGAGTGAAAATCAACCGGAAAGTCGAAGTTGAAACGTGAAATAATAATTAGAATGAGAAAATACTGAAAGCTGTTTAATGGGTATGTGAACTCTGACCTCTGGAATCCCGAGGCACAGAATACTAGTTCTGTGTTTAAGAGTTACGTATGTTGATGTTTTCATGTGAAAAAATTTTTAAGGGTGATTCTAAAAGACTGCCAAACCGGACTAAATTTAACATTATTTACTAGTTTGAGGTTAGACACCAGTGATAATATTGGACTTAGTTACTAGTTTGAGGTTAGACACCAGTGATATATTGGACTTGGTTACTAGTTTGAGGTTAGACACCGGTGATATTATTGGACTTAGTTACTAGTTTGAGGTTAGACACCGGTGATAATATTGGACTAAGTTACTAGTTTGAGGTTAGACACCGGTGATATATTGGACTTAGTTACTAGTTTGAGGTTAGACACCGGTGGGTGTCTATTGGACTTAATTAGTTTTGTGTATAATTAGTGTCACAATTAAAACAGGTTGAATCCTCCCGGGCCAGGACTCGAATCCAGACAAATCGCTCGCGAGACGCGGGGTGTGTGTGTGCTGTGTTTAGCCCGTTCTCCAAAGACCCAAAAGACCATTCCATGCACCCGGCCAAACCCCCAGGTGTTTATGAATGAAAAACGAGTTTACACACGACTCACAACTGATGACGTCCGAACACTTCCGGAACAAGTGCTTCACTGACGACTGGTGTTCGAACCACAACGCTGTAAATGCTTCACCCACGTACTACAAATACAAATAATCACCAACAGAACCTAAACACCTAACCTAACCTATGCCTATATATGCACAATATGCTATATATATAATAATTTATATATGAGAAAATTCCCTTTTGAATGAACAGCATGTTAAAATTTATGAATGCGTCGTGGGGTCGACCGCTGGATAGAATGGACTTTCCATCCAGCGGTCGAGGACGGGTTGGTGTGTTACCAGTGCGCCACCAGGACTTCTGTATGGTTGTGTGGTTTCTTCTGTATGAATGTGTGTTTGACGCTTTAA
>WNGS01052365.1:14005682-14015738 GCA_020271785.1 Procambarus virginalis
AATTTCGTTTTAAAATATACTGCTTACACAATTGTTTGCCTCGATATTTTAGATAGTGTAGAAGCCCCGCAAATATTTCTTTATTGGAAAAACAATAATATTATCATTATCAACCCTTGTACTTATAAACAACTCCAGAGAAATAGTTGACCTTAAATACAATACAATTTTTTTTTTAATTTTGCGAAATATTTCACTTCATTTACAAGTTAGCTAACAAGGCGAGCACAACCACTAAGTAAATACATAATTAAGCCAGAACTGTTATTAGGCTTTTCACTGTCTGCATATTCATGCAAGGCTCAAATTTGCACACGTGCACTTTATTGTACTTGGATGAAGTTTATATATTTTCCAAGTACACATGACTTATACCTCGGCTCTCTGGCATATTATGGCGCAGATGTATATATGTGAGCAACAGAAAATGGGAGAAACATTAGAGCAGTGTGTTTGGGCGGGTGTTCTGGACTGGCCGTGTTCCCCCACCGTGTTCCCCCACCGTGTTCCCCCACCGTGTTCCCCCACCGTGTTCCCCCACCGTGTTCCCCCACCGTGTTCCCCCACCGTGTTCCCCACCGTGTTCCTCCACCGTGTTCCCCCACCGTGTTCCCCCACCGTGTTCCCCCACCGTGTTCCTCCACCGTGTTCCTCCACCGTGTTCCTCCACCGTGTTCCTCCACCGTGTTCCCCCACCGTGTTCCCCCACCGTGTTCCCCCACCGTGTTCCCCCACCGTGTTCCCCCACCGTGTACCCCAGGCCTCACCGTGTCCACTAACAGGACTTCTACATCTAATACAGGTTGTATTTACACGTCCGGTAAACCCCCACAGGTCTGGAGTAAACCTATAGGGGGTTCATTCCTGATCAGTCAGGTTATTGTGTATGCAGCTCACAGGCCGCCGCAGTTAGAGGCACTAATGACCAATTCGATAGTATATGCATTGCAGGTGTTGAGCAGCTTTGGAGCCCCAAAATACCCGCGGTGTGTGAGATGAGTATTGATAAATGTAGTAATCTTCCATTTAATGCTGTGCTTCACAGCGGTAATATTCAACATGACGTGATATACTCTACGGGGTGAAATACTCAAGACATTCATACGCTCATTGATGATGAAGATCCGATATGATGGACGCAGTAATATGTTCTAGGAATATAGGCAATAATAAATATTCAAACCAGTGATTTGCTCCAAGCAGTGATACGGAGCGAGGGAGAGGAGGAGAGAGGGAGGGAGAGAGAGGAGAGAGAGAGAGAGAGAGTACAGAAGTACAAAGTTTGCTTGTGTCGAGTTGTTTAAAACAATCTGGGTAATTACCTGTGGTAGGATTAGTTAGTTGGTGGAGTTTGGGGAGTTTTTTTATATGTGCAGTCGCACGCGCGTGTGTGTGGAGACGGGTGTGTGTGTGTGTGTGTGTGTGTGTGTGTGTTGTGTGTGTGTGTGTGTGTGTGTGTGTGTGTGTGTGTGTGTGTGTGTGTGTGTGTGTACTCACCTATTTGTGCTTGCGGGGGTTGAGCTTTGGCTCTTTGGTCCCGCCTCTCAACTATCAATCAACTGGTGTACAGATTCCTGAGCCTACTGGGCTCTATCATGTCTACATGTGTGTGTGTGTGTACTCACCTATATGTGTCTGCAGGATCGAGCATTGACTCTTGGATCCCGCCTACATGTGTGTGTGTGTGTGTGTGTGTGTGTGTGTGTGTGTGTGTGTGTGTGTGTGTGTGTGTGAGACTAGGTGATTCCATCTATACATATATGAATACTTGCAAGCGTCAATGTATGTATGTTTATGACCCTGTATATGCGTTGTTGCTTTTGCGGTTGTGTGCTTGTAGTAAGACTGAGAACGTGAATATATTCCCGTGCGTGTGTGACGCATAATTAACACGCATTAAAGCACGTAACTAATCAAACGAATAAGCTCCAATGCCTGTACTTAATTTCAACACGAATTTATTACCATAAGCGCCACTCAAACAGCTTTCCAGCAAGCAATTGTCCTGTTGCCAACAGTCACCGTTCATATCCGGCAACGGTCCACTGTTGTTATTTCTACGGTGGTGGTTGAGTCACTGTTTTGTAACCCAATTGCAATTATTGCAATAATTACAGATAATTATTGTTAATTGATAATTGCATGGTTTGAATGTCTCACTCTGGTCTTGTTAACAGCGCAAATCACACTATAGTGACTGTTGTTAAGTTGCTCGCTAATTACTTAAAATTTTTAGCACACAATACAGTCAATTTTAATATAGATAACCGATTTTTTTTAACTTTATTGCTATTATATAGCACGAAACTATTTATTCATATATATATATATATATATATATATATATATATATATATATATATATATATATATATATATATATATTGCATATAGTCCTGGGGACCATTCAGGCTTGTTTGCATATATATATATATATATATATATATATATATATATATATATATATATATATATATATATATATATACAATATATATATATATATATATATATATATATATATATATATATATATATATATATATATGCTTGTGTTCTTTATCTGAGAAGGAAGTTGAAAAATAAACTCTCCAAAAGTCAGTTGACAGTTTTGATTATGGAATGACGCTAAAACTGGCGATTTGTTGACTTTGACAGCATTTATTTGAATTATTTGCATTTATTCATATATATAAGAGTTCATACATTCTTGTACATTCTCATAAGCAGAGTTGACGTGAGTTAAATTTGACTGAATAAGGTGAATATATAACCGGTTATGTATACATTACTCATCCATATGAGTAAATTATCCATCCATATGAGTACAGCATATTACCCACCCATATATGAGTATATTACTCATGAGAATATTACTCACCCATAAATATATCACCAACATGAGTACACTACTCAGTCACATGATAATATTACTCACCCAGTTTACTGTTGTTCCCAAGAGGCCCCAAAGCATTATCAGAGTGTCAAGTTGGTACTCTCATCCTTGTAAACCAGACAACCGTATCTAAGTTCTTGGTTCTGAGTTTACCTCCAAAGAGAGATAAAAAGATATGGAAATAGTGAATGGAACCCGGAATGTTGTGGTGCCTATGGCACTGCTACAGAGTCGTAGAGCCTAGCTTAGATTTACCCTCAAACTAAGTTACGTTATAGAGTTTACCTGAACGCGAGGAGAGTTGGCTCTCTTCTTGTTGTGGTGGCCATTGACCGTCGGGTTCTTGGGCACTTGAGATGTGAAGAGTATCCTGGCTATGAGGGAATAGAGTACGCAAGACAGCAATAGAGGAACCACGTAGAAAACGATGATGTCTAGAAAGTAGTAGAGGAAATACTGGTCTCTAGAGAGCTTGAAGGTACATTCCTGCGTGGGGTAGTCGACAGCATAGGCCAGAGGGATGACGGTGGTGAGGTAGAGCCAAGGGGAACAGTAACATACAGCGAACACCCACACCACCAATGTTATTTTCTTGGCCCGTTCCACCGTGCAGACGGTCTGGGCCTTCATCGGGTGGCATATGGCGATGTACCGCTCTACCGTGAAAGCCGTCAGGCTCAGCGAACTGGCGTTGATGCCCAGATTTTGCAGGAAGATCATGATGGCACAGCCGACGTGGCCCCAGATCCAGTGGTTGCCGATGAGGTAGTAACTGACGATCTCTTGCGGGACGGCGGCGATGAGCACGGCGCAGTCGGCGATGGCCAGACTCACCAAGTAGCAGTTGGTGGGTGTGGCCATGTTCTTGTTTCTCGCCACCACGATCACCACCATCACGTTCCCGATGACTCCGATGATGAAGATGATGCCTTGGAAGAGCGTGCCGATGATTCGGTAGACGTAGGAGTAGTACTCTGGGGTGCCGGAGCAGTAATGGGTGTACACGTCTTTGGTACACCTACACAGATAGTCCCCGTTGGAGCAGTTAATGTTGATGATATGCTGCAGATAAGAGCAATTCATAAAATTGGCTTCCTCCTCTACTGTCCAATTTCCTAACGAGTCCCACTCCGATTCGTTAAATTCGTAAGCCGCGAGGTCGGCCAGAGTGCAGTTGGGTTCGTAGCCATTCGGGTCAGAGTGGTTCATCTTAACGACCAGTAATCACCATTTATAACTTATAATTGCCTGCCTGGTACTCCCATTTTTCACAATTTAATTCTACATTAAAACATATTACGTTTCAACACCGAGGAATTTAACAATTTGGCTAATGGCTATTGCACCTGCTGCGTCATTCCTAGTTCCATAGTTGAATAGACACATAGTATGTATGCCTATGGAATGTGATTTCCGTCAGATAGAATTTTCTTTATCAAAAAACGCAAATGCCAGGAAAAGTTTTAGTTAAAAAAAACAGTTACTTTTGGTAGTAAAACCAAAAAAAAATCCAGGAAATGAATTGCTCTTCGGCCGCCTTCTTGCCGACGCAAGGGTAAGAGTTACCCTCGAGTGAAAAGTTGAGGGAAGAAGAGAGGGTAAGAGCGGGTAGGAGGTGACACAGTCCGCTCGTGACGGTGTCCTGGGGGTGACTGAGCCAAGCGCCGCGCGCCGCCCGGGAAAACACAATCTACACGCTACATCTGCGCCAAGATCAGTTCGACGCCGAGGTCTTAATACCCTTCACCGCTCACTACCACCCTACTGTTTTACGCTGATAACTTCGAGCTTGTTACACACGTGGGCTCTGAGATCTGTTACATCATGGTTGTTATTATTTGAAAGATTTATCTTGTCGGCGATAAAGGAAATGTTAAACCCTCCCTCGCTATAAAGTCTTGCATCACATCCTGCAATGATCAATACTTTGAAGCATTTTAGTAAATGATTAAAACGATTTGCAATTGCTAAATGGGTTATAATTGCCGGGTTATTATGATATAACATATTAGTTACGTAATTAACATACGATAACTAAATTTCTGATTTCTAATATATCTAATTTCCAAACATCTGTATAAACCGCCGTTGAGAATGCCGTGAAAGAATCATCAATGCGACGAAGTAGGCGAGTATATTGCTGCTCGCGAGGGTTGTTTGTTGTTGTTATAGATTCAGCTACTCGGAACAAGTTCCAAGTAGCACGGGCTATGGTGAGCCCGTAACTTACCTGGCACAGGAGCGGGGCAAGAAGCACGGGCTATAGTTAGCCCGCTCTCGCGAGGGGGTTATAGTACTTGATATACTGACCCATATTGTCAGCCGGATATAAAGACGCTTATAAAACTATAGGGAGGATAACACACTCTCACCATGTTGGTATTTCGCCCCTCTATCTATCCTCCCCCACCAAACCTTTATTGACTATTCCCATCCACTCCTGCTCATCTATCACTATTTCCTCAATATTTATCGCACACGTTATTATCCGCTAACACCTCTCGTTCATGTTCGCAAGTTTATTATTATCCTATATTCTCTCTCTCTCTCTCCTCTGTTATCCTAATGCTTCTTGCAGGCGTTTATTGCGAGTTGCTTCTTGTCGGGTTCTGCTTGCATGCGTTAAAATTGACATAACTTTGGACTGCACTAATGAATTGATTGGGTTGTCACGAACGTCTCTTCTCTCCAGATGTGTTACTTAGGTTTTTTCTCACAATCTTCTCCATCACCTTGCATTGTGTATACAAGTTAAGGACACTACGCGCCCCTGTAGTTCAGTGCCTCTTGTCTGTCACCCCTTTCTGGTTACTTCGGTACTACATTAGCAGTCTTCCATATTTCTGGTAGGTCCCCCGTTACAGTGACTTACTATACACTATGGAGATTGTGGTAAGCAAAGTGCTCCTGCCACCTCTTTCAATACCCATGGAATTGTATGTATGTATGTTATGTATGCATGCATTATGTATGTATGTATGTATGTATGGATGTATGTATGATATGTATGCAAGTATTGTATGTATGTATGTTTGCTGTATGTATGCATGATAGTATGTAGGTCTGCTCCATGCATGGACTGCAATGTATTGATTATGCATGGTAGTATGTATGTATGTATGTATTGTATGCATGAATTATGCTGCATGTAATGTAGTATGTGCATGTATGTATGCATGTATGTATGTAATGTATGTTTTTTTTTTTAATCGTATGTATGTATGTATGCATGCATGATGTATGTATAGCATGGGTCACCCTGCAGACATGCATGCACATGCATCAGATGTATGTATGTATGCTGTTATGTATGATATGCATGCATGCATCGTATGTATGTAATTATGATGTAGTATTGCATGTACTGTATGTCATGCATGTCGCATGTATGTAAGTGTATGTATGGTAATGTATGTATGTATGTATGTATGTATGCATGTATGTATCCTATGTATGTATCGACCCCCAAAAATGTCGTATGACCAAGTAAGTGACAGTTTGAGAAGTAGTACAAAGTTCAAGTTATATGCCCAAGCAAAGGGGTCCAGAGCCGGATCCCAACCGTGTCTTAAGATAAGCAACAGACATTTACCACGAGCAAGTTATGAGTAACTTGCTCGTTGTTATGCTAATTATATTCATAATTACCATATAATACTTGGTACTAATACCAATACCCAGACACCCGTCCAATGGCCGACGGTGTTGTCGGGAAATTGAACTTCCGATGAACAAGTCCACAAGGGCCCAGTGTCGAGGATTCGAACCTACGTCCTGACATGGAACAAAGATTTAACATAACGTATATACGTTTGTTTTAAATGAAGTATATCCGGGATATACTTGACTCAAAATGGTTAGACAGTATATTATGGGGAATAAGATATATAAGAACAGGAATTAATCAACTATAAAAACCTGAGAAGAATTTGAATAATAAGAGCTTTTAATTTGTTTTGAATTACTAAATCATCGAGCTTTTGCGTAGTTCCATTCCATCCACCTGGGCTGTTGGAGTCTCGAACCCTGGACCCCACACATGCCAGGCCCAAGCTCTATCAGACTGAGCTATGAGTAGTTTTAATAGGGAATTGTGTTATTATTTCCCGCAAGACGGTGACCTCAGCTGCTTATCAACACCCTCCGTCTCCACCAGACGGGGGAGCCGGTCGGCCGAGGCGACAGCAGCTGGGACGAAAATTATCATAACACAAAATAAGATCAGCTACAGCCCTGATGCTAAGAAAATAGTTAGAGGGATAGAAGCCCGTAATCAGAAGATAGTACATACAGAATATGCGGTCCTATTCAATGAGACATGTTTAAAAAGGAAAACCTGTGCAGTATCACCAAATATATATATATATATATTATATATATATTAATATATATATATATATAAATATATATATATACTATATTATATATATATATATATATAACCTAGAGGGCCCATGGACCGAGCACATGACGGCACTCCACTACAACAACTCACACCTCGGAGTGAGCTCTGTGTTTGTAACTCTCCACTTATAGTGAAATAAGTAAGCACTAATGCAAATATTGCATAATATTTAATTATGTATCGATTGATCTTTAATGACGCTCTGAACATTATTATCAATTTCCAATTGTGTTTTAGCAATTTACTGATAAATGTTGATACTAATGGACACATTTACTATTGAACACACATCAAAGCAACAAATGAACAAACACAATATCATTTGGCGGCAAACCAGTTTGCATGAGACAGATACGTGAACGTGTGACAAGCATAAATACTAATTATCCAATCACATCAAATAAGTCCAAAATCTACCTAACGAATAGCATGTAAAAAAGAAGTTTCGCGAGGCCCCCCCCCACACAAAAAAAAAAAATAAAAAAATAATCACGTGAGCGCTAACTATCGTTCTCATCCAACAGATGGCGGAGCCCGCAAGATATCGCGGGAATAATTAATCATCAATTTTGAGCCTCTCGGCTAAAATGTATCACATCATTAACGTCAAATCAATACCCACATGGGAGGGAGGGACGTTGTAGTAGGCAGAGCCTCCCCCAACACTCAATTTTAGGGGCCGTAAAATACGCCTCATTTGACGTATTTTACGCTATTTAACTACTATTCAATCAAAATCAGACGTATTTGAGCATGTTCCATACGCTACATACAACATGTCACTCACTACCTGCAGGAAAGGAACTCTTCTATAACCCGAGACAATAATATCAATAATGAAACAGAGCAAAACAAAGCAAATTAGAATGCGAAATAATAGGAATAAATTGGATAATGGTATAAATAGATGTTGGATTGTTCGATTTGTTTCAAGCGTAGGTTAAATGCAGTCAAATAGGTTACCTGGGAGTTAGACAGCTGTACGGGCTGTTCGCATGGCGATGTGATAACAAAAAGGAGCCTGGTCGAGGACCGGGCCCGCGGGGACGCTAAGCCACCGAATCATCTCCAGATAACCTGTTCTGATATTAATAGGAGCTGCCCTCGCATGGACCAATAGAGTGCGTCGTATGGCGTCAATAGTATACCTCATATGGACCAATAGGAACTGCTCGCATGGACCAATAGCAGCTGCCTCATATGGACCAATAGGAACTGCCCGTACGGGCCAACGCAGCTGCCCTATGGGCCAATAGAGTAGTATCCTCTGTATGGACCATAGGACCTGCTCGCATGGACCAATAGCAGCTGCCTCATTGGGCCAATAGGAACTGCCTCGTATGGGCCAATAGCAGCTGCCTCGTATGACCAATAGAGCTGCCTCGTATGGACCAATGGAACTGCCTCGCATGGACCATAGCATCGCTCATATGGCCAATAGGAACTAGCCTCAGTATGGGCCAATAGGAACTGCCTCGTATGGCCATAGCAGCTGCCATCATGGACCAATAGGAGCTGCCCTCGTATGGCCAATAGGAACTGCCTCGTATGGACAATAGGAGCTGCCTCGTATGGGCCAATAGGAGCTGCCTCGTATGGACCAAGTAGGAGCTGCCTCTATGGGCCATAGGAACTGCCTCGTATGGACCAATAGGAGCTGCTCTATGGTCCAATAGGAGCTGCCTCGTTGCCAATAGATGCCTCGTATGGGCCAATAGAGCTGCCTCATATGGTCCAATAGGATGATGCTCATATGACCAATAGGAACTGCCTCGCATGGACCAATAGCACTGCCTCGTATGGACCAATAGGAACTGCCTCGTATGGCCACACAGGATCTGCCTCATATGGGCCAATTATATTTTCGCAGGTTCCTCTATTTTTATCACGGAAACAAAAGAACAACGATGCTCTGGTTAGGTGCATTATTGATGTTCTATGCTAATGCAATAATAATAATTACATACTGAATAATTCGTATTTATGGAGTGTTTTTAGATTTTATTTCATACAACGAATGAGTTCTAAATACACGCAGGCACTCATAATACGTATCACAGTTCCAGTTACGGTTAGAAACCATCTGCGCCAACCACAACAGTCTGAGGGTTAGAAACTGTGTGAGAAGCGAGGAGCAGAAGTTTAAGACGCTCCCTGGGGGCTATCATATCTTGAGGTTATCTTGAGATGATTTACGGGGCTTAGCGTCCCCGCGGCCCGGTCCTCGACCAGGCCTCCTTTTTGTTACACATCGCCAGGAAGCAGCCCGTAGCAGCTGTCTAACTCCCAGGGTACCTATTACTGCTAGGTGAATAGAGGCATCAGGGTGAAAGAAACTCTGCCCATGTGTTTCCGCTTCTACCGGGGATCGAACCGGAACCTCAGGACTACGAATCCGAAGCCCTGTCCACCAGCCGCCAGGCCCCACTGTGAAGTATCCAGGATGCGTGTTGGATAACTTCTATAACTCCTCGGTGGATAATGTTATATAACCCCCGTGGATAATGTTCTATAACTTCCCGTGGATAATGTAACTATAATAGCTACTATAATCTCCCCGTGGATTATATACTATAACTTCTATAACTCCTCCCGTGGATAATGTTGGATATCGCCAGCCCAGCGCACTGCGAGACGCGGAAATACACCGAGAGAGAGAGAGAGAGAGAGAGAGAGAGCGAGAGAGAGAGAAGAGAGGAGAGAGAGAGAGAGAGAAGAGAGAGAGAGAGAGAGAGAGAGAGGGTAATAGAGAGTA
>WNGS01052365.1:14030564-14051627 GCA_020271785.1 Procambarus virginalis
GTCCAATATTATCACTGGTGTCTAACTTCAAACTAGTAACCAAGTCCAATATTATCACTGGTGTCTAACCTCAAACTAGTAACCAAGTCCAATATTATCACTGGTGTCTAACCTCAAACTAGTAACCAAGTCCAATATTATCACCGGTGTCTAACCTCAAACTAGTAACTAAGTCCAATATTATCACTGGTGTCTAACCTCACACTAGTAACCAAGTCCAATATTATCACTGGCTTCTAACCTCACACTAGTAACCAAGTCCAATATTATCACTGGCGTCTAACCTCAAACTAGTAACCAAGTCCAATATTATCACTGGTGTCTAACCTCAAACTAGTAACCAAGTCCAATATTATCACTGTCGTCTAACCTCAAACTAGTAACCAAGTCCAATATTATCACCGGTGTCTAACCTCACACTAGTAACTAAGTCCAATATTATCACAGACGTCTAACCTCAAACTAGTAACTAAGTCCAATATTATCACTGGCGTCTAACCTCAAACTAGTAACTAAGTCCAATATTATCACTGGTGTCTAACCTCAAACTAGTAACTAAGTCCAATATTATCACTGGTGTCTAACCTCACACTAGTAACTAAGTCCAATATTATCACTGGTGTCTAACCTCACACTAGTAACTAAGTTCAATATTATCACTGGTGTCTAACCTCACACTAGTAACTAAGTCCAATATTATCACTGGTGTCTAACCTCAAACTAGTAACTAAGTCCAATATTATCACTGGTGTCTAACCTCAAACTAGTAACTAAGTCCAATATTATCACTGGTGTCTAACCTCAAACTAGTAACTAAGTCCAATATTATCACTGGTGTCTAACCTCAAACTAGTAACTAAGTCCAATATTATCACTGGTGTCTAACCTCAAACTAGTAACTAAGTCCAATATTATCACTGGTGTCTAACCTCAAACTAGTAACTAAGTCCAATATTATCACTGGTGTCTAACCTCAAACTAGTAACTTAGTCCAATATTATCACTGGTGTCTAACCTCAAACTAGTAACTAAGTCCAATATTATCACTGGTGTCTAACCTCAAACTAGTAACTTAGTCCAATATTATCACTGGTGTCTAACCTCAAACTAGTAACTAAGTCCAATATTATCACCGGTGTCTAACCTCAAACTAGTAACTAAGTCCAATATTATCACTGGTGTCTAACCTCAAACTAGTAACTAAGTCCAACATTATCACTGGTGTCTAACCTCAAACTAGTAACTAAGTCCAATATTATCACTGGTGTCTAACCTCAAACTAGTAACTTAGTCCAATATTATCACTGGTGTCTAACCTCAAACTAGTAACTAAGTCCAATATTATCACTGGTGTCTAACCTCAAACTAGTAACTTAGTCCAATATTATCACTGGTGTCTAACCTCAAACTAGTAACTAAGTCCAATATTATCACTGGTGTCTAACCTCAAACTAGTAACTAAGTCCAATATTATCACTGGTGTCTAACCTCAAACTAGTAACTAAGTCCAATATTATCACTGGTGTCTAACCTCAAACTAGTAACTAAGTCCAATATTATCACTGGTGTCTAACCTCAAACTAGTAACTTAGTCCAATATTATCACTGGTGTCTAACCTCAAACTAGTAACTAAGTCCAATATTATCACTGGTGTCTAACCTCAAACTAGTAACTTAGTCCAATATTATCACTGGTGTCTAACCTCAAACTAGTAAATAATGTTAAATTTAGTCCGGTTTGGCAGTCTTTTAGAATCACCCTTAAAATTTTCACATGAAAACATCAACTACGTAACTCTTAACACAGAACTATATTCTGTGCCTCGGGATATCCAGAGGTCAGAGTTCAATCCCATTAAACAGCTTCAGTATTTTCTCATTCTACTTATTATTTCACGTTTCAACTTCGACTTTCCTTGATTTTCACTCTTTGAAGTCTTTATATAGTCTTCCTAGCTTGATACCGTCTTTGGGTAGCCATTAACACTACTTAGGGAGCCGGTCGGCCGAGCGGACAGCACGCTGGACTCGTGATCCTGTGGTCCTGGGTTCGATCCTAGGCGCCGGCGAGAAACAATGGGCACAGTTTCTTTCACCCTATGCCCCTGTTACCTAGCAGTAAAATAGGTACCTGGGTGTTAGTCAGCTGTCACGGGCTGCTTCCTGGGGGTGGAGGCCTGGTCGAGGACCGGGCCGCGGGGACACTAAAGCCCCGAAATCATCTCAAGATCTCAAGATAACTTTTCAAGGCAGTTGAGGGCTTTGATGAACTCTAACAGGTGTAAACAGGTGTACCTAGGGGACATGCCTCAGACAGCCAGAGAGAGAGAGATATTAGCTTCACCTGTAAACACAGGACTGCGGGTGTTATTCCCTGAGTGAGTGTGTTGAGGCGTGTACAAGTGTGTGTTGAGTGCGTGTTCCAGCACACTGGTTGGGAAAAAAGACCTCTCAGTTACGCGGTATGGGTCTTAAAGTGCGTGGTCCGGTTTAATATTTGATTTAGCCTTACGACGACAAGTGATGTATTAATAAATGCTGAATGATTTAGGTTGTATATTTTTTGCAGCGTTAAATAATTTAAGATTTTTTTTTTAATATATATCTTTCACACACAGACTCTCTGGGACCCTTTTTTTCTATAGCTTCGCTAACCCCTTCATAAGTAACAACCGGTTTTCAAAATCAATGCTGAATTGAATGGAATTTTTATCTTAGATTGAATTAAGGGTCAATTAAGAATAGACAGCATCTTGCTATACATCTCCCAGATCCAGTTGGAGGTGTTTTAAAATCTCTGCTTTTAACGTCTCTCAAAATAATTAGATTTAGATTTCATTTTAAAAATCTGACATTGGCATTTTGACGTAACTCCGTGACAATACCGCGTGTGATTTTTTTAACTTATCAGGTTAAAGCACCAAGCCATTACGACTATATAGCACTGGGAAGGGGTCAGGATAAGGATTTGGGATGGGACGGAGGGAAGGAATGGTGCCCCAACCACTTATGGACGGTCGGGGATTGAACACCAACCTGCATGAAGCGAGACCGTTGCTCTACCGTCCAGTCCAAGTGATCACAGATAAACAGTAACCACACCTGCAGCCATGCAATAACAAACATGCAACCATGCAATAACATACACATTCTGGGACATCAATATATATATATTGCAGGTTAAAACTTTCTCAAACTCTTATACCCACTTGAAGAAGGACTATAGCTCCCTCAGTTCGTCTATTCGATGCACTACTGCGTCAAAATTGCAACTGTTCGGCCTAACCAAATACGAAAATAGTACAGTGGTGTACTATTTACAAGCACGCTGCATTATCCGGCTGATTGGGTCGATTCCGTTAAGAATACGACGTTTTAAGTGGACGGGCTGTTGTCGTTTCTCCTCCCCCCTGTCCAACCACTTGGGCTGAACGGTAGAGCGATGGTCTCGCCTCATGCAGGTCGACGTTCAATCCCCGACTGTCCAAGTGGATGGGCACCATTCCTTCCCTCCCCCCCTTCCGTCCAATCTCTAATTCTACTCCCCTGGCCCCTTCCAAGTGCTATATAGTCGTAATTGCTAGACGCTTTTCCCCTAATACTTCCCTTCCCTTCCCCCCGCCCCCCCAAGAGAGGCAGGTATATAAATATATATATATCTGACATTCTCACTTAAGTATTAGTCAGATATATGATAGTTGGTAACGTTGTTCAGTGCTGCTAGTTAGTAACGCTATGTGACAAAACTTTTATGGTGTTAAAAATAACAAAAAAAAATAACCCTGACGGCCCCCCCCCCCCTAAATCCCACTGTCACGTGATCCCTGGCGCCGGATAGATTTCCCAAGGGGATTTCAAGAGGGATTACAAAAGAATCCAAATATCAACAGACTATTGGATCCAAACGAGCGTATTCGCTGAAGGCTTATATGGCAGTATATAACCCCCGAAATGGATTCGAAGATTAATTAAGATTGGTCTCCAACTGGTTTTTAAACATATATAATGTTATATATAATACGTTAATATGTTAATATAAGTTACTCTGAATTACCACATCTGAAACCGGTGTTTCAGCTTCAGGAATGTTATTTCTTGATGAAGATCGAAGCTCTTGACCATAGGATGCTATTCCTTGGATTTTTCTTAGTAATCATAGGTCTTTGCGGTACTTGCTGTTATCCTGCCCGCTTTAGGTCTTATCCGAGCCGCCCTCGGGCTTATCTCAAGTGTCTTTGGTCTAATCCTAGCCGCACTAAGTCTTATTTTTATTCTAGCCGCCCATGATCTTATCGTAATTGCCATGGGTGTTATCCTAGCTACTCTAGGTCTTAGAGTAGCTGCCCTTGGATTTATCCTATCTGTACTAGATTGGATAGAACCGATAGTCTCAACTGTTAATCTAATGGTGTACAGGTTCCTGCGTGTGTGTGTGTGTGTGTGTGTGTGTGTGTGTGTGTGTGTGTGTGTGTGTGTGTGTACTCACCTAGTTGTGTTTGCGGGGGTTGAGCTCTGGCTCTTTGGTCCCGCCTCTCAACCGTCAATCAACAGGTGTACAGTTTCCTGAGCCTATTGGGCTCTATCATATCTACACTTGAAACTGTGTATGGAGTCAGCCTCCACCATATCACTTCCTAATGCATTCCATTTGTCAACCACTCTGACACTAAAAAAGTTCTTTCTAATATCTCTGTGGCTCATGTGGGCACTCAGTTTCCACCGGTGTCCCCTAGTGCGTGTGCCCCTTGTGTTAAACAGCCTGTCTTTATCTACCCTATCAATTCCCTTCAGAATCTTGAATGTGGTGATCATGTCCCCCCTAACTCTTGTGTCTTTCAGCAAAGTGAGGTTTAATTCCCGTAGTCTCTCCTCGTAGCTCATACCTCTCAGCTCGGGTACTAGTCTGGTGGCAAACATTTGAACCTTTTCCAGTTTAGTCTTATCCTTGACTAGATATGGACTCCATGCTGGGGCTGCATACTCCAGGATTGGCCTGACATATGTGGTATACAAAGTTCTGAATGATTCCTTACACAAATTTCTGAATGCCGTTCTTATGTTGGCCAGCCTAGCATATGCCGCTGGTGTTATCCTCTTGATATGTGTGCTGCAGGAGACAGGTCTGGCGTGATATCAACCACCAAGTCTTTTTCTTTCTCTGATTCCTAAAGAATTTCCTCTCCCAGATGATACCTTGTATAAGTCCCCAAATGAGCAAGAGACACTGGGAAGATTTTCTGTATGCCAAGAATGCCACATTTTAGGAAACTAGATTTATTCCTCCAAGGAGTGCCGGACCAGCCGGGCTGTGGTGGGTATGTGGGCCTGCGGGGCCGCTCCAAGCAACAGCCTGGTGGACCAAACTCTCACAAGTCAAGCCTGGCCTCGGGCCGGGCTTGGGGAGTAGAAGAACTCCTAGAACCCCATCAACCAGGTATATGTGGGCCTGCGGACCACTCCAAGCAACAGCCTGGTGGACCAAACTCTCACAAGTCGAGCCTGGCCTCGGGCCGGTCTTGGGGAGTAGAAGAACTCACAGAACCCCATCAACCAGGTATATGTGGGCCTGCGGGCCGCTCCAAGCAACAGCCTGGTGGACCAAACTCTCACAAGTCAAGCCTGGCCTCGGGCTGGGCTTGGGGACTAGAAGAACTCCCAGAACCCCATCAACCAGGTATATGTGGGCCTGCGGGCCGCTCCAAGCAACAGCCTGGTGGACCAAACTCTCACAAGTCAAGCCTGGCCTCGGGCCGGGCTTGGGGACTAGAAGAACTCCCAGAACCCCATCAACCAGGTATATGTGGGCCTGCGGACCGCTCCAAGCAACAGCCTGGTGGACCAAACTCTCACAAGTCAAGCCTGGCCTCGGGCCGGGCTTGGGGACTAGAAGAACTCCCAGAACCCCATCAACCAGGTATATGTGGGCCTGCGGACCGCTCCAAGCAACAGCCTGGTGGACCAAACTCTCACAAGTCAAGCCTGGCCTCGGGCCGGGCTTGGGCAGTAGAAGAACTCCCAGAACCCCATCAACCAGGTATATGTGGGCCTGCGGGCCGCTCCAAGCAACAGCCTGGTGGACCAAACTCTCACAAGTCAAGCCTGGCCTCGGGCCGGGCTTGGGGAGTAGAAGAACTCCCAGAACCCCATCAACCAGGTATCACGCAGGTATATAAACCAACTTGAATGTATTGAGAAGGGAAGTGGTAGAGGCAGACTCCTTACACAGCTCTGCACATCATCCCGTCCTCGCCAGTGCTCACAGTGTCACTAAACTGACGTATTAAATTGCTTGAACCTAATCTCCATCCCACTTTCTTTCCTTCCATTCCCCCGTTCTCTCTCTTCCATTTCCTTCCGCTCTTCATCCGTCGTTACGATTCTCCCTCCTTCCCTTTATTCTCTCCTATCCCTCTCTTCCATTCTCTGCCCCTTCCCAGTTTCTCTCCCTCTAAATAGTTTTGAAGCGTGCTCAACAGAAAATGTAACCACAACCTTGGTTTTACTATTGTTACGTTGATGCAACGTTCTAACAACTTTATTGGTTCGTGTGTAATGAACAGTTGGAAATCGACAGAAAAACTCTATGGAAAACACATCCCTCATTTTATACCTCGAGGGAATCGTTGGTGGTTGGGGAAGGAGGCCAATCATACTTAAATAAGTGCATGGGGGTCGAACCCGTCTCTCCTCTGACACTACTTATACAATTATAATTTATCATGGAAAGCTGCTTGAAACTTACCACAAAGCAGCTCCTACCGCACCAGCGTCCACACACACACACACACACACACACACACACACACACACACACACACACACACACACACACACACACACACACACGCCAGCACCTTCCTACACCACTCCACGACAGTGAGGGAGCCCTATGCCTCATATTCACACAGCTCTCTCACAAACACATTCACTATCCCTCCTACTCACTCACTATAAATCTTCGCATATTCCCTCTCGTCCTAAGCATTATTCTCTCCTAGGAATACTCCTGGAGTTGACTTTAACTTCCTGTGGCTATTTTCCTGTAAAAACTTTGAAGTACTTGTTAAGTCATTCTCCTTTTCCCTGCATTTTGACTTGATAGTTTTGTACGTGGAAATGTGGTTCAGAATTTTGATTTTTTACATAAATGATGTATTAATTCTGGGGTCATCTTAGTGTTGAAAATTGGGTCATGTTCATTCCTATCTTTTTGTAAATGCAGCAAATATTCATTCACTGTAAATATTGTGTTGTTGAAATTAATATAATGTTAATTAGCCCGCGAGTGTGTGCGTGGGCTAGTGTGTGTGTGTGTGTGTGTGTGTGTGTGTGTGTGTGTGTGTGTGTGTGTGTGTGTGCGTGTGTGTGTGTACTCACCTATACTCACCTATTTGTGCTTGCGGGGGTTGAACTTTGGCTCTTTGGTCCCGCCTCTCAACTGTCAATTAACAGGTGTACAGATTCCTGAGCCTACTGGGCTCTATCATATCTACATTTAAAACTGTGTATGGAGTCAGCCTCCACCACATCACTGCCTAATGCATTCCATCCGTTAACTACTCTGACACTGAAAAAGTTCCTTCTAACGTCCCTGTGGCTCATGTGGGTACTCAGTTTCCTCCTGTGTGTGTGTGTACTCACCTAGTTGTGCTTGCGGGGGTTGAGCTCTGGCTCTTTGGTCCCGCCTCTCAACTGTCAATCAACAGGTGTACAGTTTCCTGAGCCTATTGGGCTCTATCATATCTACACTTGAAACTGTGTATGGAGTCAGCCTCCAGGGAGGGTGTGTGTGTGTGTGTGTGAGCGCGCGCACGCGTGCCAGCCTGACAGTTTCCACTTTTCCCCGTCTAAGAGGCTGGAGTCAGCTTCCTCACAGGAACAACACGCCCACCACCTCCTCCTCCTACAGATCATCTCCATCAATAACTCGTGCCTCCAAGATACACAATTTCCCCCGCTGATATTACCACATTTTCACTATCCCACCAAACACACACCGAAACTACGACGTTGGTACAACGTTCAAACCAGTTTTAACACCTCCTAACCAGTTATAACAACCAATATAACAAGTTGTAACAACGTTCTAATACGTCATAAACACGTTAAGCCAAGATGTAACAACGTTATTACAAGTTGTAACAAGCGGAAAATAGAGACAGTTCCGGTTTGTGTTTCCAGGGTTAGCCTGTTTTCCTATATCCACGACATACTATATCCACTACATTCCTATATCCACGACATACTATATCCACTACATTCCTATATCCACGACATACTATATCCACTACATTCCTATATCCACGACATACTATATCCACTACATTCCTATATTCACGACATATTCCAACTCAAAGCCATCGAGAAATATATTAGTTTATTTAACACCATTTTAATCAGGAAAGTGTGCAAATCTTCAGTTGTAAATTTCGAACAATATGTGAAGGAGCTGTATGCAAATCAGGTAAGAAAATTTGAATCGAGGCACAAAGAGCCCATATATTCCCGGCAGGTGACGGGTACTGATGGAATGGCTGGTGGGAGAGGTGAAGATGGGGTTCGAATCTCTTAATACCTTCATCTTTATCCCCATCGTCCCCTGAAACCCCCTACATGTTCCGCCTCCTGCACTCTAATTTGAGTCACTCACGCTTCGGCTGAAAAATTCTTCGTCCTTGGGGTGGACGGTAGAGCGACGGTCTCGCTTCATGCAGGCCGGCGTTCAATCCCCGACCGTCCATAAGTCGTTGGGCACCATTCCTTTCCCCTCCGTCCCATCCCAAATCCTTATCCTGACCCCTTCCAAGTGCTATATAGTCGTAATAGCTTGGCGCTTTCCCTCTGATAATTCCCTTCCCTTCCTGACTGAACAGGAACAATAATAACTGACAGGCTGTGGATACTATTAAGAACACCAAATAACAATGGCTTTTCTGTACAAGGAGTCCAGCAAGGAACATCAACCCATCTCCGTCTGCATGCTGAGGTTATCGACTGTCTGGGCGTCCCGTCTACCGTCTAAAAATGTCCCCACTCTGAAGACAACTGAACCTGAACAAATGTTTGACTGCTCCTCGGGTCAACAGGGCACTCGTCGTCGAGTCAAAGGCTTGATCGTGTCCGGCAGCCTTTAGGGATTACGGCCTTGACATTAGTCTTACTAGAGTTAATGTTTGTAATAGTTCTATATTCCCAGCTTGGATTGACAGTGGCGTTCTGGCACGTCAGTCGTCGCCATGATGGCGTCTGACGCATGTCCTGTTCACTAGACTCCGTCTGTCGTGTTGTGTTGTAGAACACAGACGTGCCTTCTGGCCCCTACGTACCTGTACGTGGGTACAGGTACCACGTACCTTCTGGCCCCTACGTACCTGTCCGTGTACTACGTCCGTGTGTGGTACTTCCTTCTGGCAGTCACGACTCACTAAATGTCTGTGTGGCATCATTCCTCTTGGTATCTACATGCTACTCAATTATAGTTCGAAGCAATTCCTCTTGGCATTCACGAATGACTAAATGTCAACAATATATGGCAGGAACACGAGAATGACTAAATGTCAACATATATGGCAGGAACACGAGAATGACTAAATGTCAACAATATATGGCAGAAACACGAGAATGACTAAATGTCAACTATACATGGCAGGAACACGAGAATGACTAAATGTCAACTATATATGGCAGAAACACGAGAATGACTAAATGTCAACAATATATGGCAGGAACACGAGAATGCATTGTTCCATGACCTCTCTGCTTTCCTGGCTTGCCATCTGCTTTCACTAACAGTGTAAGTGTACACGGGTTGCCATTCCCCCCCCCCCCACCTCATCGCTAATGCAGTTGTCAAACAAACGAGGCACTTTCTATCAATTCAATAACAAAAAAACGGCAATTCAAAGATGATTTCATTGACAATTTTTATAACGTATTTTGAAAATGTTGTAAAAGTATAAGATCCCGCAGGGTGGAGAGACTGAAGGGTATGTTTGACTCATTAGCTAGAGCTGTAACGCCCTGATAAAACAGCTAATATATATATTATCGTATATTAATATACGAAAGTACTTAAGGAAATTCCTGTTTCAATTTTCCTCCGTAGTCTGACACTCACATTTTTAATCACGTGTTTATTTTCGTGATATACACACACACACACACCACACACACACACACACATATATATATATTATATATATATATATATATATATATATATATATATATTATATATATATATATGCCGCTGGACGTGTAGGCGGTGATACATTTATACCAAAAGTAACAGGACAAGAGAGATCACCCAGAGCTCGTATAGATTCAATAGCGACCTGGTTGGGACGACCTATATTTGATGAATACAGAAAATGAAGCAAAATATATTTCCCTGATGGGAACTGCTCTTCGCGTCAGGCATATAACCTCATCCCCTCAACCCGTGGCCACTCCTTGGTGGCCAAATGTGGCCATATGTGACTGTTGTAGATGTGAATATTAAGTAGACGGGACAGGTTCGAACAGGTAAAAGTATTCTTGTCCGATATCTATATTTATATCTGGTCAACTACGGGGAGATTATAGGTAGTTATGAGGAGAAACCGATAAGCCAGTGTGTCTATAAGGTTGTTGCACATTCAATAATGATATTGCAACATGTTATCACTATGCAAGATACATATTATTGGTCCACGGTAGGGTGGCCACACTGGGGTGGTCCACACTGGGGTAGGCCACACTGGGGTGGGCCACACTGCAGGGGAAGAGATGCGTGGCAAATTGTGAAAATAGATTGGCAACAGTTGACTTGCAATAAAATATTGAGATTTTTACCCATCGTTGCATGCCCGTGAGAGTCGCATGTATCACGGCTCGCTTGCTAGGCTGACCCATCAGTCCTTGTCTGAGCGGACCCCTAGCTGCTGCCTCACGCCGGCCCCCCCTAGCTGCTGCCTCACGCTAGGGCCCCCTGGCTGCTGCCTCATGCCGGGCCCCCTAGCTGCTGCCTCATGCCGGGCCCCCTAGCTGCTGCCTCACGCCGGGCCCCCTAGCTGCTGCCTCACGCCGGGCCCCCTAGCTGCTGCCTCGCGCCGGGCCCCCTAGCTGCTGCCTCACGCCGGGCCCCCTAGCTGCTGCCTCACGCCGGGCCCCCTAGCTGCTGCCTCACGCCGGGCCCCCTAGCTGCTGCCTCACCCCGGGCCCCTAGCTGCTTCCTCACGCCGGGCCCCCTAGCTGCTGCCTCACCCCGGGGCCCCTAGCTGCTGCCTCACGCTAGGGCCCCCTAGCTGCTGCCTCACACCGGGCCCCCTAGCTGCTGCCTCACACCGGGCCCCCTAGCTGCTGCCTCACACCGGGCCCCCTAGCTGCTGCCTCACGCTGGGCCCCCTAGCTGCTGCCTCACACCGGGGCCCCCTAGCTGCTGCCTCACACCGGGCCCCCTAGCTGCTGCCTCACACCGGGCCCCCTAGCTGCTGCCTCACACCGGGCCCCTAGCTGCTGCCTCACACCGGGGCCCCCTAGCTGCTGCCTCACACCGGGGCCCCCTAGCTGCTGCCTCACCCCCGGGGCCCCCTAGCTGCTGCCTCACACCGGGGCCCCTAGCTGCTGCCTCACACCGGGCCCCCTAGCTGCTGCCTCACCCCGGGCCCCCTAGCTGCTGCCTCACCCCCGGGCCCCCTAGCTGCTGCCTCACACCGGGGCCCCCTAGCTGCTGCCTCACACCGGGCCCCCTAGCTGCTGCCTCACACCGGGCCCCCTAGCTGCTGCCTCACCCCGGGGCCCCCTAGCTGCTGCCTCACACCGGGGCCCCCTAGCTGCTGCCTCACACCGGGCCCCCTAGCTGCTGCCTCACACCGGGGCCCCCTAGCTGCTGCCTCACGCCGGGCCCCCTAGCTGCTGCCTCACGCCGGGGCCCCCTAGCTGCTGCCTCACACCGGGCCCCCTAGCTGCTGCCTCACACCGGGCCCCCTAGCTGCTGCCTCACGCCGGGCCCCCTAGCTGCTGCCTCACACCGGGGCCCCCTAGCTGCTGCCTCACACCGGGCCCCCTAGCTGCTGCCTCACACCGGGCCCCCTAGCTGCTGCCTCACACCGGGCCCCCTAGCTGCTGCCTCACACCGGGCCCCCTGGCTGCTGCCTTCACCTCCAACTCTCATTCCAGCCTTGACAGTTTCTTCCTCCGGTTTTTTGTATCTTTATTCTGCCATTAAACACTTCCTATCTTATCTATTACCCTTCTTCCTCTCCGTTTACCCGTCCCTCTCCCGTCTCCCACCCGTCCACCTCCCCTGTCTCAGGGGGCCACTGGCCAAACACCAAAGCATTTCGTGTTAGCTAAAAGACTCAACTGTTCATCACGAGTCTTGTATCATTGTTGATTAGAATGTTTTGGTCTACTCATGTGACAGAGACCTCCAGGAGGCGTCTGTGAGGCACTGTGAGGCACTGTGAAGCACTGTGAGGCACTGTGAAGCACTGTGAAGCACTGTGAAGCACTGTGAGGCACCACAAGGCACTGTGAACCACTGTGAAGCACTGTGAAGCACTATGAAGCACTGTGAAGCACTGTGAGGCACCATAAGGCACTGTGACTGTGAAGCACCAGTTTACCTTATGAATGAAAGTGCTTTACGAAATGGAGTGGCTTTTCGTTATGAATGGAGAGGTTCAGGTTATGAATGGAGTCGTTCACGTTGTGAATGATCTCGTTTGTGATACGGATGGCGTGTAGTACAGGTGCAGCGTGGTGTTAGTAAGCCAAGGTGTTAGTAGCCAAATCATCCTCCTGTTTAGAGTCTGGAAAAAATGAAGTTTAAAAAAACAAACTGAAATATTGCCAAGCCTAGCATAGCACACATTTTATATACTAAGCCTAAGATAGCTTGTATTAGGCCTAAGCAGGTTAGGGTTAGGTTATCTTTGTCACATAAGTAGAAAATCGTTTTCCAGTTGTCCAAATTCAATAGTACCGATTTCTACTTTTCTAATTGCCTTGTACGTCATTATAGGTACTATGGCACTCATTTTTCCTATAAGTACACCAAAAGAGGAGGATAGGCTGCAGAGGGGGGTTTTATTCATAGTGTATCATGATGACATTGAGTGGTATTCATTTAGAGTGATATTCATGGTGGTATTCATATGGGTATTCATACATACTAGCATATTACGGCAGATATGTCCGGAAGAAAATGATTCAGAAAGACATTTGTCTGACGAGGAGTTACAATAACGTGGCTGAAGTATGTTGACCAGACCACACACTAGAAAGTGAAGGGACGATACGACGTTTCGGTCCGTCCTGGACCAATCACAAGTCACAATCGACTTGAGAATGGTCCAGGACGGACCGAAACGTCGTCGTCCCTTCACCTTCTAGTGTCTATGGTTTGGTCAACAGACATTTGTCTCCTGACCGGCTATTGCAAGTGTCAGACTTTATCTTCCAAGATTTCCCAGTGACCAGTCTTAAGAACCAGTCGATTTAGAGTGATCGAAGTTAAAGACACATCAAAACATCACCATCAAAGCAATATAAGCTGTCTCATGATGAATTGATTCACAGTTGATGTAGAGAGAATTGCTAAAGAACCGGATCCTTACCCACACTGACATTAAATCCTATCCAACTCGAAAGCAATCTGTAATCAACAGTTTAATTACTTTACCTGGGCTCCAGGTGACTCGAAAAAGCCTTAAGACGTCTTCAGACGACCCTTTAAAAAAACGAATCAAACGGGGATTTTTCCTTTACCAAGACTTGCTATCAATCTGGTAAGTCAGGAATCAGACTTTGGTACAGCAAGACGCAGGGTCATCACTATATGACTGGATCAGAGTGCCCACCATTACAAGTTGGCAACTAGCACCCACAACCTGGAGAGTTGCTAAGGAAAGCAGAGGTTAGGGAGGGGTTATGGAGAGAGAGGGAGACCAGGGATAGGGAAGGAAGGAAGGAAGGAATGAACTATCAGGGTAAAGCGCCAAGCCATTACGACTATCTAGCCCTTAGAAGAGGGGTTAGGATACGGATTTGGGATGGGACGGAGGAAGGAATGGTGCCCCAACCACTTGTGGACGGTCGGGGATTGAACGCCGACCTGCATGAAGCGAGACCGTCGCGGTACCGTCCTACCCAAGTGGTTGGGCACACAGCAGGGAAAGGGAGCAGGGAGGGAAAGGGCCCAGGGAAGAGTAGAGGAGAGGGGAGGGATGCGAACCCTGATCCACACCCTCTCTTACCCCTGGACGTAACCCCACCCACCCACGCGTGCAGCCATGCGGCTGTCAGTCGGGTATCCAGATGCTCTCCGCAGATTTCATTTCGATGACGATGAAAGCTTTGGCTTGTGAGAGCGTGACCAAGCTGGCTATTGTTGTGTGGGTCTTTCCCTTCCTTGCTAGGATCAATATTCACCATGTCTTCTTCGTCACCATAGCAACACTCTTCACTAATATGTATTCTCTCCTCATCTGATTTGTCCATATATTATATATATATATTATATATATATAGATATATATATATATATATATATATATATATATATAATATGTATATATTATATATAATATATATTATATATATATATATATATATTATTATAATATATATATATGAGACAGTGTCAGACCACGGAGGAAGAATTGAAACAGGAATGTTCTCAAGTACTTTCGTATATTAATACATCTTCAGAAGGAATGATTTACAGGTCAATGAGGTTTGGACATATATAGGCAGGAGAGAGGTGAAGTGAAGTGGGGTACAATGATAAAATATGAATGGGAATTAGGTGAATATAAAATAAGAGCCGCATAAGAACTGCAGAAGGCCTAATGGTCCATACGAGGCAGGTCTATTGGTCCATACGAGGCAGCTCCTATTGGGCCATACGAGGCAGCTCCTATTGGTCCATACGAGGCAGCTCCTATTGGGCCATACGAGGCAGCTCCTATTGGTCCATACGAGGCGCTCCTATTGGTCCATACGAGGCAGCTCCTATTGTTCCATACGAGGCAGTTCCTATTGGTCCATACGAGGCAGCTCCTATTGGCCCATACGAGGCAGCTCCTATTGGTCCATACGAGGCAGCTCCTATTGGTCCATACGAGGCAGCTCCTATTGGTCCATACGAGGCAGCTCCTATTGGCCCATACGAGGCAACTCCTATTGGTCCATACGAGGCAGTTCCTATTGGTCCATACGAGGCAGCTCCTATTGGTCCATACGAGGCAGCTCTATTGGTCCATACGAGGCAGCTCCTATTGTTCCATACGAGGCAGTTCCTATGGTCCATACGAGGCACCTCCTATTGGTCCATACGAGGCAGCTCCTATTGGTCCATACGAGGCAGCTCCTATTGGTCCATACGAGGCACCTCCTATTTATACCCACTAATGGTTTATGGGCCAAAAAAATTAGGAGCTGCATCAAATGCAGCTCCTATTTATATTCACCTAATTCCCATTCATATATTTGTCATTGTAACTCATTCACTTCACCTCTCTCATGCCTTATAGTCCAGAACCCATGTTGGTGCTTGTTTATAAACCCAATGCTCTCCAGGTGCTCAGCAAGTCTTAGCCTAATTATTCTTTCAAGTTTTTGCAGGGGATGCTTGTCAATGATACGGGTCTGTAGTTAAGTGCCTCCTCCCTATCACCTTCTTGAAAATCGGTACGACATTTGCCTCCTTCCAGCAACTGGGCAATTCTCCCGACATAAGTGACTCATTAAAGATCATTGCCAGAGGCACGCTGAGAGCCTGCGCTGCCTCTTTAAGTATCCACGGTGATACTTTGTCTGGTCCAACAGCTTTATTTGCATCCAGTGTTGTCAACTGTTTCATTACCTCCTCTGCTGTCACCTCTATATCTGTTAGTCTTCATCTAGGGTAATCTTTCTAACAATGGGAACTGCTCAGGCTCGGTTGTGAATACTCCATTTTAACTGGCATCTAGTACCTCGGCAGATTTCCTTGTCACTTTCTGTATATGCCCCTTCTGTTTTCCTCAGTCTGTCACTTGGCCATTTACCGACATCTTCCTTCTTATATGGCTATGTAGTAATTTAAGTTGCTTTTTTTATTTGATTGCAATATCATTCTCATAATTTCTTTCCGACACTCGTCTTATGTTAATGTAATCGTTCATTCCTAGCTCTGTTACATCTAATCCTGTTGTCCTCTGTCCTTTGTCTTCTGTACTTCCTCCACTCCCTCCTGCTTCTCACTTTTGCTTCCTGACACTGTCTATCAAACCATGGTTATTATATTCCCTCCTGTTTTTTCCTTATTGTTGGAATAAATCTCTCTTCAGCCTCCTTGCATTTCCATATGACTTGGTTCTCATATCTTGCACTGTTTTCCTCTAATTTCTTCCTCCATGCACTTCTCCCAGGTAGTCCCTTATCCTTCTGTAGTCCCCTTTTCTGTAATCAAGTCTCCTTACTCGGACCTCTCGTCCTTGGTCACAATTTTAAGCTCCATCATGTAGTCAAAGACTAGGACACAATGGTCACTGGCGCCTAGTGGTATTTCATGCTCTAAATGCTCGATGTCTTCTACATTCTGGGTGAAAATGAGATCTAATAGGCTGGGCGTATCCCCTCCTCTTTCCCTAGTGTCTTCCTTCACATGCTGTGTTAGGAAATTCCTGTCAATAACGTCTACCAGCTTCGCTTCACAGGTCTCCTCCCCGCCATGGGGATTCCTTGTTTCCCAATCTATCTCTCCGTGATTTAGGTCCCCCATGACCAGTAGCTTCGCCTTCATTCTATGTGCTATTGTTGCTGCCCTCTGCAGTTCATCTATACATGCCTTGTTGCTGTCCTCGTACTCCTGCCTGGGCCTTCTACTGTTTGGTGGGGGATTGTAGAGTATCAAGATTACAATCTTCTTCCCATCCACTGTCAGAGTTCCATGTATGGAGCTCGTGCTTTCATTGGTACCCGGATTTTCCAACTCATCAAACTTCCATTTCGCTTTATTAGGAGTGCCACTCCTCCTCCCTGTCTCTGTGTCCTTTCTTTTCTTATCACCTGGTACCCCTCCGGAAAGATTGCATCCGAGGTCATGCCATTTATGTTAGTTTCCACTATTGCCACTATGTCTGGGTCTTCCTCACTAACTCTTTCTTTTATCTCTTCTGCTTTATTGGCTACCCCATCAGCATTGGTGTACCACACCTTGAGACTCTTCTTGGAAACTCGGGTGTCTGAGTTCCCCCTAACACTGGGGTCTGGGGGGGACTGGTGGGTGTCTGGGGGCGAGTGGGGGCTGTGGGGGTGAATGGGGGGCGAGTGGGGGCTGTGGGGGGTGCTAGGGGGGTGCCTGGGAGTGCCTGGTAGGCGAATGGGGTCTGGGCATCTAGGGGGGGGGTAGGAAGGGCATAATGGGTCTGAAAGTTAGGGACGGTCTGAATGGCATTGGAGGTTGAGAAGTAGAGTGAGACTGAGAGTCAGATAGAGGTTGAGAGGTTGAGAGGGAGAGGGATATTGAGGGCAGAGGGCTAAGAGGAGAATGGAGCATGGGTGCTGGGAGTGGAAGAGAGGGTGTATTAGTTAGGGGGGAATCGGGGTAGGTGGGGGTTTTGGGGTAGAAGAGGGGAAGAGGGAGATGGGGGAAGGTGTTAGGGGGTCACAGGTAAGGGGGATTACATGTGGGCTGGAGGTGCGTAGGAGGGTGAGGGTTGGGTGGGGGTGGGGTTTGAGTGTGTGTGTGTGTGTGTGTGTGTGTGTGTGTGTGTGTGTGTGTGTGTGTGTGTGTGTGTGTGTGTGTGTGTGTGTGTGTGTGTTTGTGTGTGTGTGTGTGTTCACCTAGTTGTGTTTGCGGGGGTTGAGCTCTGCTCTTTCGGCCCGCCTCTCAACTGTCAATCAACTGTTTACTAACAACTTTTTCCCCACACCACACACACCCCAGGAAGCAGCCCGTGACAGCTGACTAACTCCCAGGTACCTATTTACTGCTAGGTAACAGGGGCATTCAGGGTGAAAGAAACTTTGCCCATTTGTTTCTGCCTCGTGCGGGAATCGAATCCGCGCCACAGAATTACGAGTCCTGCGCGCTATCCACCAGGCTACCAGGCCTGTGTGTGTGTGTGTGTGTGTGTGTGTGCGCGTGTGTGTGTGTGTGTGTGTGTGTGTGTTTGCGTGTGTGGGGTAAGTGGAGCCGCACTGAACTAATTCGTGTATCCAGAGGAAGCAGATGTCGTGGAACGAACTCCAATTGAGGCGTGCGTGAGATCCGGACGGGAGCCTTTAGCAGGCACCAGGTGGAATATATCCAACCAGAAGCCGGATTTCCAGCTCAAGAATCAACCGTCTCTCTTTCTCCCTCCTTCGAACCCCTCCCTGGGTATTCTCCCTGGTCTCTCTCGCCTCGTGTTTCCTCCCTACCTCTTCCTTCTTCCTCCCTACCTCTTCTCTCATCTCCCTGCCCTCTCCTTCCACCAGAGAAGACATAAGACCTCTGATGACATACACATATAGGAGAAAGAGGTTGTTGTTGTTGTTGTTAAAGATTCGCTACCTGGAACAAGAAGTTCCAAGTAGCACGGGCGGATGTTTGAGAAAGAGGTGTTGGTTTAGTGTTTAAAACGAATAGAATTTAGACGAAGAGATCACAGGTCTACTTGAATACAGAGACAAATACATGTTTATGAAATGTAATCAATGAGAAAGAATGCCAACATGTGACTCATACTGTATTCATACTCATACATTTCATTGGACTCACATATGGTGTCTAAATGTCAAAATCTAACGATTACCTTTTGTTTGACAAACAAAATCGGCAATTGTCAGGGAAAGCGTGATATAAGCCTACTGAGTGTTCCCTTAAGCCAACAGCTGGCCTTGCACAGATTGCACCCCACAACAGTTCTGTAACTCCCCTCCCATGTACGTATTCACTGACAAGAAACCAGTTACCTCACGAGGTCAGCAAATGTGGCCCAGATGTCTCCCACCAGCTCGGGATTTGAACCCGGGACCTTTCGCTTGGGAAGAGACTGCGCTGACCGCTGGATCACAGCTTCGTGACAGACCATCACAGACATGTTCTCAATAATGAATTTGTAAATTATATGACGACTCTGGTTGAAGGGGCATAACTGGCCGACCCCTCACAGTGTTCAAGAGAGAACTGGATAAGCACCTCCAAAGGATACCTGATCAACCAGGCTGTGACTCATACGTCAGGCTGCGAGCAGCCGCGTCTAACAGCCTGGTCGATCAGTCCAGCAACCAGGAGGCCTGGTCGACGACCGGGCCGCGGGGACACTAAGCCCCGGAAGCACCTCAAGGTAACCTCAAGGTAACCCTACCCTAGCTGGCTGGACCCTAAAAGCTTAAGCTGGGATCTCACAATTTTACGCAATTAACCTAAACTGTTGGGGATACAGCAGGGGGGGATTAATGGGGGGATTAATCCACTGGTGTGGATTAGTCCTCCCCTACAAATCTCTCTCCCCTTTTTTTAATTTAATCCTCCATGTTCTTTCTAGATGTTATCTCACGTTGTTGATTAAATTGCGACTTGTTGATCCCGTTTTCTATCAGACCAGCACCAATATTTCTTGAAGCTGGGTAGATTTTTATAATATTGGGAAGATACAAATGCAAGATAGATGTATTTATGTGATCACTAGTACTCACCTATTGGTGCTTGCGGGGGTTGAGCTTTGGCTCTTTGGTCCCGCCTCTCAACCCATATTATATAAAAAATATCTTCCCACCTTCAAGAAATAGTGAATGGTTCAAGATGTTTTTAACATCTTCCCCTCACAATGAGGTCAATATTTACTCATGACGCAACAAAAAAGGTACTGGGGAGGAATGGGTAAAGCTCCAGGGAGCCCTTGGGTAAGGCACCAGGGAGCCCTTGGGTAAGGCACCAGGGAGCCCATGGGTAAGGCACCAGAGAGCCCTTGGGTAAGCCACCAGGGAGCCCCTGGGTAAGGCACCAGAGAGCCCCTGGGTAAGGCACCAGAGAGCCCATGGGTAAGGCACCAGAGAGCCCCTGGGTAAGGCACCAGAGAGCCCCTGGGTAAGGCACCAGGGAGCCCCTGGGTAAGGCACCAGGGAGCCCTTGGGTAAGGCACCAGAGAGCCCCTGGGTAAGGCACCAGGGAGCCCATGGGTAAGGCACCAGAGAGCCCCTGGGTAAGGCACCAGAGAGCCCCTGGGTAAGGCAGCAGGGAGCCCCTGGGTAAGGCACCAGAGAGCCCCTGGGTAAGGCACCAGAGAGCCCCTGGGTAAGGCACCAGAGAGCCCCTGGGTAAGGCACCAGGGAGCCCCTGGGTAAGGCACCAGAGAGCCCCTGGGTAAGGCACCAGGGAGCCCCTGGGTAAGGCACCAGAGAGCCCCTGGGTAAGGCACCAGGGAGCCCCTGGGTAAGCACCAGGGAGCCCCTGGGTAAGATACCAGAGAGCCCCTGGGTAAGGCACCAGAGAGCCCATGGGTAAGGCCGCAGGGAGCCCATGGGTACGGCACCAGGGAGCCCCTGGGTAAGGCACCAGGGAGCCCCTGGGTAAGGCACCAGAGAGCCCCTGGGTAAGGCACCAGGGAGCCCTTGGGTAAGGCACCAGAGAGCCCCTGGGTAAGGCACCAGGGAGCCCTTGGGTAAGGCACCAGAGAGCCCCTGGGTAAGGCACCAGAGAGCCCCTGGGTAAGGCACCAGAGAGCCCCTGGGTAAGGCACCAGAGAGCCATTGGGTAAGGCACCAGAGAGCCCCTGGGTAAGGCACCAGGGAGCCCTTGGGTAAGGCACCAGAGAGCCCCTGGGTAAGGCACCAGGGAGCCCCTGGGTAAGGCACCAGGGAGCCCTTGGGTAAGGCACCAGAGAGCCCCTGGGTAAGGCACCAGAGAGCCCATGGGTAAGGCACTCAGTGATGTCATTGAACTGTCGTAACCTAACCCATTACCTTTTCGTTATTTTCCTTAATTCCAACATGTTTTTCTACAACCATAGTAATAAAATATCTTAGAATTTTCTAAAAAAAAAAATTTCAGGCGAGGGGAGGGGTAATTATTCATTTTATCACTGAGTTACACCCAAAGAATGGCAA
>WNGS01052365.1:14051652-14062151 GCA_020271785.1 Procambarus virginalis
AATAACCGCATACCTGATATTGGTTTTCCATTCTCGTAGATTGAATCACAAAATGAATTAAGAACTTGCTGTAGTGACTTAAGAGGTCTTTTTTGTTCTTTTACAGCACTGAGGAATACTGTGTCGTCTTCAGCAACCATCACGCTCCGGTAAGAATACAGGTAAGAATGTTCGAAGGTTTTGTGAGCCAAATTTTGCGAAGTCTATTAAGGGCAGTCGTATGTTTACGGTATTCACGAACACGGCTACAAAGCACGTCTCAGAAATAGGAAAGTTTGTCCCTCTTTCGTGCTTATCTATTGATTATGTTGTGATCTCTCTCTCTCACAACACACACACACAACACACACACACACCACACCACACACCACACACAACACACACATCACACACACACACACCACACAACCACACACACACACACACACACACCACACACACACACACACACACACCCAGGTACCTATAAGAATTGTCTGTCTAAAGTTCGACCAGACGCTTCAAGGGCTCGTCCAGATTTGTATGGGAGGAATGGTCTGGGGTACGGGAAGAACATAGGATGGTCAGGGTAGGCATAAGTTAAAGTGCTTTTAGAATAAGAACCTTTAATAAATCCTACTGAAGGATTTTTTTCATGACGTCGGAAATGATAACGGTGAAGTCGCTCACGCCGTTATCCGCGCATTTTCGTTATTGAATTCATATATAAATTGTGTATTTGTTCGAGGTTGGGGGAAGGTACGGAAATCTTGAAGATGTAGGTGGGGAGAAGGGGAGAGGGAAGGAGGAGGAGGTGTGAAGATGGGGTGAAAGGGGAGAGGTGAAGTGGGACAAACAGACATGTTCTAGGCTACCACCGGGTACCCCTCACACATAAGATATATATATATATATATATTATATATATATTATATATGATATATATATATAGTATATATAATATCTAATAGTGTTGTGGTCAGTGTGAGGTTGGGGTAGGTCAGATGCCTAGGGCGAGCTTCACCAAAACTTTTCACACTGATGTCTGTGTAGGGTACATGACGCGAACATGAGTATGGGGTCAATGTCACCCAGATTCTCAAAAGGGAATATCGGGTGTATGTCAGGTATTCATTCCCAGTATGATTTAGTACCCGTTTTCCCTACAATTGAATATAATTGTTTTTATTGTTATGTAATGATATTGGAAATACGATTTCAGGAATTAATTCTACTTCTTTTGATATTTATATATGTATATAATACAATTCATTTAGTATAGCTATTTTCATCTATTCTGTCTCTCATCATTTCATTATTTAACTTATATCTCATAGTACGTAAGTCTGTTACTATGACAATCTCTCTCTCTCTCTCTCGTCGATCTCTCTCCTCTCTCTTCTCTTCTCTCTTATATACTCTCTCTCTACATCTCTCTCTTCTTCTCTTTCTTCTCTTCTCTCCCTCTCTCCTCTCCTCCTCTCTCTCTCCTTGGTCTTGTCCCTTTCTCTCTGTACTTCTACTCTCCTCTCCTCTTTCACCATTATCTCCCTGTTACCCTTTCACTTGTCATCCCCTCTTCTACCTTCGACCTCTTCAAACATTCCATTCCCTGTCCCATTCCCTCTCTTCAAAAAATTCCCCTCTTTCCCCTCTACCTCATTCTTCGACATAGAAAATGCAGGGAAAAAACAAACTTAGGGGTCTGCCGCCACATTTCACTTATTACATGGCTGGATTCCTATTGGACGACAAGACATCTAACAGGACCAATAGGACCGTAATCCCCCCCCCCCCCCCCCCGAATAGCTCCTGTCCGTTCCATACCTAGAACCAATTATGCTGTAGAGTTGTTAGATTTCCAAAGACGACATAGTTATCTTAGCTTTTGGCGCCGCGACCTCTTCCGGTAGGTAGGTCACATCTTGTGCTAATACAAGATAAAAGGTTATTGGCTGAAGTTGGTGCACAAATGGTTCCGAGGATAAGGCCGTAATCTGGACTCTGATGTTATTGTTAATACTTTTTTTTTAAACAAAAAAAATCGCCAACATTTTTGTCAAAGTGGTCGACAGCTTAGTGCTGACGAACTGTTCTTACTTTCCTTCAAATCTATCACGGACAGAGCTGTCAAAGTACCAATATCTTCAAATCTATCGCAGACAAAGTGAAGGACAGAGCTGTCAAAGTAACCAATATCTTCAAATCTATCACGGACAGAGCTGTCAAAGTGACCAATATCTTCAAATCTATCACGGACAGAGCTGTCAAAGTAACCAATATCTTCAAACCTATCACGGACAGAGCTGTCAAAGTGACCAATATCTTCAAATCTATCACGGACAGAGCTGTCAAAGTAACCAATATCTTCAAATCTATCACGGACAGAGCTGTCAAAGTGACCAAATATCTTCAAATCTATCAGGACAGAGCTGTCAAAGTACCAAAAACTAATCACGCAGACTGTCAAAGTGACCAATATCTTCAAATCTATCGCAGACAGAGTGTCAAAGTGACCAAACATCTTCAAATCTATCGCGAGACAGAGCTGTCAAAGTAACCAATATCTTCAAATCTATCGCGGACAGAGCTGTCAAAGTGACCAAAATCGCAGACAGCTGTCAAAGTGACAAATACTTTAAAACTCTGACGGACAGCTAACAGCCTCGTAGGTCAGTAATGGAGTTGCTTCAGACGTTCTCCCAGCACCATTTCCGGGATACCTCAGTTAGTTTCAAAACTAATTACTCCTCGCTACATTGATCTTTTTAATCCTCTTTCACTGTGGCAACACCGACCAACGTTCAAGGCTTCAACACCAGCGCCGTTGACTTTAGAATCTGACAGGTTCAGATTCTAAACAGGTTCCTGAGCCTACTGGCTCTATCATAGCTACACTTGAAACTGTGTATGGAGTCAGCCCCACCACATTACTTTTAATGCATTCGCATTGTGTGTGTGTGTGTGTGTGTGTGTGTGTGTGTGTGTGTGTGTGTGTGTGTGTGTGTGTGTGTGTGTGTGTGTGTGTGTGTGTGTGTGTGTGTAATTACCTAAGTGTATATTACCTAAGTGTAGTTACAGGATGAGAGCCGTCGTGGTGTCCCGTCTTCCCAGCACTTTGTCCCACACTCTTTTGTGTGTGTGTGTGTGGATATAAGTGGTAATATATCAGGTGTAGGGAGATCTAAAGGAATTTGCGATATCTCACAAGATATCTCACAAGATATCTCACAAGATATCACAAATAATTAAAAACACAATAGATTATTTCAAAGGTGTAGTACAAAAATTGTGATTATCAAATGATAAAATACAATTTCCTTGATATATATGGTGTAGGCGGACGTGGACCTGGACGTGTAGGCGGTGATACATTTATACCAAGAGTAACAGGACAAGAGAGATGACCCAGAGCTCGTATAGATTCAATAGCGACCTGGTTGGGACGACCTATATTTGATGAATACAGAAAATGAAGCAAAATATATTTCCCTGATGGGAACTGCTCTTCGCGTCAGGCATATAACCTCAACCTCTCAACCCGTGGCCACTCCTTGGTGGCAAATGTGGCCATATGTGAGTCTGGTGGCATATGTGACTGTTGTAGATGTGAAATAAGTAGACGGGTCGAACAGGTAAAAGTAGTCTTGTCGGATATCTATATTTATATCTGGCCAACTACGGGGAGATTATAGGTAGTTATGAGGAGAAACCGGTAAGCCACTGTGTCTATAAGGTTGTTGCACATTCAATAATGATATTGCAACATGTTATCATTATGCAAGATACATATTATTGGTCCACGGTAGGGTGGCCACACTGGGGTGGTCCACACTGGGGTGGGCCACACTGGGGTGGGCCACACTGGGGTGGCCACACTGGGGTGGGCCACACTGCAGGGAAGAGATGCGTGGCAAATTGTGAAAATAGATTGGCAACAGTTGACTTGCAATAAAATATGGAGATTTTACCATCGTTGCATGCCCGTGAGAGTCGCATGTATCACGGCTCGCTTGCTAGGCTGACCCATCAGTCCTTGTCTGAGCGGACCCCTAGCTGCTGCCTCACGCCGGGCCCCTAGCTGCTGCCTCACGCCGGGCCCCTAGCTGCTGCCTCACGCTGGGCCCCTAGCTGCTGCCTCACGCCGGGCCCCCTAGCTGCTGCCTCACGTGGGCCCCCTAGCTGCTGCCTCACGCCGGGCCCCCTAGCTGCTGCCTCACGCCGGGCCCCCTAGCTGCTGCCTCACGCTGGGCCCCCTAGCTGCTGCCTCACACCGGGCCCCCTAGCTGCTGCCTCACACCGGGGCCCCTAGCTGCTGCCTCACGCCGGGGCCCCTAGCTGCTGCCTCACGCTGGGCCCCCTAGCTGCTGCCTCACACCGGGCCCCCTAGCTGCTGCCTCACACGGGGCCCCTAGCTGCTGCCTCACGCCGGGCCCCCTAGCTGCTGCCTCACACCGGGCCCCCTAGCTGCTGCCTCACACCGGGCCCCCTAGCTGCTGCCTCACGCCGGGCCCCCTAGCTGCTGCCTCACGCCGGGCCCCCTAGCTGCTGCCTCACGCCGGGCCCCCTAGCTGCTGCCTCACGCCGGGCCCCCTAGCTGCTGCCTCACGCTGGGCCCCCTGGCTGCTGCCTCACGCTGGGCCCCCTGGCTGCTGCCTCATGCCGGGCCCCCTAGCTGCTGCCTCACACCGGGCCCCTAGCTGCTGCCTCACACCGGGCCCCCTAGCTGCTGCCTCACACCGGGCCCCCTAGCTGCTGCCTCACACCGGGGCCCCTAGCTGCTGCCTCACGCCGGGCCCCCTAGCTGCTGCCTCACGCCGGGCCCCCTAGCTGCTGCCTCACGCTGGGCCCCCTAGCTGCTGCCTCACGCCGGGCCCCCTAGCTGCTGCCTCACACCGGGCCCCTAGCTGCTGCCTCACACCGGGCCCCCTAGCTGCTGCCTCACGCCGGGCCCCTAGCTGCTGCCTCACGCCGGGCCCCCTAGCTGCTGCCTCACGCTGGGCCCCCTAGCTGCTGCCTCACACCGGGCCCCCTAGCTGCTGCCTCACACCGGGCCCCCTAGCTGCTGCCTCACACCGGGCCCCCTAGCTGCTGCCTCACACCGGGCCCCCTAGCTGCTGCCTCACACCGGGCCCCCTGGCTGCTGCCTCACACCGGGCCCCTAGCTGCTGCCTCACACCGGGCCCCCTAGCTGCTGCCTCACACCGGGCCCCCTAGCTGCTGCCTCACACCGGGCCCCCTGGCTGCTGCCTCACACCGGGGCCCCCTAGCTGCTGCCTCACACCGGGCCCCCTAGCTGCTGCCTCACACCGGGCCCCCTAGCTGCTGCCTCACACCGGGCCCCCTAGCTGCTGCCTCACACCGGGGCCCCCTAGCTGCTGCCTCACACCGGGCCCCCTAGCTGCTGCCTCACACCGGGCCCCCTAGCTGCTGCCTCACGCCGGGCCCCCTAGCTGCTGCCTCACACCGGGCCCCTAGCTGCTGCCTCACACCGGGCCCCCTAGCTGCTGCCTCACACCGGGCCCCCTAGCTGCTGCCTCACGCTGGGCCCCTGGCTGCTGCCTCACGCTGGGCCCCCTGGCTGCTGCCTCATGCCGGGCCCCCTAGCTGCTGCCTCACACCGGGCCCCTAGCTGCTGCCTCACACCGGGCCCCCTAGCTGCTGCCTCATGCCGGGCCCCCTAGCTGCTGCCTCACACCGGGGCCCCCTAGCTGCTGCCTCACACCGGGCCCCCTAGCTGCTGCCTCACACCGGGCCCCCTAGCTGCTGCCTCACACCGGGCCCCCTAGCTGCTGCCTCACACCGGGCCCCCTAGCTGCTGCCTCACACCGGGGCCCCCTAGCTGCTGCCTCACACCGGGCCCCCTAGCTGCTGCCTCACGCCGGGGCCCCCTAGCTGCTGCCTCACACCGGGCCCCCTAGCTGCTGCCTCACACCGGGCCCCCTAGCTGCTGCCTCACACCGGGCCCCCTAGCTGCTGCCTCACACCGGGCCCCCTAGCTGCTGCCTCACACCGGGCCCCCTGGCTGCTGCCTCACACCGGGCCCCCTAGCTGCTGCCTCACACCGGGCCCCCTAGCTGCTGCCTCACACCGGGCCCCCTAGCTGCTGCCTCACACCGGGCCCCCTGGCTGCTGCCTCACACCGGGGCCCCCTAGCTGCTGCCTCACACCGGGCCCCCTAGCTGCTGCCTCACACCGGGCCCCCTAGCTGCTGCCTCACACCGGGCCCCCTAGCTGCTGCCTCACACCGGGGCCCCCTAGCTGCTGCCTCACACCGGGCCCCCTAGCTGCTGCCTCACACCGGGCCCCCTAGCTGCTGCCTCACGCCGGGCCCCCTAGCTGCTGCCTCACACCGGGCCCCTAGCTGCTGCCTCACACCGGGCCCCCTAGCTGCTGCCTCACACCGGGCCCCCTAGCTGCTGCCTCACGCTGGGCCCCCTGGCTGCTGCCTCACGCTGGGCCCCCTGGCTGCTGCCTCATGCCGGGCCCCCTAGCTGCTGCCTCACACCGGGCCCCTAGCTGCTGCCTCACACCGGGCCCCCTAGCTGCTGCCTCATGCCGGGCCCCCTAGCTGCTGCCTCACACCGGGGCCCCCTAGCTGCTGCCTCACACCGGGCCCTCTAGCTGCTGCCTCACACCGGGCCCCCTAGCTGCTGCCTCACACCGGGCCCCCTAGCTGCTGCCTCACACCGGGCCCCCTAGCTGCTGCCTCACACCGGGGCCCCCTAGCTGCTGCCTCACACCGGGCCCCCTAGCTGCTGCCTCACGCCGGGGCCCCTAGCTGCTGCCTCACACCGGGCCCCTAGCTGCTGCCTCACACCGGGCCCCCTAGCTGCTGCCTCACACCGGGCCCCCTAGCTGCTGCCTCACACCGGGCCCCCTAGCTGCTGCCTCACACCGGGCCCCCTAGCTGCTGCCTCACACCGGGGCCCCCTAGCTGCTGCCTCACACCGGGGCCCCCTAGCTGCTGCCTCACACCGGGCCCCCTAGCTGCTGCCTCACACCGGGCCCCCTAGCTGCTGCCTCACACCGGGCCCCCTGGCTGCTGCCTCACACCGGGCCCCCTGCTGCCTCACACCGGGCCCCCTAGCTGCTGCCTCACACCGGGCCCCCTGGCTGCTGCCTCACACCGGGCCCCTAGCTGCTGCCTCACACCGGGCCCCCTAGCTGCTGCCTCACGCCGGGGCCCCCTAGCTGCTGCCTCACACCGGGCCCCCTAGCTGCTGCCTCACACCGGGCCCCCTAGCTGCTGCCTCACACCGGGGCCCCCTAGCTGCTGCCTCACACCGGGCCCCCTGGCTGCTGCCTTCACCTCCAACTCTCATTCCAGCCTTGACAGTTTCTTCCTCCGGTTTTTGTATCTTTATTCTGCCATTAAACACTTCCTATCTTATCTATTACCCTTCTTCCTCTCCGTTTACCCGTCTACCTCCCGTCTCCCACCCGTCCACCTCCCTGTCTCAGGGGGCCACTGGCCAAACACCAAAGCATTTCGTGTTAGCTAAAAGACTCAACTGTTCATCACGAGTCTTGTATCATTGTTGATTAGAATGTTTTGGTCTACTCCTGTGACAGAGACCTCCAGGAGGCGTCTGTGAGGCACTGTGAAGCACTGTGAGGCACTGTGAGGCACTGTGAAGCACTGTGAAGCACTGTGAGGCACCACAAGGCACTGTGAACCACTGTGAAGCACTGTGAAGCACTATGAAGCACTGTGAAGCACTGTGAGGCACCAGTTTACCTTATGAATGAAAGTGCTTTACGAAATGGAGTGGCTTTTCGTTATGAATGGAGAGGTTCAGGTTATGAATGGAGTCGTTCACGTTGTGAATGATCTCGTTTGTGATACGGATGGCGTGTAGTACAGGGTGCAGCGTGGTGTTAGTAAGCCAAGGTGTTAGTAGCCAAATCATCCTCCTGTTTAGAGTCTGGAAAAAAATGAAGTTTAAAAAAACAAACTGAAATATTGCCAAGCCTAGCATAGCACACATATGTACTATACTAAGCCTAAGATAGCTTGTATTAGGCCTAAGCAGGTTAGGTTAGGTTAGGTTATCTTTGTCACATAAGTAGAAAATCGTTTCCAGTTTGTCCAAATTCAATAGTACCGATTTCTACTTTTCTAATTGCCTTGTACGTCATTATAGGTACTATGGCACTCATTTTTCCTATAAGTACACCCAAAAGAGGAGGATAGGCTGCAGAGGGGGGTATTCATAGTGGTATTCATAGTAGTATTCATGATGACATTGAGTGGTATTCATTTAGAGTGATATTCATGGTGGTATTCATATGGGTATTCATACATACTAGCATATTACGGCAGATATGTCCGGAAGAAAATGATTCAGAAAGACATTTGTCTGACGAGGAGTCACAATAACGTGGCTGAAGTATGTTGACCAGACCACACACTAGAAAGTGAAGGGACGATACGACGTTTCGGTCCGTCCTGGACCAATCACAAGTCACAATCGACTTGAGAATGGTCCAGGACGGACCGAAACGTCGTCGTCCCTTCACCTTCTAGTGTCTATGGTTTGGTCAACAGACATTTGTCTCCTGACCGGCTATTGCAAGTGTCAGACTTTATCTTCCAAGATTTCCAAGTGACCAGTCTTAAGAACCAGTCGATTTAGAGTGATCGAAGTTAAAGACACCATCAAAACATCACCATCAAAACATCACCATCAAAGCAATATAAGCTGTCTCATGATGAATTGATTCACAGTTGATGTTAGAGAATTGCTAAAGAACCGGATCCTTACCCACACTGACATTAAATCCTATCCAACTCGATTGCAATCTGCAATCAACAGTTTAATTACTTTACCTGGGCTCCAGGTGACTCGAAAAAGCCTTAAGACGTCTTCAGACGAACCCTTTAAAAAACGAATCGAACGGGGATTTTTCTTTTACCGAAGACTTGCTATCAATCTGGTAAGTCAGGAATCAGACTTTGGCACAGCAAGACGCAGGGTCATCACTATAATGACTGGATCAGAGTGCTCATCATTACAAACTTGGCAACTAGCACCCCACCCTGGAGAGTTGCTAAGGTAAAGCAGAGGTTAAGGTGAGAGGTTATGGAGAGAGAGGGAGACCAGGGATAGGGAAAGAAGGAAGGAAGGAAGGAGCTATCAGGGTAAAGCGCCAAGCCATTACGACTATCTAGCCCTTAGAAGAGGGGTTAGGATACGGATTTGGGATGGGACGGAGGAAGAAATGGTGCCCCAACCACTTGTGGACGGTCGGGGATTGAACGCCGACCTGCATGAAGCGAGACCGTCGCTGTACCGTCCTACCCAAGTGGTTGGGCACACAGCAGGGAAAGGGAGCAGGGAGGGAAAGGGGCCCAGGGAAAGAGTAGAGGAGAGGGGAGGGATGCGAACCCTGATCCACACCCTCTCTTACCCCTGGACGTAACCCACCCACCCACGCGTGCAGCCATGCGGCTGTCAGTCGGGTATCCAGATGCTCTCCGCAGATTTCATTTCGATGACGATGGAAAGCTTTGGCTTGTGAGAGCGTGACCAAGCTGGCTATTGTTTGTGTGGGTCTTTCCCTTCCTTGCCAGGATCAATATTCACCATGTCTTCTTCGTCACCATAGCAACACTCTTCACTAATATGTATTCTCTCCTCATCTGATTGTCCAAATATATTATATATATATATATATATATATATATATTATATATATATATATATATATATATATATATATATATATATATATATGAGACAGTGTCAGACCACGGAGGAAGAATTGAAACAGGAATGTTCTCAAGTACTTCGTATATTAATACATCTTCAGAAGGAATGATTTACAGGTCAATGAGGTTTGGACATATATAGGCAGGAGAGAGGTGAAGTGAAGTGAGGTACAATGATAAATATATGAATGGGAATTAGGTGAATATAAAATAGGAGCCGTATAAGAACTGCAGAAGGTCTATTGGTCCATACGAGGCAGGTCTATTGGTCCATACGAGGCAGGTCTATTGGTCAATACGAGGCAGGTCTATTGGTCCATACGAGGCAGGTCTATTGGTCATACGAGGCAGGTCTATTGGTCCATACGAGGCAGGTCTATTGGTCCATACGAGGCAGCTCCTATTGGTCCATACGAGGCAGGTCTATTGGTCCATACGAGGCAGGTCTATTGGTCCATACGAGGCAGTCTATTGGTCCATACGAGGCAGCTCTATTGGTCCATACGAGGCAGCTCCTATTGGTCCATACGAGGCAGCTCCTATTGGTCCATACGAGGCAGTCCTATTGGTCCATACGAGGCAGCTCCTATTGGCCCATACGAGGCAGCTCTATTGGTCCATACGAGGCAGCTCCTATTGGTCCATACGAGGCAGCTACTATTGTTCCATACGAGGCAGCTCCTATTGTTCCATACGAGGCAGCTACTATTGTTCCATACGAGGCAGCTACTATTGTTCCATACGAGGCAGCTCCTATTGGTCCATACGAGGCAGCTCCTATTGGTCCATACGAGGCAGCTACTAT
>WNGS01052365.1:14062251-14088873 GCA_020271785.1 Procambarus virginalis
ATGACTTCATGTGCAACAAGCATGTATGGCCATGTTTCATCACTCCTGTCTCGCGTGTCCTGCTGTCTCGCGTGTCCTCCTGTCTCGCGTGTCCTGCTGTCTCGCGTGTCCTCCTGTCTCGCTGTGTCCTGCTGTCTCGCGTGTCCTCCTGTCTCGCGTGTCCTCCTGTCTCGCGTGTCCTCCTGTATCGCGTGTCCTCCTCTCTCGCGTGTCCTCCTGTCTCGCGTGTCCTCCTGTCTCGCGTGTCCTGCTGTCTCGCGTGTCCTCCTGTCTCGCGTGTCCTCCTCTCGCGTGTCCTCCTGTCTCGCGTGTCCTCTAGTCAACCTTCTTCTTTGCGTTGATCTTCCCTTCAGCTCCCTCCTGCTGCTCCTCCTGCTGCTCCTGTTCCTGCTCCTGCTCCTGCTGTTTCTCCTACTCCACCTCCCTCCTGCTCCTGCTGTTTCTCCTACTCCACCTCCTGCTGCTCCTGCTGCTGCTGCGGCTCCTCCTCTTCCTCCTGCTCCTGCTGTTCCTCCTACTCAACCTCCTGCTGCTTCTGCTGCTGCTGCTTCTCCTCCTGCTGTTCCTCCTACTCCACCTCCTGCTGCTCCTGCTGCTGCTGCTTATGCTCCTTCTCTTCCTCCTGGCCCTCCTCCTCTCACTTCTCCCAAAGGTCGACCTCCAGGACCAACACTACCCCTGCGCCCGGACATATATGATAAGAGTGCTAATGAACGCCTTATCTGGCATGACGTTGATGAGAGACGCTAACGATCCTTAGGAAGTTATGTCATCAATGTAGCAACAAGCAGGAGACGCCAATTTCCAACTTGGGCATCATTTGCGGCTTGAATATCATGTAGAATCATGTGAATTCAAACACGTCCTAAAGACATCTTAACCTAAGCACGAGTAATGATAATAATTACTTTCTGTAGTATATAGTAACATATCTGGACCTCCCATACACTCGCTGCATGGTCAACAGCTTGATAAACGGGAACACAAGTCAAGAAATTGTTCAAGACATGAGTTTATCAAGTTGTATAGTAGCTACCTCACTGTACTTATGACTTGGTTATCTCTGTATACTGTTTTATGTATAAGGCTGTTCTATGTATACTATTCTAAGTATGATTTGTGTATGTATGATTAATAATACTATATTCTGTTTTGTTACATCTCACAATAATGTTAATGCAGGCGATGAGTCACAATAACGTGGCTAAAGTATGTTGACCAGACCACACACTAGAAGGTGAAGGGACGACGACGTTTCGGTCCGTCCTGGACCATTCTCAAGTCGATTGATGTTAGTTTCACTTGCATCCGATCTGACGAAGCCAGGCGATAGTTAATAGCCCAACCTTCACTAAATATTTGTAAATGGTTACATAAGAGAAGTAACGGACATTACACACCTTGGGCCAGATTCACGAAGCAGTTACGCAAGCACTTACGAACATGTATATCTTTCTCAATCTTTGGAGGCTTTGGATACATTTATTAAACAGTTTACAAGCATGAAAACTTACCCAAATCAACTGTTGCTATTGTTATAAACAGCCTCCTGGTGATTCAGAGTCATTAACTGTCTAATAATTGTAAACAAAGCCGTCAAAGATTGAGAAAAGATGTACACGTTCGTAAGTACTTGCGTAACTGCTTCGTTCTATTGTTTATTTAGAACAATAGATTAACGCTCGTTCAGCTCTCCTGAACAGCAACGCATTGACTGGGGGGGGGGGAGTACTATTAAGGGGAAAGCGTCAAGCCATTACCACTATATAGCACTGGGAAGGGGTCAGGATAAGGATTTGGGATGGGACGGGGGAAAGGAATGGTGCCCAACCACTTGGACGGTCGGGGATTGAACGCCGACCTGAATCACAATGTCCATATGAACAGACACAATATTGTTAGGATACGTTTATTAATTATAAAGCCGGTCGGCCGAGCGGACAGCACGCTGGACTTGTGATCCTGTGGTCCTGGGTTCGATCCCAGGCGCCGGCGAGAAACAATGGGCAGAGTTTCTTTCACCCTATGCCCCTGTTACCTAGCAGTAAAATAGGTACCTGGGTGTTAGTCAGCTGTCACGGGCTGCTTCCTGGGGGTGGAGGCCTGGTCGAGGACCGGGCCGCGGGGACACTAAAAAGCCCCGAAATCATCTCAAGATAACCTCAAGATATATCAAGTCTAAAGGAATATTCCCAATATCTTTACAAAGTAATTACTCTGTGCCGAAGTGTTCTACGCAGTTATCTGCATTAATCACAAACACCCCAGAGGGAGAGGGTAACTATAGTAATCAAGGAACTTGCTGTTACTAATTAGGGAATACCAGGTTGTTGAACCGTTTGGTAGTTCACCTTCACTTGCAAGATGCTATCAAGTCTTGGCAATGGTAATTAATCAAGTCAGACGCTTTCCTTGCTACCATTACCCACGCAACGACTTGCATCGTTGTATCTTGAGTCCCGATAACGTGGCTGTAGATATGATGATCCAACCACTCATCGGAAAATGAAGAAAGGACAACGTTTCGTCACATACATATACACACACATGTCATACACAGAACACGTCTAAAGATACACGGGTACACGTGTTACCAGATAACTTGTATCACTACTCTTCCCCCTCCCACAGACACACACACTCTTGAGATACAGCTGGAAAGCTCCTCTAAGCTTTCATTATCTTAGAGCAAAAGTGGCTCTATAGACTTGCCAATTTCATTTCCATACGCTATAGGAAAGTGACGAGTTGGAGCCCCTGAACACACAGCTACACACACACACACACACAGGAGCTGATACACCTGATACATCTGCAACAACACCTGCACCTCAGGTGTTGGTGTTGTAACAGAACTACAACACCAACAACAACAGTCCAGTGGAGCTCACCACAAACATACACAAACCCCCCTCGTCATCAGGGATATTCGTCGCGGTGATAAACACGCGACACAAACACCTGGCTGCTCACTCTACACTGGTTACAGATGTTGTCAACTTGAAGATGCGCATGGGATGGGCCGCAGCGAGAGGCCACCACTACGATCTTCCCCTTCAAGGCTTCGTCCCGGTGTTGTGAGCATGATGTACTGAGCACAGCCGTGCTCAAGAGTTATATAAGTGGCATGAGAGAGTTTGGTGGAGGATTTTGCTATCGGTGTTTGAAAGGGAATCCTGCACCACTAGTAGCCACTATAGTAGAGATAACCGCTAACATGGGGTACAGTTACACCCTGGTCTGCCACAACATACTATCTACTATCAATGTAAGCAGCCACATGAGTGGGTTTTCCAGATGCTCAACGTATGGGTGGATTCCCGCTTCTCGCTGAGTAGTGGCGAGCGTTCTGCGAGTCACCTAGAAGCCAAAGGTCACTGTGGTCGGTTCTTTTGGCACTATGTAAGCATGGGTCAAACTGGCGCCTCTGTGTCATAGAGCAAACCGAGGTCAACTGCAGGGATCTTGCTGTGGGTGTCATTGTCTTCTTGATTGTAATGCCAGCGGCCTCAGGTGTGAGAGGGATGTTGTCTTCCGGCACTTGTGATTTCAACTGTCATTATGCGCCACATAATGTGCTCTGGTCTGACTGTAAACAGTCCCTCGCTTATCACCCATTTCCCCAACCACTTGGGGTGGACGGTAGAGCGACGGTCTCACTTCATGCAGATCGGCGTTCAATCCCCGACCTTCCAAGTGGTTGGGCACCATTCCTTCCCCTCCCTGCCCCATCCCAAATCCATATCCTGACCCTTTCCCAGTGTTATATAGTCATAATGACTTCTCCTGATAATTCCTTCCTTACCACCCATTTGTCTCTCATACAGTCCAGTTAGGACAGTTTGGGGACAAATGTTGTCCCTCTCCTTCTGGTGGCGTGATGTTTTAACGTAACCTCTCGTCTGAAGGCTGGTCGCTAGGCATTTACATAGCGCAAATAGCGCGAGCATTTAATATTTTCCACTTGTCTTCCTCAGCAGAAGGCGACGTTCTTGAGTCTGACTTAACCGGAGCCACGCGCATCACGCTCTCAATTATCCGGCTGTGACACTCGTGTAGTTTACCGGCCAGATCTTCGCCTTGTAGGAGACACAGTCTCGCCGACCTGCTCCTAGGTTAGTCCTGTACGTCTTGCAGACGTAAAGTCTTGAACACTTCTACCTTTATGTTCGTCAAGTTTGCTGGGAGGATATTGAATAGCTGTGGAGCTGTGGTGTTTATCCAGTGTTCTCTGATTGTGCTTACTTCACGGTGTTCTGTACTCTGTTCTTCACTGGTTCTAGTCGGCATTTCTAATACATCGTTCGCTCTAGTATGTTGTTATTTAATGCGCAAATTTGGGACCAGGCTTTGCAGTAGCTTCCTTGTATATGTTGCGTGATATACGTATACTGGTGAAACTCTGAGTGTGTAAGCATTAGAATTAACTTCCATTTTGATATAGCAAAAATGGAATGTTTCAGGAGTGAGGTGACAAGCTGCCCTCTGTCCCTAGTCGAGGCTTGAGATGGTCTGGCCTCTGGTAGTGGCAGCCAGTGTGAGGTCCGTGATGATAAGTGATGGCATCTTGTTACCATTTCGCTCTGACTCATCAGTGTGATTCATGAGTCGCTCTGACTCATCAGTGAATACACTTATTAGCATATTCAGGGTGAATGGCGCAAGGAACGGGCGATCACTGGGTAGAATGTTCGAATAGAGCCAAGTGTTCTATGCGGTATTGGTCTAAGAACATTATGTGTACTCCTCTATTTGTGCTTGCGGGGGTTGAGCTCTGGCTCTTTGGTCCCGCCTCTCAACTATCAATCAACTGGTGTACAGATTCCTGAGCCTATGTGTGTGTTTAGAAAACACCTGAAACACCTGTGTGTGTTAGAAAACACACAGAAACACCTGTGTGTTTAGGGAACAGTGAGACCGTCTTGGGGAAGCCATAACACCTGCTTCAGCTTCCAGCGTCCCGCGAATTGTGGAATTTTTTTGTATAAGCTGAGATCACTTGTCGACCCACGGCAGAATCCTGAGGAGATTTTCATGTCATATATAATATTCAGTATATATATCGACAGAGAAATCACAATTACGTGATATATCAAATGAACACATCCACAAGGGCTTTGATCAGGGTTCGAACCTCCGCGCTGGAATTATCATGTCGTGGGGGCAGTGGACTAGAGCGTGTCTGGGAACACTCAGTACATAGGTTCGAATCCTCATTAAGGCTTTTGTGGATTTGTTCATTCAGTATGTATAGTATATACATGGGTGTGTGTGTGTGTGCTTGGGTAGTATTTTATCTTATAAAGATTTACTATATTAAACCGACAAACATTTGGCTATAAACAAATCCACAAGGGCCGTGACGAGGATTCGAACCTACGACCGAGATCATCCCAGACGCTGCGTTAATCGACTGAGCTACGACATGGTCAAAAGAATTGAAACCAGAAGTTCTACTGAACTTATGTCTGTCTCGGAGAGGCTGCAGGATCCAGATAAGTTCAGTGGAACTTCTGATTTCAATTTTTTTGACCATGTCGTAGCTCAGTCGATCAAGGCAGTGTCTGGGATGCTCCCGGACGCAGGTTCGAATCCTCTTCACGGCCGTTGTGGATTTGTTCATTTGATCCATCACACTATTGTGATTTCTGTGTGTAATTTAAATATGAGCTGCCTCACATGGTCCAATAAGCCTTCTGCTGGTGACTTTATTTAATGAATAATGGCGCTGGAGGAAGCCAATTAGCCCGTAAGCGGCAGCTCATCTTTGCATCCTCACAAACTCCTTCAAGCGTGTGACTTCCTTGGCTATAATCCAGCGAACTCGCGGCTAATGTATTCTTATGAGGTTGACCTTGTATCTTACGAGGTCGACTTTGTTCTTATGAGGTCGACCTTGATCTTATGAGGTTGATCTTATGACGATCTTGATCTTATGAGGTCGCTCTTGATCTTATGAGGTTGACCTTGATCTTATGAGGTTGATCTTATGACGATCTTGATCTTATGAGGTTGACCCTTGATCTTATGAGGTTGACCTTGATCTTATGAGGTTGATCTTGATCTTATGAGGTCGACTTTGATCTTATGAGGTCGATCTTGATCTTATGAGGTCGATCTTGATCTTATGAGGTCGATCTTGATCTTATGAGGTCGCTCTTGATCTTATGAGGTCGACTTTGATCTTATGAGGTCGATCTTGATCTTATGAGGTCGACCTTGATCTTATGAGGTCGCTCTTGATCTTATGAGGTCGACCTTGATCTTATGAGGTCGACCTTGATCTTATGAGGTCGATCTTGATCTTATGAGGTCGACCTTGATCTTATGAGGTCGACCTTGATCTTATGAGGTTGACCTTGATCTTATGAGGTCGATCTTGATCTTATGAGGTTGACCTTGATCTTATGAGGTCGACCTTGATCTTATGAGGTCGATCTTGATCTTATGAGGTCGATCTTGATCTTATGAGGTCGCTCTTGATCTTATGAGGTCGATCTTGATCTTATGAGGTCGCTCTTGATCTTATGAGGTCGACTTTGATCTTATGAGGTTGACCCTTGATCTTATGAGGTCGACCTTGATCTTATGAGGTCGACCTTGATCTTATGAGGTTGACCTTGATCTTATGAGGTCGATCTTGATCTTATGAGGTTGACCTTGATCTTATGAGGTCGACCTTGATCTTATGAGGTCGACCTTGATTTTGTGAGGTTGACCTTGATCTTATGAGGTTGATCTTGATCTTATGAGGTCGACTTTGATCTTATGAGGTCGACCTTGATTTTGTGAGGTTGACCTTGAACTTATGAGGTCGACCTTGAACTTATGAGGTCGACCTTGAACTTATGAGGTCGACCTTGAACTTATGAGGTTGACCTTGATCTTATGAGGTCGACCTTGATCTTATGAGGTCGACCTTGATCTTATGAGGTTGAACTTGATCTTATGAGGTTGACCTTGATCTTATGAGGTTGACCTTGATCTTATGAGGTCGAACTTGATCTTATGAGGTCGACCTTGAACTTATGAGGTCGACCTTGAACTTATGAGGTCGACCTTGATCTTATGAGGTTGAACTTGATCTTATGAGGTTGACCTTGATCTTATGAGGTCGAACTTGATCTTATGAGGTCGAACTTGATCTTATGAGGTCGAACTTGATCTTATGAGGTCGACCTTGATCTTATGAGGTCGAACTTGATTTTATGAGGTCGAACTTGATCTTATGAGGTCGAACTTGATCTTATGAGGTCGACCCTTGATCTTATTATTGAAAACACATGGCTACACAACCTGTCACCTGGTTGTGTCACTTCCAGGTGACAGGATCAAGTATCTAGAAGGACTGATAACGTCAGACTGTCTCTTAATATCTGTTCATCTGTCCACCTGCCCGTCCAACTGTTCTGTCCTCACCGTCCGTCCAGGCCTTTCCATCTATCCCCCAAACTGTTTATTAATCCGTTTCACCGTCCGCCAGCATGGTCGACTATCCATCTGTCAATGAATCCGTCCGTTTATCTATCTGTCTTTACATCTGTTCGTCCGTCTACCAGCTGATATCTTCGTGTTCCAGTGGCCGATGATGATTGGCGCCGTTCACACTCAGTTGACAGTGAGATATTAACGGATACTTCACGTTCTGATGGCCGGTTAAGTGGTCAAGCTCTCTGACTGCAGCAACCTGATGGTCAAGACCTGGAGGTCTCAGGTCGCTCGTTCCCTCCCTCGTTCTGGCCTATGATTGGCTGAAATGTTACTCGAACTGTTGGCTCCAGCACATGTTCGGATGGACCGAACCCGTACCACCAGTATAGTCCGTCTAGATGACGGGTTGCTAGGCCAGACAGCTTACAGGATAATTAGGTCATTAATGGGTAAATAATTCTGACTAATTGTTTTCAATCTTCTTGTGTCCCTTGCTTGAAAGGGGATCTAACTTTCCACATTAAAAAAAGGTAAGCGAATCTGGTGCTCTCAGCGGGTCGTAAGCCCCAGAAGTTCCTCGTTACGACCTCTGAGAAGCCTGACAGTTCTGTCGTAATGAGACACTTACGAGCCTCTCAACTTCCTTATTTCTTTCCAGTAAGAAAGCTCACAAGTTTATCCTTAAGATCTACTGCTTAATCTCAAAAGCTTTTCATAATGAACTATCAGAGGACTTGCAAGTTCTTCGTTGTCATAATCTCACTAGGCTCACAAATCTCTCATAATCTACGTCTATGAAATAGAATATTTATGTGACTGGTAGTTTGTCAGTCTGTCTAGCCAAGGAGGCCAGATGTTTGAGTCTAGCCTAGCTCATATTTTAAAGTGACACATTGGGGGGTGTGGAAGTGTCATAGGCATGTTGGGGTCGGCCCGAATGCCACCCTTTAAGAAATATCGGCTCATATAGTGACCCCCGGCGATTTTCATTTCTGAAATCTGGGATTAGTTTTCGTACATTGTTGTATCAGTTTTCATTGTTTCGTAATATTTTGTTCTCGGGAAGAGAGAGGGAGAGAGAAAGAGATAGAGGATGAGAAAGAGAGAGAGGGAAGAATATGGGGGGATGTCGGTGGAGACGAGAGAGGGAGAAACGTGGAGCGGTGAGAGAGAGAAAAGGAGAGGAGATAGAAGGGAGATGAGAGAGAGACAACTAGAGGGGGAAAGAGAGGCAAGAGGGGGAGAGTGGAGATGGTAGAATAAACGGGAGAGCGAGGGAGAAAGGGAAGAGGGAGAGAGAGTGAGGGAAGAAGGAGAGAGAGTGAGAGAAGAAAGAGAGAGAGTGAGAGAAAGAGAGATGAAACAGGACACCCTTTTACAAAGGGAGTATATTCTACACAACACACAGGGACTACTTCTACATTTATACATTATATTGTTCAATCATTTTGGGATACTAATACAACTGGTTCAGCTTGAGCCTTATTACCTCGCTTGTCCCCTCACACCAAGCTGACTGTGTCATCTCTTGTCTGGCTGCACATAGTCACATTAGTTCGTATGTCACAGTTGTTTTGACCCAAAAATACATGGTCCAAGTTGGACTTTTTTGGCTGTTGCTTCATGTTTGCAATATAATTATAGTACCTTCAAGCATTTTCACTTTTGGTTTTCTCTTGACCTCCTTCGCTGTTTCTGGACCCCATGGATGAGCTGTGGTAGGGTGTACGGCATCAGAGTGTGCCTGACCTCAGTCTCTTAATAACATTTTCAGGTTTATCTTGCACTTGTAAATTACCATTTAGACGAAGCGAGTTCATCTTGGTCGCCTCACTACACCGGATGTAAATTCAACATTAACGACGAGTTCAGGAAAGGAAGAAACAGGTAATGCCAGGAATTAAAAAAAAACTTCCGTGTGAAGGAAGATTAACCACGCTTGCAGTTGGCAGAAGTTGCAAGAACTTGGAGTCTGTGAGGTGACAAAAGACTGGGATTACAAGAGCCTGGAAATGGGGATGATAAAATATGATTTGAATTTATAAAAATATATATTGGTACAAGGGGTTGAATAGCTGCTAGAAGTGTCACCACGAGGTCAAGAAAAGTTAAGATTGCAGATAAGCTGGTAGAAATCTGAGAGAAAGCTGAGAGAAAACTGAGAGAAAGCTGAGAGAAAACTGAGAGAAAACTGAGAGAAAACTGAGAAAAGCTGAGAGAAAACTGAGAGAAAACTGAGAGAAAGCTGAGAGAAAACTGAGAGAAAACTAACAGAGAGCTGAGAGAAAACTAAGAGAAAGCTGAGAGAAAACTGAGAGAAAACTAAGAGAGAGCTGAGAGAAAACTGAGAGAAAGCTGAGAGAAACTAAGAGAAAGCTGAGAGAAAACTGAGAGAAAACTGAGAGAAAACTAAGAGAAAGCTGAGAGAAAACTGAGAGAAAGCTGAGAGAAAACTAAGAGAAAGCTAAGAGAAAGCTGAGAGAAAACTAAGAGAAAGCTGAGAGAAAACTAAGAGAAAGCTGAGAGAAAACTAAGAGAAAGCTGAGAGAAAACTAAGAGAAAGCTGAGAGAAAACTAAGAGAAAGCTAAGAGAAAGCTGAGAGAAAACTAAGAGAAAGCTGAGAGAAAACTAAGAGAAAGCTGAGAGAAAACTAAGAGAAAGCTAAGAGAAAGCTGTGAGAAAGCTGAGAGAAAACTAAGAGAAAGCTGAGAGAAAGCTGAGAGAAAACTAAGAGAAAACTAAGAGAAAGCTGAGAGAAAGCTGAGAGAAAGCTAAGAGAAAGCTGAGAGAAAGCTGAGAGAAAACTAAGAGAAAACTAAGAGAAAGCTGAGAGAAAGCTGAGAGAAAGCTGAGAGAAAACTAAGAAAAAGCTGAGAAAAAACTAAGAGAGAGCTGAGAGAAAACTAAGAAAAGCTGAGAGAAAACTAAGAGAAAGCTGAGAGAAAGCTGAGAGAAAACTAAGAGAAAGCTGAGAGAAAGCTGAGAGAAAGCTGAGAGAAAACTAGCATTAAGGATGATAAGAGGATAGAGTCATGGGTGACAGGCAGCCAGTGTAAGAGGTCCCTGGAGATCAGTGCCAGGATTACTTAGGAGCTAGCGGCAGCGGAGAGCGAGAGATGGCAGCTGGATTGCCACAAGGATGCAACATTGCCAGGGGGACATTTCCCGTGGATGCAAGGCTTCTGTTGAGGATGTTGCCATGGCGACCAAACAGAAGACTGTCGCGATGCTTCATTTTTTTTTAAATTGCTAAAACATGAGATCAATAGAGGGGGGGCCACATATAGATTTATATATGTATTTATAGATATATTGCTGTGTCAGATGAGGATGGTGTGTGGGTTTGAATTGCACACATGATTGCACGCAGCTGGAGCTTGTGTGTGTGTGTGTGTGTGTGTGTGTGTGTGTGTGTGTGTGTGTGTGTGTGTGTGTGTGTGTGTGTTGTGTGTGTGTGTGTGTGTGTGTTGTTATCTCCAAAAACTCACAAAATACAAAATACTTAATATATATATATATATATATATATATATATATATATATATATATATATATATATATATATATATATATGAAGAACTTGTCACCGCGACCTTGACAATGTGAGCAAGACTATTGAGCAATATTGACCAGCAGAATCTTTTGTGTGGTGGTGAGTGTGTTGAACCCAAGCTCTCACGGCTCTCAACCCTCACTCAATTATATATTGTTCATATTTTATTTTATGGCACTCTCACACACACACACACTCACACACACACACACACACACACACACACACACACACACACACATGCACACACACACACACACACACACACACACACACACACACACACACACACACACACACACACACACACACACATACACACACACATACACACACACATACACACACACACACACACACTAGAAGTGTTTGTGATTACCAGTGGGGAGGTGAGGAAGCATCTGCTAGATTTGGATATGACAAAGGCTATAGGCCCGGATGGAATCTCACAATGGATTCTAAAGGAAGGAGCAGAGGCTCTGAGTCTACCACTCTCCATAGTGTACAACAAATCACTGGTAACAGGTGAACTGCCAAAAATTTGGAAGACGGCCAATGTAGTCCCAATATACAAGAAGGGTGATAGGCTGCAGGCACTGAACTACAGGCCAGTGTCCTTAACTTGCATTCCATGCAAGATGATGGAGAAGATTGTGCGAAAAAGCTAGTGGAGCATCTGGAGCAAGGAACTTTGTAACACAACATCAGCATGGGTTCAGAGATGGCAAATCATACCTAACAGGTTTAATTGAGTTCTATGACCAGGCAACAAAAATTAGGTAAGAGAGAGAGGGATGGGCAAACTGCATATTTCTGGACTGCCAGAAAGCCTTTGACACAGTACCACATAAGAGACTAGTGCACAAACTGGAGATGCAGGCAGGAGTGAAAGGGAAGGCACTCTACTGGATAAGAGAGTACCTAAGCAACAGAACACAGCAAGTCACTGTGAGGGATGAGGTCTCGGAGTGGCGGGGAGTCACCAGTGGAGTCCCACAGGGATCAGTCCTTGGACCTATACTGTTTCTGATATACGTAAATGATCTCCCAGAAGGAATTGACTCGTTCTTCTCGATGTTTGCTGATGATGCAAAAATTATGAGGAGGATCAGGACAGAGGAAGAGAGTATGAGGCTACAAGATGACCTAGACAAACTGAAGGAATGGTCCAACAAATGGCTACTAAAGTTTAACCTAAGTAAATGTAAGGTAATGAAACTAGGAGGAGGAACTAGGAGGCCAGTCACTGGATACCGAATGGGAGATGAAGTCCTTCACGAAACGGACAGAGAGAAAGATCTAGGAGTTGAAATCACACCAAACCTGTCTCCTGAAGCCCGACGTCCACATAAAAAGAATTACATCTGCGGCTCACGCAAGGCTGGCTAACATCAAAACTGCTTTCAGAAACCTGTGTAAGGATTCCTTCAAAAATTGTATACCACGTGTGTAAGTCCAAACCTGGAGTATGCAGCCCCAGCATGGAGCCCGTACTTAGTTAAGCACAAGACGAAGCTGGAAAAAGTTCAGAGGTATGCCACTAGGCTAGTCCCAGAACTAAGAGGCATGAGTTATGAGGACAGACTACGTGAACTGCACCTCACGTCGCTGGAAGACAGAAGTGCTAGGAGAGAAATGACATTTAACACGGATGGCACACGCACAAGGGGACACAGGTGGAAGCTGAGTACCCAAATGAGCCACAGAGACATTAGAAAGAACTTTTTCAGTGTCAGAGTAGTTAGTAAATGGAATGCATTAGGAAGCGGTGGTGGAGGCTGACTCCATACACAGTTTCAAGTGTAGATATGATAGAGCCCAATAGGCTCAGGAATCTGTACATCAGTTGATTGACGTTTGAGAGGCGGGACTAAAGAGTCATATCTCAAGCACAACTAGGTGAGTACACACACACACACACACACACACACACACACACACACACACACACACACACACACACACACACACATTACTCTCAGGGGGGGGGGGCAAGTTTATATATTTAATCACAGTATTCTGAAGTCTTTCGAATCAACTTATTTCGAGGCTGTTCGATCATTAAACAGTTTGGCACAAGGTGCAGACATTATGCTGCTAATGTGTATCTCTGGCACCACAGTGGGAGTTATAGTGGCTCTTGAGCTCTTTGCCCTTTCTCTGACGCAGGAAGTTGTCTTCCCTTCGTCTTATATCTCTCCCGAGGCTCTCTTCCTCCTCCTCCTTCCCCGGTCTCACAACTTTTCAGTTTTCAGGAAGAAATTCAAGTAAATCTTTCTAGATCCTCTGGTCTTGCCTCACCGCCAGAGGAGGAGCGTGAGGGGGTGAGGATCTTCTCTATTTCTCAGGACCTTGGTGGCCCTCAGGGCGACCTTTGGCACCGAGTTTAGAATTAAGTGACAGCGAAGGTCATTCGTTATTAATGGATGCCTTTTTTATTTTTATTTTTTGTTGTTGTAGTTTTTATACGGAATTAATGTGTTTTTTTAATGTTTCGCAAATTTATATTTTCCCTGAATGTACAGATGAGCTTTGTGGATTTTTATGTATGCAAATATCATTGCGTTTAAGGGAGAATGTCTGGTTCAGGCAGCGTCTGGATGCTCCCGGACGCACGTTCGAATCCTCGTCACAGCCCTTGTGGGATTTGTTCGTCTGGTTGTCTGTCTGTCTGTGTAAAGTTAGCGACCAGACGATTGGCAGTAGCCTAGTCCAGGATGGGCAGAGGCGGGAGAACTTCTAAGTTAAATGCTTTAAAAAATATAGCAATTCCACTTTAACTTTTTACCCTTAAGGAATGTTAATTCCTTTCCTGTAGTCTACCCTCCTCTCCCTCAACCCCCCCCCTTGACTTATGGCCATTGATTTAACTCAACCATATGATCACAGACCAGGACATAATGGCCGCTGGACACAATGGTCGCTGGACACAATGGTCGCTGGACAAAATGGTCGCTGGACACAATGGTCGCTGGACACAATGACCGCTGGACACAATGGCCGCTGGACACAATGGTCGCTGGACACAATGGCCGCTGGACACAATGGCCGCTGGACACAATGGTCGCTGGACACAATGGTCGCTGGACACAATGGTCGCTGGACACAATGGTCGCTGGACACAATGGCCGCTGGACATAATGGCCGCTGGACACAATGGTCGCTGGACACAATGGTCGCTGGACACAATGGTCGCTGGACACAATGGCCGCTGGACACAATAGTCGCTGGACACAATGGTCGCTGGACACAATGGTCGCTGGACACAATGGTCGCTGGACACAATGGCCGCTGGACACAATGGCCGCTGGACACAATGGTCGCTGGACACAATGGTCGCTGGACACAATGGTCGCTGGACACAATGGTCGCTGGACACAATGGTCGCTGGACACAATGGTCGCTGGACACAATGGTCGCTGGACACAATGGTCGCTGGACACAATGGCCGCTGGACACAATGGTCGCTGGACACAATAGTCGCTGGACACAATGGCCGCTGGACACAATGGTCGCTGGACACAATGGCCGCTGGACACAATGGTCGCTGGACACAATGGTCGCTGGACACAATAGTCGCTGGACACAATGGCCGCTGGACACAATGGTCGCTGGACACAATGGTCGCTGGACACAATGGTCGCTGGACACAATGGTCGCTGGACACAATGGTCGCTGGACACAATGGCCGTAGGACACAATGGTCGCTGGACACAATGGCCGCTGGACACAATGGCCGCTGGACACAATGGTCGCTGGACACAATGGCCGCTGGACACAATGGCCGCTGGACACAATGGTCGCGGGACACAATGGTCGCTGGACACAATGGCCGTAGGACACAATGGCCGCTGGACACAATGGCCGTAGGACACAATGCCCGCTGGACACAATGGCCGCTGGACACAATGGCCGCTGGACACAATAGCCGCTGGACACAATAGCCGCTGGACACAATGGCCGTAGGACACAATGGTCGCTGGACACAATGGCCGCTGGACACAATAGCCGCTGGACACAATAGCCGCTGGACACAATGGCCGTAGGACACAATGGTCGCTGGACACAATGGCCGCTGGACACAATAGCCGCTGGACACAATGGCCGCTGGACACAATAGCCGCTGGACACAATGGCCGCTGGACACAATGGTCGCTGGACACAATGGTCGCTGGACACAATGACCGTAGGACACAATGGTCGCTGGACACAATGGCCGCAGGACACAATGGCCGCTGGACACAATGGCCGCTGGACACAATAGCCGCTGGACACAATGGTCGCTGGACACAATGACCGTAGGACACAATGGTCGCTGGACACAATGGTCGCTGGACACAATGGCCGCTGGACACAATAGCCGCTGGACACAATGGCCGCTGGACACAATGGCCGCTGGACACAATAGCCGCTGGCTCCTAGTGGTGTCTCGTGCTCTAAGTTATCTATATCTTCCTCTTTAAGAGGAAGATCAGATCTAGTCCAATCTACTTTAGACTACAGTAGGCTCATTTGCTTCCCATTTTCTCTTGTGTCATCTTCTACATGATGTGATTAAGTTCCTATCCAGAATTTCCCAAGTTCTGTTCCCCAGGATTCTCTCCTACCATGGACGGGGTTTCCTGATTCCAGTCTATCTCTGCGTGGTGTTGGTCCGCTGTGATTAGTAGTTTAATTCTCAAGCTGTGTGTGTAGGGCTGTTGCTGTTCATCTGCAGGCGATGAGGCACAATAACGTGGCTAAAGTATGTTGACCAGACCACACACTAGAACGTGAAGGGATGACGACGTTTCGGTCCGTCCTGGACCATTCTCAAGTCATAATCGACTTGAGAATGGTCCAGAACGGACCGTAACGTCGTCATCCCTTCACGTTCTAGTGTGTGGTCTGGTCAGCTGTTCATCTGTGTGTGCTTTATTTGTGTCCTCATATTCCAGTCTGTTTGCTGAGAGATTCCTGAGCCTACTGGGCTCTATCATATCTACATTTGAAACTGTGTATGGAGTCAGCCTCCACCACATCACTGCCTAATGCATTCCATCTGTTAACTACTCTGACGCTGAAAAAAGTTCCTTCTAACGTCCCTGTGGCTCATGTGGATACTCAGTTTGTGTGTGTGTGGTTGTGTAATCACCTATTTATATTGACCTATTTGTGTCTGCAGGATGTGCATGTGTGCAACAGAGACGCTGCTCTTGCAGGAGCGTATTATGAGGAGAAAGCACCAAGCCATTACGACTATATAGCATTTGGAAGGGGTCAGGATAAGGACTTGGGATGGGACGGGGAGAGGGAAGGAATGGTGCCCCAACCACTTAGACAGTCGGGGATTGAACGCCGACCTGCATGAAGCGAGACCGTCGCACTACCGTCCAGCCCAAGTGGTTGGTTAGGAGGGTCAGACGTCGTGCTCTCACACACCCGAGACGTCAACTCCTGGACCACTTTGATCTCAGAGCGGCGGTCCTATGGCGCCGTGGTCACATATGTCGGTTCCCACCAGCCAGGAGATCTCGGGGTTCGATTGCTTCACAAAATGAAGACATTTCCTCACACTTGATGCTTCTATATACTTTGCAATAAATGTGTACATGGGGATCTATAGAACTGTTGTGGGTGGGATTCTGGGGTGACTCAGTGGCCAATATAGGGAAAACTAGAATATAAATTATATGAAATAATACCAAAAAAGTCGTTTGTGCTCAATCAACAACGTACAAATTTAGGTGTTTAATTGTAATTAAAGCACTATAATACTGACGCTTCCTCGGACTAATAACTATAGGCCTCAATAGGCCTAGGTGGATTGCCTAGATTCTCAAGCTTCTAGCACACACAAACTACTCAAACTTGACCCTCCACAATTCTTGAAATCGGACAGATCAACTAATGGCCCAAGTCTTCAATAACAATATATTTCTTCTTCAATAATTGTATGTAGTTCCTAAGTAGGCCAAGATCGTGAGGATGTCATGGGTAGGCCTACATGTTGATGATCTCTGGAGTATGCCAAGATAGCAATGATGCTGTATGCCAACATTGTAGTGGTGATGTGATGGGGCAGGTCTACCTTGAGATGAGGGCAAGGTTAGACACAGATCACAAATGGTGACCATGAATAGGCCTAGATCGAGATGATGCATGGGTGGGGGCCTAAATTGCAATGATACCATGCAAATTTTACTAAAATATAGTATATCTTCGTGAAAATATAAAAAGCCAAGCAATAAAGCGATTATTTTTCTAAAATTCTACTTAAACGTAGTTAAAAGTATTCTACTTTTTTTATTCTAAATTTTCAAATTGCTAGACAGCAAGGACAAGAGAGAAAGTTTCACAGCTGTATATGCAAAGTTGAAAGGCAATATACGCCTTGCCACTTTATGCTAGGCTACCTGAACACCGTTCAGCTTGCGCTAGGAATTGGACCACAAAATACTACGAGATTCAAAGCGCTTCAACATTTCTTTCATCACGAAAAAACAAAAAATAAGGTTCTTCTAACCTGAGCCTATTCGCGCGTCTCAAGTGCCACTGACATACGACTACAGTGCCATCTATTGATCGTGGGCTGAGTCAGACGGCTCCAACTGGGGCTGCCACCAGTCAGCAACCTGAGGCTATACTCCCTCAGCTCTCTGGGTCAACTCCTGACTCGCCAGGATATATCACTGTTATTTTTAAGCATTCACACTATTTTTCCTGAACCTGTTCTTCAAGGTGAAGATTTATGCTGGCTTCATTCATGCTTGTATTCAAGTCTTACAAACACTAGAAAATATTATATATAAAAATATATAATTTAAAGAATAGGCTTTTCAGAATGAACTTAATAAATATCTGATAGTGTCCAGAAATGTCATAAATCAAAAGAGGTAACTATCTATATCTATGAAAAAGAATGTCTATTTATCTGCTTATCTGTTTGAGGGTAATGCCATCAGAGGTGTGGTTAGCCTCACACAACCCTCCAGTATAAATTGTGATTGTATGGTGTCATAGGGTAGTTGGGGTCGACCAATATGCTCCTCCCTAAGTAGGATTGTCTCCTATTGCGACAACCAACAATTCACACTTTGTCTAAAATGAGGGTTTTGACTGTCCATAGAGTATTTACCAAAAAATTTATCCGCTGTTATCGACGTCGATTCAACATTGAATAAATATCGATAATGCAGATTCAATGTTGATTCAACGTTATTCAAGCGTGTTTGCCGACTGTGAGAGAGAAAGAATAGGAGGGAGGGAGAGATAAATAATGGGAGGCAGGAAGAAAGAATGGGAAGGAGAAAGGGGGGAAAGAAGGAAGAATATACAACCAAATGTCCATAGAGTTTAGCATTCATTGAAATATTTGTGCATTTCATATACTGACATTAAAACGAATGTTCAGATGGCAGATTTGCGTTCATGGTTCCAACCTTTTGATTACAATGTTGTAGACAGAATGTAGAGAGAAAAAGAGAGTGATAGGCTGATATGATATCTCGTTTTCGGTTCACTAGGATTCTCTGTGCAATTTAATGTGTGAATACATGTTTCAATGAGCTAATTCTTTTGTTTTCTCGTGCTGTAGTGTGTATCTCCAGCTGCTTCACTCCCTCCGAAATTTCTCTCAGACTCTTTGAAATTTATGGTAGACCCTATCTCTAATTGCCTACAGTCAGCTCCGGTTCCCTATGTTGTTATTTCAGTTAGGTCGTAACTAAATTGCATTCTCTCCTTTTGAATGATTTCCTTGTTTGGTCATTCATTGTTAGTTTTTCATTTAGTGGGCAACATTTACCATCTGCTGCATCTAACTGCTTGATAATGGCAGTCTTATAATCATATGGCTTTCTTGTTTAGCTTCTAACCTCTTCTGATACAGTCAGTTGTTACCATCTGCTTCAGTGTGTGAGCTTTGTGCGTTTCATCTCCTAACATCTTCTTTTATTTTGTTCCCCTTTTGCATTTAATCTTTTTTGTTATATATTTTACTATTCGATTCTCATATTCTCTTTTTCTTTCATCCAAAAACTGTCATTTATACGCCCTGTTTCACAGTTTTCTCCTACGTTTGTGTTTTCTCACTAATTTCCACTATATGTTTCTTCCTATTATCGTTCATCAACTTTATCACCTTCCATCTTTCATCGGAGTCCTCCCTCATCCTGTTCATTTGCTCTATCATGTCTGCTCACCCTTCTCTTGAATCCAGATTTGGTTCCTGCCATTATATGCCTCGTGTTATCCTTCTCATTAGTCTCCCCCTGATAACATGCGTCTCTCAGTAGTCCGTTCTCTCTCTTCCCTCTCATAGTGTAATGGGAACTCACAGCCACACTCACACATATATGAAACTCTGACTTCTCATTACACCTGTAGTATCTACAGTAGGGAAGGGGGAAAATTACCTCAGAACACATTATCAAGATGGGTTATGTCTGAGGTTGGGAGAGGAACATTTCTGTGGAGGGATCCTCTAATTAATTTAAACTTCCCGCCGGCCGAAGTATTTTTCCCGCCACCAGGTCATACCCACGCCTTCAGCTTTCCATATTCCTCAGTAGCTCTTTTTGACTATGAGGCTACGCTCCCAGATTTCCACGAGAGTGCCAAGGTCACGTCCTCCCCGTACGACGTCTGGCTGGTCAGTGAGCCGATCTGCGCTCCCTGGACCCGGCTCGCCGATGACGTCAACGAAAGCTTGTCGCTGATTGGCTAATCACCTGGGCCACCACCACTCACCTGTCTCGTTGTGTGAGCCTAAGGCTTGTGTCGTGGTAATGAGTGAGATCCCGGATGTTTTGCTTCTCGCCCGGGCGCCATTTTGTTTCACAGTTTGCCACACTACCTTTTTACAACTAAATATCTCCCAAAATCGCGCATTAGACGCGTTCATTCTTCACTTAAATTAACGTTTGGGCCGTACGCGATCTTCCGAGGTGGGGAAATGACTCCTGAGGCAGAGAACTGTTGTTACACGACGATCATAACACCGCTAGAATTGTGTATCTCTACAGTGAGCACCTCTCCTGTGGTGCACCACTACATTGGTGCACCTCTACAGTGGTGCACCTCTACAATGGTGCACCACTACAATGGTGCACCACTACAATGGTGCACCACTACATTGGTGCACCACTACATTGGTGCACCTCTACAATGGTGCACCACTACAATGGTGCACCACTACAATGGTGCACCTCTACATTGGTGCACCACTACAATGGTGCATCACTACAATGTTGCACCACTACAATGGTGCACCTCTACAATGGTGCACCACTACATTGGTGCACCTCTACATTGGTGCACCACTACAATGGTGCACCACTACAATGGTGCACCTCTACAATGGTGCACCACTACAATGGTGCACCACTACATTGCTGCACCACTACAATGGTGCACCACTACATTGGTGCACCACTACAATGGTGCACCACTACATTGCTGCACCACTACAATGGTGCACCTCTACAATGGTGCACCACTACATTGCTGCACCACTACAATGGTGCACCACTACATTGCTGCACCACTACAATGGTGCACCACTACATTGCTGCACCACTACAATGGTGCACCACTACAATGGTGCACCACTACATTGCTGCACCACTACATTGGTGCACCACTACAATGGTGCACCACTACATTGCTGCACCACTACAATGGTGCACCTCTACAATGGTGCACCACTACATTGCTGCACCACTACAATGGTGCACCACTACATTGCTGCACCACTACAATGGTGCACCACTACATTGCTGCACCACTACAATGGTGCACCACTACATTGCTGCACCACTACAATGGTGCACCTCTACAATGGTGCACCACTACATTGGTGCACCACTACAATGGTGCACCACTACATTGGTGCACCACTACAATGGTGCACCTCTACAATGGTGCACCACTACAATGGTGCACCACTACATTGCTGCACCACTACAATGGTGCACCACTACATTGGTGCACCACTACAATGGTGCACCACTACATTGGTGCACCACTACAATGGTGCACCTCTACAATGGTGCACCACTACAATGGTGCACCACTACATTGCTGCACCACTACAATGGTGCACCTCTACAATGGTGCACCACTACAATGGTGCACCACTACATTGGTGCACCACTACAATGGTGCACCTCTACAATGGTGCACCACTACATTGGTGCACCACTACAATGGTGCACCACTACAATGGTGCACCACTACAATGGTGCACCACTACATTGGTGCACCACTACAATGGTGCACCACTACAATGGTGCACCACTACAATGGTGCACCACTACATTGGTGCACCACTACATTGGTGCACCACTACAATGGTGCACCACTACAATGGTGCACCACTACAATGGTGCACCTCTACATTGGTGCACCACTACAATGGTGCACCACTACAATGGTGCACCACTACAATGGTGCACCACTACATTGGTGCACCTCTACAATGGTGCACCACTACAATGGTGCACCACTACATTGGTGCACCACTACATTGGTGCACCACTACATTGGTGCACCACTACAATGGTGCACCACTACAATGGTGCACCTCTACATTGGTGCACCACTACATTGGTGCACCTCTACAATGGTGCACCTCTACAATGGTGCACCTCTACAATGGTGCACCACTACAATGGTGCACCTCTACAATGGTGCACCTCTATAGTGGTGCACCTCTACAATGGTGCACCTCTATAATGGTGCACCTCTACAATGGTGCACCACTACAATGGTGCACCTCTACATTGGTGCACCACTACATTGGTGCACCTCTACAATGGTGCACCTCTACAATGGTGCACCACTACATTGGTGCACCTCTATAGTGGTGCACCACTACAATGGTGCACCTCTATAGTGGTGCACCACTACAATGGTGCACCTCTATAGTGGTGCACCACTACAATGGTGCACCTCTACAATGGTGCACCTCTATAGTGGTGCACCACTACAATGGTGCACCTCTATAGTGGTGCACCACTACAATGGTGCACCTCTATAGTGGTGCACCACTACAATGGTGCACCTCTATAGTGGTGCACCACTACAATGGTGCACCTCTATAGTGGTGCACCACTACAATGGTGCACCTCTACAATGGTGCACCACTACAATGTTGCACCACTACAATGGTGCACCTCTATAGTGGTGCACCACTACAATGGTGCACCTCTATAGTGGTGCACCACTACAATGGTGCACCTCTATAGTGGTGCACCACTACAATGGTGCACCTCTATAGTGGTGCACCACTACAATGGTGCACCTCTATAGTGGTGCACCACAAGTGCTATATATAGTCGTAATGACTTGGCGCTTTCCCCTGATAATTCATGTTCTTGTTACAAACCTGTACAACTATTATCAAGCTTCGGCGCCTATGCCTATATTTTTTAAGCGGTTTACGAGCACTCTAACATCTGAGTCAAATGTTATCATTGTCATAAACAGCCTCCTAGGGCTTCGGAGTTCACAAACTGTTTAACATATGTAAACAAAGTCGCCAGAGATTGTGAAAATATTAACATGTTGGTACCGTAACTGCTTGTTGAATCCCGGTTCAGTGGCCAGATTCACGAATGCACTTACGTAAGCACTTACGAACGTGTACATCTTTCCTTAATCTTTGACGGCTTTGGTTACATTTATTAAACAGTTTACAAGCATGAAAACTTCACATTCAACTGTTGTTATTGTTATAAACAGCCTCCTGGTGCTTCGGAGCTCATTAACTGTTTACTAATTGGAAATAAAGCCGCCAAAGATTGAGAAGAGATGTACTGGTTCGTAAGTGCTTGCGTAAGTGCTTTCGTGAATCTGGCCCCAGGCTTGTTAGAGGAGTAGCGGCCGTCTCCCAAGACTTTCGTCAATTTTAACCTCATGTATACTAAAAATATGTCTGTTCTCATGTATTAATTAGTATTATTATACAATAACATTTGTTGGTACATTAGGCAACTGGTAATGATACACTCCGTCTAGACACTTGGCTGTTTAAAGCAGCGGCCGTCCTCCCCTGACGCATTCATCCGGCTGATTTGTAGTACGTGGGTGAAGCATTTACAGCGTTGTGGTTCGAACAAAAGTCGTCAGCGAAGCACTTGTTCCGGAAGTGTTCGGACGTCATTAGTTAGTCATTAGTGGGTCTTGTGTAAACCATTCTTTGTGTTTTTCATTCATAAACACCTGGGGGTTTGGGGGATGCATGGAATGGCGCATAAACCGTTTTTAATTCATAAACAGCGGGTTTGGCAGCTAGTTTAACGAGCATTTGGCCATTGTTGACGATGACGGGCTAAGAAGCAAGATCGTGCCTCTACCGTCCAGGGGCCAGATTCACGAAATCAGTTACGTAAACACTTACGAACCTGTACATCTTGCCTCAATCTTTGGCGGCTTTGTTTCCGATTATTAAATGTAACCAAACTGCTTAATAAATGTAACCAAAGCCGTCAAAGATTGAGGAAAGATGTACACGTTCGTAAGTGCTTGCGTAAGTGCTTTCGTGAATCTGGCCCCAGCCCAACTGCAGCGCCCCTCCGTATTTGGTCCTCCTTGCTGACGCCGCTCTTTTACGGTAAGCCTGTTGAGTCATCCAGTGCATTTTGGCAGTGCTTTTATTTTTTCCCATTAAAATTTCGGGCCTTTTCTTGAATTTATAGTTCAGATTTTCCAGTTTCAAAAAATTTTTTGGTTGAGAGTGGTTGCCGGCTTCGCGGATTTTTGCTACAGACCGTTCATGAACACATCCCGCGAATCCGGATTCACAGTGTTATTGTTTACAGCGACGCTGCCGGGGGTCTCTCAGTAGCACCAGTGTTATCTAGTGTTACCGGTGCTTCCCGGCAGTACCAGTGTTACCCAGTGCTGCTGGTGCCTCTGAGTGACACTCGTGTTACCCAGTGCTGCTGGTGCCTCTGAGTGACACTCGTGTTATCCAGTGATGCTGGTGCCTCTGAGTGACACTCGTGTTATCCAGTGATGCTGGTGCCTCTGAGTGACACTCGTGTTATCCAGTGCTGCTGGTGCCTCTGAGTGACACTCGTGTTACCCAGTGCTGCTGGTGCCTCTGAGTGACACTCGTGTTACCCAGTGCTGCTGGTGCCTCTGAGTGACACTCGTGTTACCCAGTGCTGCTGGTGCCTCTGAGTGACACTCGTGTTATCCAGTGCTGCTGGTGCCTCTGAGTGACACTCGTGTTACCCAGTGCTGCTGGTGCCTCTGAGTGACACTCGTGTTACCCAGTGCTGCTGGTGCCTCTGAGTGACACTCGTGTTACCCAGTGCTGCTGGTGCCTCTGAGTGACACTCGTGTTACCCAGTGCTGCTGGTGCCTCTGAGTGACACTCGTGTTACCCAGTGCTGCTGGTGCCTCTGAGTGACACTCGTGTTATCCAGTGCTGCTGGTGCCTCTGAGTGACACTCGTGTTATCCAGTGATGGTAACAAATATCTGTACATTTGTACCGTCCTTGACATTCTAATCTCATTGCAGCATTCTTCGAGTGAAACACACATTTCAGGAAACCCTAGATTTTAAGTGCATGATTTAAATATAAGTGAATCTACCACAAGTAAGTAACACATTCATGACACATACCTGCAGTGAAACAAATCCTAGGTTTAAGTGCATGACGTAGATATTAAGTGCATGCCTAGATTTTAAGTGAAGGTTATAACTTTAAGTGAATCTACGTGAAATATGTGCGACTTAATAACTTCTAGTTTTGAGTGTGACATAAATTCATGATACATATCTGCAAAAAAACATAGCTTTAAGTGCATGAAAATAGAACTACGTACATAAAAATAGATTTATATTTATGAATATTTAAGTACATGAAAATAGATTTACATACATGAAAATGGATTTACGTACATGAAAATAGATTTGCGTGCTTAAGAATAGATTTAAGTTCATGAAAATAGATTTATATTCATCACTATACATTTAAGTTATAATTAATTTAAGTGCTAGAAAATATTTAAGTGCGGTAAATGTAAGTGACTTAAAATAAATTTAAGTGTATGAACATAGATTTAAGAGTGCCATCTGACCTGAAGCTTTTCCACCACCTCAGCATCATGCCTTGGTTCCCCAAGCTTCAGGAGCCTAGTGTTGCTGCCTACAAGACTTCAGAAGACTCGAGACCCAAGGTGAGCTTCTTTGTCTTTCGTAACCCCAATCACCTCGTTGAGGAACTTCCATTATTCCTTTGAGTGTGATTCTGCCATTATTAAGGGTTGTAGCTGGAGGTTTGAGGGGGTAATATTATCAAGAGGTTGTGGCTGGGGGTTGAGGGTACAACATTATCAAGAGGTTGTGGCTGGGGGTTGAGGGTACAACATTATCAAGAGGTTGTGGCTGGGGGTTGAGGGTACAACCTTATCAAGAGGTTGTGGCTGGGGGTTGAGGGTACAACCTTATCAAGAGGTTGTGGCTGGGGGTTGGGACATAAGCGAAGGATTGTGGATGAGGTGCAGGTCAGACTCTGGTCGCTGCAGCAATGACTGTCTGATGCCTCGCTGCTTCTCTTAAAAATTATGTGTCTGTTCGCTGTTTATTGTGCGCGTGTGTTGCACAGGGACTTTCCTGGTGTTGGTGAAGTTTTGTGCGGGTGTGTTTGTTTGTATTCACCAGCACATGGAATCATTGCACTCACCACCACATGAAACCATTGTATTCAGTAGCGCATGAAACCATTGTATTCACCATGGTGAGTATTCAACCATGGTGAGACCATCAACTTGTTTGTACATATCATCATCATCATCATCATCAGGGTCCAGGAAAAGTGACTCTTTGCTACAAGAATTACACTGTAGTTCTTGTAGCATAGGCTATACTCAAACTTAGGCTACGTAGCCTAAGTTTGTCTGTAGCCTAAGAATTCTTTCTATGATATCAAGAGAATTGGAAAAATGTATCTCGATAAACTTTGTCCTTCATCATTGCAATTGTCAGATCAATGTGCAAAGTAACAGTGAGAAAATATTGTATATTGCAATTTCAACCACCTCTGGGTCTTTTCAAACACAAAGTTTACGAAACTTACGAAACTTACAAACTGACATAAACTCTGATGACTAATATTACCCCGATGTGCATCATAACTTTGATTCTTTCTCATCACAATGTAATGTAAGTTTATGCCCATTAACATCAGTGATGAGAGTAAGGACGTAGATTCCAAGACGTCAGAAGTCAGACGAGTTCCATTATTTATCAATCTGATAAAAAACGGCAGCTTCCTAAATGATCTATAATGTTCCATGATTCACGTTTTGTTACTGAAACTCAAACCAGTAAATATAATTACTTGTTATTCCCAGAAATACTGATAATCAGCCAGCCTGACATATATATAATGGCGGTAATAACAGGAGCCAGATCACCCAGGCGTCCCAGCCTATCGTAATTAGTTCATTAATCATTGCGCGACATATTGGGATTAATTCTCCCGCCAAAAAATGTTATGTCAAGGAATTCTAGCCATGTAAAATGTACGATGTTCAAGGCTTCATGTTTTATCCTTTCCGTCAATGAGGTTTTTAAGATAATATAATTAATGGGTAAAGTTTAGTGACCGGCGATACATGGATTAATTAGATTGATTAGTC